>VXBQ01010787.1:165920-252191 GCA_013400175.1 Phainopepla nitens
CCTCCAGGACCTCTGCCAGTGGCTGGAGCTGCTAACTCAGAATGTGCTTGAGAGCATTTGCACTGGACTGAGATCTCTGAGCTCCACGCCGGGGGTAGGGGGGGTGATTCTTCTCATCCTCCCCTTCTGCCAGGACAGGCTCCTTCAGAAGGGGCCCCCCGGCCCGGTCCGACCCAGCCCCCATAGAGCACAGGGGAATCCCGGGAGTCTGTCCTTTCTTTCCTCCCCCTCTGCCGGGCCGGCTCCAATCCCTCTCACCCTCCCTCTCTGCCGGGGCAGCTCCCTCGGAAGGGCCCCCCCCAGCCCGGCCCAGCGCCCCCACAGGCCCCTGTAGGCCCATGGAGGGGGGAACCAGGCCGGAGCTGCCGCACCTCTGTACCTGTTCAATGCCGGAAGGAAAGAGAGAATTCTCGGGCAATCTTTGTCCCGAAATGTGTTCCTGCAGAGGCGTATTTCACCTTTGATTGGCCCATTTCCCTGTCTGTCCTTAAAACTGGCCCACAATTGGCCTACACTGGGCCCAGGGAAAATTCCCAAGCAAACATCACTTCCATGCGTGGCCATTTCCTGCCCACCAAAATGCCAATCAAATCTAAACCAGCACACCTGGGCACATCGAAGAGAGGCTGGGTGAGTGCACTGACCATCCAGCATTCACCTCTGTCCACTGGGGTTTTCTCTTCAGAGGAGATTATCCTACTCCTCCAGAGCAGTGTCTGGTCTCACACTGAACCCTGTTAAGGTGAGCTCCCATAGGAGGTGTCCTTGGGAATCTGGGACAGGCAGAGTCCTGGCTGATCTCTGCTGTGGTTGCAGGACATCAGAGTCCTGCATGCCATCTGGAGACCTGGCTGAATGCCCTGGAGCATCTCAAGATACTGCTTGCTACCTGTGTTTGGGAATCTGATTTGTGCACTTGGTAATAAGTTCCTTCTTCCCCTTACAGGCTGTTTCCAAAAATAAATAGTCACATATATCTAACCTTAACTCTCAAACCTTGTCTTTTCCAGCATGAATAAACCTCTACTCTGTTTCTCCCCAGATGACCATAAATCTTTTTTATGGTGTGTCATGTCTCTTTGAGAAGCTGGATAAGTTAAAAACATTTTCTGTGCTCCCTCTTGTATTCCCACATCCTCCTCAATGTATAAGCTCAGCAAAAGAAGGAATTTTAGTAGTTCATTCAGTTTTAGACTGTGCACAGGGCCAGGTTCCCTTTGCTACCTCTCTTCATTATTTCTCTTTGTATTTATTGAAGGCTTATGGCAGTCTTTAGTGGTAGTATTTAGTTACTTTCAACAGTGTGTGAGTTGTGGCTGTTATCACAAGTCTGTGGCCATCACCTGTGTCCCTGACTCCAAGGTGCAGGTTGGATGGTGGCCGACTTACCTTGCAATTCAGATAACTCAGCCTCTGCAGTCTGCTATTCAATTATTTTTATTTTGATCTACAGTGAATGGTACCATCAAATTCTTCATGTTCCTGAATGATTGATAAACTGTCAATGTTGGTTCAGGGACTGGTCTCCATAGATAGGGCTGGAATGACCTTGGTAACAGACACATCTCCATTAAGACACAACAAAATTCACCAATGAGGCAGTTTTTGGTTATTTTATAATGTACTTTGTTATTCTCCTTACAATATTTTAAAACAAAATATCACCTGCTCCTCAATCAAATGCCTTGCAGAAATCAATATGGGACCATATCAATACACATGACCTTGTCAACTATGCCTGAGATTCCCTTGAAAAAAGGTATATTTAATGCCTTGATTTTCTGTTATAAGGGACAGCATGTGTGCCATTTCATCAAGCATATGAAGTATAGCCTGAGGCACTCAGTTAACGCTGTGTGAAGTTTTAATGCACTGGTCTTAAAACTTTTCTCTAACCCTGACTAAAGCGTAATATTAGTGCTTTGATGAATGACTAGATGTAACTGAGTTTATGAAATTATTTTTGCGTGCCATGATTTGCATTTTGGAAGGCTGATATAGGAAAAGAGGCTATTCATTTACAAATAATTTTGATTTTAAATTAAAAAATGCTAAGCTTGTCACAAGACTGATGTATTTGTTCTGACCAACTTTGCTCAGACACTGTCAATCATTTTGTGTTAGGACGAGTTGGCATTTTTTTCCATTTTAAGTGATGGTGATCCCACAGTCAGACAACATAGAATTATTCTTCATTGTAGTTTGTTTCTTCTGCCTGATTTCTACTTTTATTGCTGTTACCTAAGAAAGTATTGGTTTGGAGGCAGCTGCGCTGATGTTGCAGTTCTTTGGGTATAAATGCCCATATACTTCAGTAAAGTATACAGAAGGTTTCAGTGCAGATCTGTGAGCCAAATTCCACTTATAAACATTGTCTCCTGGAGACTTGCAGTCTGGACCGTTACTCAATTGACAATTAAAATTCCAGTGAAGCAGTGGACTCCTATTCTTAGGACTTTGCCTGTAATATATTATTGTGTGTCTTTTTGAAGATGACCTTTGAAATTAGAAGAAGCTTTATCCTAAGTAGATATGAAGATTTTAGCCCAGAAGATATAAAACAGATGATGATATGTCTTGGTTTTTCTAATTCAATTACCATCTATTTTTATCTCAGACAGAATTTGCATAGAAACAATGTAAGTGAAGGAAAATGGTATCAAAGAATCAAATGAAAGGTAGTTTGATTGGTAAGACCTCAAACCCATTTATCAACAGTTTGCACATTAAGCAATTCTCTAGAATGCTTTTTGTTCCTTTCTTATACCTATTTCTGTAGGGTGGCATTTAATCAAGCACAGCAAAACATTGTGGTAAGCTTGATCCCAGTTCTCTTCATCTCAGAGCTGGAGAAGCTCAGCCAAAAGAGCTGTTGCTAAAAATTGATACATCTCTCTCTTTCCAGAGTCACTCTTCACAATTTGTAATTCACAGAGAATCCTCCCTTCTGCTCATATTTCAGGGTCTTAAGGACATGGATGTGTTGTAAGGGGGCCCTGCAGGAGTGACCGCTGTGGCTCCTTTGGAGACAGGCTCTCGCCGTGGGGCACAGCAGCTGCCCAGGCCAGGAAGTGCGGTGTCAGGAGAGCTGCTGGGGGACATCATGGGCATGGCTGCCTCGTGGTGCCTCTGCAGAGGTGGGGAGGGCTTGGTCTGACCACCTGTGCAGCACCATCGTGGTTCTGGCTGTGGAGTAACGAGGAAGTGCTCTGCTGCCTAAGTGGAGCTTCACTGGTCAGTGAGACCTGAGAGCCTGGCTTACAGCTAGCAGTGGAACTTGGAGAATTGTGTTACCTGGCAGAAAAACAGCCTGCCCAAGCCATGTGCAGGGGTAAACCACTGCAACCATCAAGACACTGAGAAACTGCTGTAAAGTTACAGAAGACTGTGATAGGGAAAAGGGAGTCACTGGAAGTTAGGAACTGAAATATAATGCTGAGAGGGATTTTTTGCCTTTGTTTACACAATGCTGTTAAAATAAATTGGCAAGTTAAGTCATTCTTGCAAAGAACAGTTAACAAAGATTTCAGACTCTGCAGAAAGCACTTATCAACACCTTTACTAAGTGGTTGTTTGCCCAATCTTTTGCTATATTTTTTTGCTGCATTCCTTGCAGTCACTCAGTAGTTTAATAGCAATAAGCCACTGAATTGCTGCCTGTGAAGGCTAAGGCAGCATAAGGAATTTAGTGATAACTCTGTGACTACAGACTGCAGGGAATTTGGTTTCCTAAAGCTCCTATGACGTCTGTGGAAAATCCTGTGTTTGGTATGCCAGCTTTGAAGTTTTGTGCCTTGACAGCTCTAAAGAGATTCCACTGCTTCCTCACCCATGGGGCTTTTCATAATGCCAGCAGTGGCATCCCGGAGACATTTACTTGCCTAACTGCTAGTGGAATCATATGGGGCTTGACTTAGAAACCAGAACAACCATGCTGCTTCCCCAGCTGGAACAAAAAGGATTAACCAGAGAAATGCAGCAGACAGCATATTTAGCAGTGTGAGCAAATGCAAAGAGCTCCCCTTGGCATTCTGGCTTGACCAGCCCCAGTCTTTGCTAGCGGAAAGAGTGTGTCAGATGACAAATGTGGCAAAACATAATGCTGTTTGCTCTGGGCTGTGTGTTTCCTGGATGTGATTATATGTCTGTGGGAAACAGATTCCTTCAGCCTTCCTGGCCAATTATGGGAGAACATGGGATGTTGAATGTTATTTGTATCATGAGGTCGCTGGTTCAAATATCATCCCAAATGGGTTATAACTAAGTGTCTGTCCTTAATATCAATTAGCCAGTGAAAAAGGAACTTTTGGTTTTACCTTGGTTCTTAGTAGGCAGACACCTATATCATATCAACTGAACCCTGTGCACCTGGAGAGGACAAGGGAGACATTTGGGAAAGCAGCTGACCATAATCCTGGGGTAAGCCTTAAATGATTATGGCATGTTGCTGTACCCTTTGTGGCAGAATATTTTACTTTCCAGTTCTTTTTGCTTTCATGTCTCCTAATCAAGTAATTAGGATCACTTATCTTTAATTACTTGCTTCTAATTAAGTATGGAAGAGAACACAGTTGTAGTAAGAGACTCATCCATCATACATTTAAGGACAAATCCTTCTCCAGGATAAATTGACGTTTCTCTAATGACTCAAGGGAAGCTTCAGTCAAATGGAAGTCTTCCCCATTAATTAGGACAAGTAAAGCCCATAAGCTTCTTGTGGTCCTCAATAAAGATTAGCATGCAAAAAATACTGCCCAATGCCTCTTGGCAATGATGTTTGATTTAATTATTTGAAGACAAAGTTCAGGGAATGGAGGTCAGTCATAAATGAGAACAAGTGCAAATTCTGTTCTCTGAGTATTTTGTTACAGCTGTACCACAGCCTCTGTCTGAGAAAAAAATATCATACCTTAACTTGGGTGATGGGATAATAATGTGAAGAATAATTCCTGGGAAGATTTTATCTTCTTTGCCTTGCCCCATATAATCCTCAGCTGCATAGCAGGAATGCTGTGAACAGAGATGTACTGCCTTGAACCAAATGCTATATAAATTGAGTTTAAAAAGAGTACAAGGAAGATTGGAACCTTCCCCCATAATGTTAATCCATCATTTTCCCTTGTAAATGGAGGGTGTTTCTTACCTTTACCTTGGCTAAGAGACCACCTCCAAGATGCTGATTTGAAAAGCTGAACACTCCTGAGCTGCAAACTATTAAAAAACACAGTGGCAGTTTTGGAGTATTTACTCATATGTTTCAGATTCCTGATACAGACTAGAAGTTGACAGGAGGAAAAAAACCCACAGAACCCAAACCACTTAGTAGCTGGTTGCAGCACAACCCATCAAGGTTTATTTTTATCCAGTCCCAAACTTCTTTAGTCAGAGTCCCTAAAGTCACTTTATATGCTGGAGAGAAATATGATTGTACAAACATGGGAAGAAATCTTTCTCTTCATAAGTAGAAAAATATGGCCTTTCATAAATGTTGACTTTTCTTTAGGTAGTCTATAATATTTTAGTGTTGATAACAAAAATAACTGAAATCCAGTACAAAGAGCAAGTGGGTGGTCTGGAAAGAAAAGAAAAGCAATATGGATTGATCAACTTTTTTTTGTGGAGTCTGTGACAGAGTGAGACTCTGTGAGACATTTTAGCTACATGACAGTTTGACTTTTTTACCTCTCTGATTAATCAGTATTGAGATGGTAATAGTGGCTGCAATATCTTTGAAATCTTTACTGCCTAGAAAGCTCTGAGACATCCCATTAAACTCAGTTTTCCAGTGTTTACAAGGACACCAAACATATTTATGGAACTGGGCCAATTATAATACAGGAGAGGAGTGTAGGAGATTTTTGAAGACATGCTGAAGATTTTGCAATTAGAGGAAGGTCTTACTATGGATTTCCATTTTGCATATTTAGTAGCTGATGAAAACTCACAAGAGGTACAACTGTACCAATAGAAAAAGTGAAGTATGAATCAAACAAGCTACAAGTTAAAATTACTTGCTTGGAAATATTGATCCTGGTTAACAAAACTGGAGAAAGAAGGAAGGAAAAAGTAGCTTATCTGTGACTAGGCAGTTCCAAGGGGTTCGTCTTGCTAGAAATGATAGTGCTGCAGCTGGGAAAATGACACTGGAGAGTTTCACAGGGCCACCTGAAGGGACTTGAGCAGCTTCTGCATGTCAGACCCCTCCCAGTGGCCTTGGGGGATATTGTTCATGAAATAAAAAAGCAGCACTTGTTTGTCTTTTCTTTTTTTTACCCCAGAGAAATGCTTAGAGAAATGTAGTGTATTCATAAGAGAAATAGAAAGGTAACTCTTCCCCAACCTAGGAATATTTGAGTAACAAAGGTTGTATAATCTATGTATTCTTTCTTACAGCTCATTGAAGAACTGCCTGAACTTTTGGCTGCTGAACTTTACAGTGTAGGGAGTGGGAAGGAACAAAAAGTAGTGGTATCCAGCTACTGCCTGTCCTATAAAAAAAGGCATATGCCAAAACACTTTCTGGTAAGCAAAACTGTTGTTTGGTTAAAAATATTAGACTGTTCAATGAAATGCTTGATGTATAATTCAATGAAAGATGTAAAAAATCAAGCATCCTTTCCCTCTTCATTATTTATGCCCACTGTAAGTGTTATTCAAATATGATATAGCAATTTGTTGAGTGATAGGTTTAGTGTTGACATTTCTTTGTTGGAACTGGATCCATAAAGATAAACTCAGCTAAGCATTAGTCAGAGTTTGCTGACGTTAATGAACAGGGATGATCTGTATATGAATAAACTCATGGACACCTGCCTGATTAGTCACATGAGCCAAATTCACACAGAATCAGTCTGCATTTTGTAAGTAACCTTGAATCAGATGATGTATGTTCTTAATCTACTGTGTATTATGGACATAGGCTGAGCCACACTAAATCTGAAGACTCCTGAGAAGAATATTTTACTGTTTAAACACAGGCCTTCATGTGAATATCATACTTGGCCGTGACACCTTGGTTACAGCTGGGACCAAAATCTTAAGCTATCAGACTTCCCCAGAGGTGAAGAGGAAATTAAAATCCAGCTCTGCTTGTAATGGTCAGGTTCATCTGAAAAATAAACACCATGGATAACTTCAAAATTACAGCAGATCATGAAATTGCTGAGCAAACAAACTAGCCCATCTAGTGTTTAAAAGCCGCCATTTTATGACAGGTGTTGAAGATCAGTGCAAAGCCAGGTTTATACCTGCAGAGAAGCACCTTACAACCCCATTAATCACCTTCCCCCTATTTTCAGATGCCAAAAGACTAAACACATTCTACAGACACTTGAATGGCTGGAGATTACTTCATCTCGGGTGGCTGTTTTATTCTCTGTCCCTGCTTTTGCCAAACGAGTCCCATTTCTAGACATTTGCAAAGCAGTGATCATTCCCAGTGGTACAGCTGCTCTTGATAAACTCTCTCATGAGAAGAAAATGTGTGCATGGAGGCACGAGAGGCAGCACCTTTTTGCAAGTGGGTGAGGAGGAACGATTGACCTGGTAAGTGAGGAATGGTGCCAAGTTCTCTCAAAACATGTGGGCACTGTGTGTCTCAGGGGCAGCTTTTGTTGGCAGGGTCAGGTACAACCTTGCCACTGCCTCTTGCAACTCAGTCATCAGGGCTGGCGCACTGAATGTCCTTTGCACCACTCTCATATTTTGCAAAAGTGAACCAAGTTTTTGATATTTACTGTCATTTAACACTGCCATTTAGTGAGAAGAAGAGACTCAACTATTCAACCCAAAATCTTCAGGCTTCAGTTTAGGAAGAAAAGTATTCTCCCAGAGCCCTTAATATTGTCCATGGTATAATAAAAAACTCCAGTAGAACCATGGGCATCAAAATTTAGTGCTCATTTTCACTTAATATTCACTGGGAACTGAGTAAACTGGACAAAAATGTAGACCTTGGAAACAAGTAGGATGATTACATAAATGCCCAGAATTTCAGTAATAAAATGAAGTCAGAGTGTTAGGCAGATGCCATCATCTGCCTTTTAAGGAAGCTTAACAAGCTATATAGGGGTTTTTAACCCCTTTATGTTTTTTTTGAATGCTGAGTAAACATCTGAGCCGTACAATGCATGTAGGCTGTGTGAAAAAATAAGCCACATTTATGCACATCTGGAAATAATTATTGCACACTTAAAAGAAGGTATAAATATTGTCATAATCCCAGCCAGGAAGGCACAGGAAGCATGGGAGCTCATTAGCTTTTCCTCTTTAGAGAGACAGGTTCAAAACTTATTTTCCAATAGGAAGGCAAAGAAGTTTGTTATTCTTGTTTATTTACCATGTGCTTGAGTAGTCTCGTAACCATGGGACCTGAGAGCATCTTATTCTGATATTTTGGGAGATACATCCCACCTCCTTTCTTGCAGTTTTCCTGCTCACTCTTGCAGCTCATCCGTCCCTCACACCAGTCAGTGTGCATTCTGCAAGGGCAGAGTGCACTGGCTGACTGACTGGCTGTCCTCAGCTCAAAGCCACCGCAGGAGGCTTCTCTTAGAACTGGGGCAATGTTCAACGGCTGAAACAGTGACCTGAGTACTGTAATTCAGACTTTCAGAGCAACGCCTGCATCCACTGCCCTGCTGCCATCTGTCCCTGGGGAGCTGGTGGGGCAGTGGTGGGAGGGAGGTGGCACAGCTGGGAGAGTGCCGTGAGGGCTGACACTGACCTCAAGGTTTGCACGAGAGCACTCAGAGAAGAGATCTGGACAAGATCTGGGTTATTATAGAATGGTTGGATTGGAAGGGACCTTGAAAATCACCTAGTTCCAACCCCCCTGCCCCAGGCAGGGACTCCTTTCACCTTGCCCAAAGCCTCTTGAGTGTTTCCAGGGATGAGGCATCCACAACTTCTCTGTGCAGCCTGTCCCAGTGCCTCACCACCCTCACAATAAAAATGTTCTTCCTAATCTTATCTTAGTCTACTCTCTTTCATCATGCAAATAGGAGGGGTAAAAAGAATGGCTCCATTTTGAACAAGAGAGATTGACCACTCAATGGTATGCTCTTCTTGCATCCCACTAGTGAAGAAGTCAGTGGGCATGGGAACATCTGTAACTTTTCCAGTATTTTAGGACAGTGAAAGATAGTGCTGACAGCAGATTTCAAAAATTGGTAAGAAGAGCACTATTGACATAGTCAGAGCAGCATATGGTCTCATTGTTATCCAGTCATTGCATCCTGAGTGCACCTTTATGCACAAACAGTGCTGTAAATGAACACTTTCTAGTGATTATGTAGTAGGCGGCTTAGAACAAGTTGGTTCAAAGGATGTATTCTGTATTTAAGCTGCACTTGACATGACAAATCTTCCTCTTGTTTTCAAATGCAACACCAGCAAGGACATGATTTGGCCTCATTAATTTCCCTCAAGAAGCAAAAGCAAAATGTGGAAATTTCTTGATCCTGATACAATCCATCAACAGCAACAATTATGCCCATGGTCTTTCAGGAGGAGACATGAATTTTTTCACCTTAAGGCATCTAAAATGGTGGATCAAATTTAAAATGAGAAGGATGCTATCTCATGAAATAAAATAAAACACCAGGAAAGACACATGAAGGGGTTAAGTGGCAGGGTCAGAAGTAAAATGAGAGCCGTTGTATTGATTTCATGACAACAAAATGATGGGTTTCACAGCAAGGATTTATTAATCTGCACTTCACAGTCTCAGACAAGAAAGGCTTGGCTTTAATCTCAGTTACAAAATTAATATATTAATTCATAGTTTCCTTTCCTTCTCCTCCAGAGTTGTTTACTTTAGCCTGGATCTTGATTTACCCTATAACAGAAATGGAATCTGGCATCAAAATTTGGATCTTGACCCAAATGTACTACTGAACTGGGCCGTATTGAAAAAAGATGAGCTTGTGATACTCTGGCTTCATATTCTGGGGTCAGGTTTTTGATTGCATGTAAAAGCTGGGAACAGATCTTTCTGTGTGCTGGTTTGCAATACCTCTCAAGAGAAGAGAGTGGTCACTTGATCATGTACAGACAATCAAATGTCTAAACTGCAAAATCCCCACTCTGACCTCACAGCCCATTTACTTCATTACATTAAAGTTCACCTGTCCATACATACAGAAAATAAATGTTTGTTCATAAAATTTATGTGTGTATGCACAAAGATGGTGTTTATTCGTCTCCTTCAGCTATTCCAACTATTGCATTTGGTGAAGAAATATCTCCTGAATCTTTCTTTGCTGAAATCCCAATTTTTCCCCTTTAATTTTTAGATTAAAAAGAGCTGGTAACTGTGCCCTTGCCAATAAAAATAATTTCTGGTAACAAAATGTATGAGGTGAATTATTTGTTAATCTTCTGAAAGAGCAAGGAGCACAAAGAGGATGAGATGAAGCGACAGAAAAAAGTGACGTGAGGGCCAGGATTTCACCACTAGAGAGTGTAATTCTACTACATAATTTGACCTTTTCTGCTCCTAGAGAGAAACTGATTCAAGGCAATTAACTTAGAAATTTGTGATACGTTGACTAGGATTGCCTGAAGTACTTTCTTTAGGTCCTTTATCAAAAGGAAAATCAAATGCTTGGAAGATAAATGCATTACTTCCTCTGTGCACTACTTAGCATGAGTTTCAGGTGGCATTTTGCAAAGTAAGATGTATGTAAATTGGAATAGGAGCTCATATCAAACTTATCCTTGAGGCAGATGGTTATGCATTCAAATTTAAATTTCAAGCATTTTAATAAATTTAGTCAGCCAAAAAGCATTTATATGTATTTTTTAATTTTGTTTTCAACTCTGTTTCTATCACTATTCATTCCCTTGGGCTGATGGTACAATTTTTACTTCAAAGACAATTTTAAAAAAATTCTGCCTTTGCTTCTGCTGGTGTGACTCCCAAAATGCACTGTGAAAGTCACTGCTTTCCCGTGGCTTAACGATAAGCAAATGTAATGGTTAAAGAAATAGGGGAAATGAACTTCTCACTTACATGTGATGCCACTTCTGTTTGTGGATGCATATCTTTGTCATGAGGCTCACATGGGGATTCTTCACTGACTGCTGCAGTCTGCCTGTGGTGACATCCACATGCAGCTTTAGGTCTTTCTCAGTGGTCACAGAGTCAGGCCTCAGGTCATATCTCACTTGTTAATGCCTGGGGTTTCTCTGCCTTGCTGCAGCCTCACTCCTTCCCACTGAAGTGACAGATGAAGCCACAGCTGGCAGCCAGAAGCAAGAATTGGCACCTGCAGGACTTGCTGGACGGCCTGAGCTCTGAGGGGGCTCTTGAAGCCTGTGGTATGGGTCTAGCCACAGACTGATGCTGGCAGAGAAAATGAGGATTCTTAGGTCATCTCCTATGGCCACTGTTAGATGAAGTGAGGAGCCTTGTTCAAACCAACCTCCAGCTTAGTTAGGATGACCAGAAGGATCACTGAACTTGAGCAAGAATAAGGCTGTTATTACTGAGTGTGCAGTAATCCATGGTTAAGGTATCAGTAATGGCTCCTCTTGTGTGCACAAGTGTGGCTACAAAAAAATACAGCACTTGTACCTGGAATCTGGCAGGTTTAAGAACAAGCTGACTGAATTGTGTATATTTGGAGTCTGTTCCTTGCCACTCATCTCCCATAGAGTGTATTGGGAAAGAGTTTATATGACACGTTCCAGCAAGGACTTAAATGCTGTGCTCAGGAACCTGGGAAGAGGTCATCATATATGCCGAGATCTGTGAATGTGGCTACACCTCTAACAATGTCCTTGAATATATATCTTATCCCTGAAGCTAGTGAAACAATTATTTTTGAGTCTAACTGCATTTATCTTAGCTGAGTTTGTAGTCGGGGTGAATCTGACTAAGTTTTTCTCTGCTGGAATTTTAAAACTTTGCAGTGAATTGAGATATATGTAACCCAGAACATCTTTTAGTGTTTTAAAAGTTTTGCTCCATTCTCTTTCCAAAACAAAACTGTTATAAACTTACATCTCACATGCACTAAATGCAGCAATTAACTCAGTTATAGCATGTTCCAAAGGACGTGTTGTTCTGTGACTGACCATTGAAATACCAAACCAATTATGTTCAATTCATGTATCATTTAGGCAACACAAAGCATTTAAGAAAGAATGGATATTTTAAGGGAGTTTTATATAGTTTCCATGGTGATTGTACTAAAAGGAACAACAATAGTCTTAAATATGTTTTCATTTAGAGTATCTTGAAAAGAACTTGTTTGTTTCTGACATGCTGTGTTTATGCTATAATTTGTTCCAAATCACCGATTATTTTAAAATGTAGATAAATTGGTGTGGCAGTATTGTTCAAACACTTTAACAGAGCACCAAAATAGTTCAAAGCTTGTAGCCCAATATTTTTATCCCAGCTGACATGCACATTGAAGTGGGAAAAGGTTCCAAAAGGCTGTAACATTTTGATTTAAATACGGTGCCACAGTTTTATATTAGGCCATCTTCCAGAGTACATTTTGCTCTTGCTGTTTTATTATAGAATTCAGGAGCTTATCAAGAGACAGCTAAACTTTGTTGGCAGCTTCTCAGAAACACACAGCAGTTCAAAACTGGCAGTATTTGCCTAGCAGTGAGGGGTAGGGGGAACAATTGTTGTACAGATTGCACTGCTAGCTCTTTCTTTGGCCTTCCTTTAAAAAATACAGACTATGTCATCCTTGAGCCCACCTGCAACAAACAGCATAAAGGAATGGTGTGATGCTGCAATGAGTATGAAGTAAGGCACAAGAATTTGGGGGGGATTTTTGCAATAGAGATTTTCAGCTTGAATATCACAGTCTCCTGACTTCAAGCAACTATTTCAGTTACTACTAACTACAGGATGGAAGCCTTTTGAAAGGTGCTACTGCCACTTGAAGCAAGCAAAGTGAGCCAGTACTTGTTTTGCCTGCTGGGTTCAGCCACCAGAGATGTATGTTCAAAGGTATTCTTTCAGTTAAATGTAGTGATATTTTGCTTTAGTGTTTGTTTGCTGAATTAGGAGCAACATGCTGGTGAAAGCTGTACTTTGCACTAAAATTGTCCTTCTCACACTTTCAGGTGACCAAAACTGACAAAGTCTCTCTGAGAGGATCTGCTGCCTCCAGTGAGCTTGGAAACAGCAAGTGCAAATGATTCAGAAAAGAATGGCAATTCCCTAAACCTCAAATTGTTCTCTGTTTCTGAATTGTTCTCTGGCAGTGCTAATACCTTCCATGGTAGGGGGGATGGCAGCCTAAGGAAGCACATCTTTCTGAGCTCTCTCTTCAGCAAAGGGATGGAAACAAGCTACCCCAGAAGGCAGCCAGGAGCATCCAAACCTTGGTTTCTGTACTGGATGGCCCTGCAGAGATGCCCATCTGACTCCAGCTATGAGAGGTGCTGTGAAGACCAGGCTTATCATGCTAAAGATAGCATTTATAACCACCACCCCTCCACCCACACATGCTTCAAACCCTATCCAGAGCTAAGTCTCTGGGCTTTAGATGAAGAGGGGAGCAAGGTACCTCTGAAAAATGAACTGGGATGAGTATTAAACAACCTAGTCTTGGCGTCTCAACTGAGGAATGAGGTGGGTTTAAGCTTTTTGAAGCTTTGGTTTTCACTAACTTGTGTAAGGTGGCAGCAAGCACGTAAAATCCTTGTATACTTTTTAAAAGTCAGTCAAGACTAAGTTATGCTGTTCTGCTGTGAGTTATAAATGCTGCAACCACAGTTAGCTTCCAAGACACGGATCAAGCTGAATGACATCTGGACTCTGAGGTAACCTTAGATGAAAACACTCTTCATGTGTTCAGCTCAGTCTTCTTGGAAACTGCTCCTTCCTAAATGTTTAATAATGCACAGTAACTGCATATACTGGCCAGCTGGGGTATGGATGCTTTTGTTCATATACAACTACTTTGAAAAATTAATGCTAGGAAGATAATGCTAGGAAGACAACAGTGCTTGAACTGAGAAATATTTGTGGCTATTTCTCCTCAACTTCCCTTTCCATATTTGAATTTTGGCTGTCTTTCCTCAAGTCTGCATGGAAATCTGCACTTTCCAAAAAGGCTGAGTACAACTGTGCATAATTATGTGCAAATGGACAAGGATGGTGGTTCAGGAAATTATGTGCCTGTGTTCTGAGACAGCACGAGAGGAAGCAGAAGCAACCATTATTACTGCAGTGCCAGCTTCTCGCTGGAAGAAAGTTTATGTTTAGGGAAGGTAGGTATACAATACTGTTCAAAAGGTAGGTATACAATACTGTTCCAAAGCTGTATCTTCTTTAAAGCACATTTACTCAGGGTCTTCCAGAGAGAAACATAACCTTACTTTTACATGAGATGTAGGATTTTAGCTGATGTGCTTCAGCTGATCATGATGGTGTTTTGTAAGCAGAGACTTCAGCTCATACAGGAGGCTTGCAACTTGCTGCAGAGAATGCATTGCTGTTACTGGGTGGAATTCTCCATCCAAACTTGTAGAGGTGAAACAACCAAAACTGATTATTTTTGCCATAATTTCTTTTCTTATTTCTTTTTTAACATGGGAAAAAGAAACTATGATCACAGTGGTTTCAAGCCATTTCTAGTTTTCTGTAGCTCTCTGGCCTTGGCCCCAGGTTTTGTGTAAAATACTGACATCTTGGCTCAGGTTTTCCAGGCAGCACGTTCTCTTTAGACAAAGTCCACCATTCTTTTTGCACCTAGGTCAAAGTAAGAGTTTTAGCAGAATAACTGGAGAGAGCTGTTGAGGAAAAAAAGACAGACTAGATTTTGTCTCTCTTAGAAGCATCTCATGTTTCCCTTTATCAGGGAAAATGGCCTCAGTTTGGGATAGATTTGAGTCAGATTAACATGTAGCAGCTCTAGGAGTTAGACCTATGAGCAAAGCACAAAAATCATCAAGGAAGCAGCCTACTAAGTGTCAGAGAGTTGCAGTGACCAAATAAGAGCCTGTACTACTAATAACTGGCTTAGCTGAGAAGTGTCTGAGAACTTACAATCAGCCTTTTATTTTTCTTTTATAGCAGGAGAAAAAAGGAAACCTGTTATACTTCAAGGACTGCTCTGTGTGTATGGTCTTATCCTCACAAAAGCTTACCTGAAAATGTTATGTTCGTAAGTATCCTGCAGCTATTTTAACTTCTTTTTCTTGGCTGTGGTTCTAATACAACTTCTGCCCAAGTATCAAAATGTAACGCACACAAGTAACTACTCAGGCAGCAAAGCAGATTGTCTCAGATCACATAGCCCGCAACACGCATGCTGTTCTGGACTCCTGTCTCTAATGTGGACAATCTTTGCCTGGCATAATGCACTTATGCTGTAGAGAAAACTGACACACCTTGAATAACTGATAGTGATTTGCAGTTAACTGTAAAGTGCAAAGCAACTGTCCTAATTAAAACGTAGGAAAAAAGGGCTTTTAGTTCTTCACATAGCACGGTACATACCCTGAAAGTCCTTGAATTTTATATTCCTTGGGAATTACTTGCTGTCTAATTACAATCAGCTGAACTTCCTATAATGATACACCATTTTTTCCTTATGTCTAAAACTACATGGTAAGTGGTCTTTCTGTTTTGGTTCTGATAGCTTCATACACAGGTTTCTCCAAGCTTTATTTTTTCTCTCCTTTCACAGAATCACAGAATGGGTAAGGTTGAAAAGAATTATGTTGGACCACCTCCCTGCTCAAGGAGGGTCATCCTAGATAGAACACATTGCACAGGATTGTGTCCAGATGGTTCTTGAATATTTTCTTACTGGATAGCATCACAGTGTTGTGCTTTGTGTTGAATGCTGCAAGTAAACAGCAAGTAGATGGAAGTAACAAGCCAAAATATTAAATTGCATTTCGGTCCCTTTTACTGGCTTTCAAAACTGTGTTAAGTTTTACTTTATAAAATATTGTCACTGTTCCTGTCTGTTTTACTTATGATTGTGATGGGGTGGGAGGGCAGATCAGACTCTGGATCAGACTTTTGAAATTTTTGAGTTTGCCAAGAAGCCATTGTAATGATTCTCAAACAATTCAAGTAAAGCCACTAGCCTGATAGACTAAACCACCATCAGTGAGTTTGTGAGTGCAGCCACCACTGTGCAGATGTGCTTAAGGCTGTGTGTGTGCTTTGGGCTGTGTAGATACTTGGTTTAACCTGCCATATGCAAGGACAGAGCCTGTGATCAGACATGTCCAGAAGCTTGCACAAGTGGTGTGGACCACTGTCAGGCCTGTTCCTATTAAAAAGTGCTTGCAAGATAAATAAGCAAAAGTATTGTGGTACAGATAATATGGTGGTACAGAAGGGAAGGAAACGGACTTGTGGAGTCCAGGGCTGCCTGCACTTTAATTTGGCCACTTTCCTTGTTTTTCATTTTGCTAGTACAGAAGAGGCAATAGTGTGATAAACAGAAAATAAGTTTACATTTCATAACGTAGCCTGAGTTCTATAAGAACAGGCCAGCAGAGAATTTTACAGTCTCTTCTTACTGTTGCCATTATCAGTCCTCCAGAAGAGTGCATTGTTACTTTTTTACAATATGGAGCACTGATTGTTTTTGAAACAGTGATGCAGTTTGTCAGAGCAATGAGGTTGTTCTCATTTTTGAGAAGATTTCTTTCTACAACTAGATTAGTGCAGAAGTGCAGATGAGGCTTTCAGACAGCAATATCTGAAGCTCAGTGCCTTTAATGTGCCTGTGTTTTTTAAGATTAGTACACATTACTGTCAGCAACTTTTTTACCTGAGGAATCAGACAAAACATGGAAGGTAAACACACTAAAGGCTTTAAGGAGAAAGGAATAAGTGGAATTATAATGGTTATAGTTTTTATCGTCTATCTTTAGGAAAATTCCTCTTTGTGACAACTCTATCGCTACCAATATTCTCCAGCAGGCAAATTACTTTTGTCTGTTAATCATATATGTGCTATCAATATTGACTCCTTTGATACTAAAGCAAAAAATCAATGAAGCTGAAGTCAGGGATAGTTTGGTTTCTTTTAGAGTTTCAGCATGATGCAAGATGAGTTTTCTTTTACTGATTAACACATCTGAGTCTGAAATTCTGGTCATTTTTGCAAGGAGAGAATATATTGCTTCAATAATCATACTAGGTCTTTCTATTAAAAAATAATCATTTAGTCTTCCTGTGTCTCTGTGTAAATTTCAGGGGGAAAATGGTGAGATAGGAGAGATGTGTCTGCCTAGTGCTGCAGGCATTTGTGATTAATTTTATACTTATTTTTCAAGTGGTACATCATGATATTAAATTTGCTAAACACTCTTGAGAGCAGGAGACGGCAAAAAAGGCTTGTAAACTCACTCACACACTTAAAACGGTATTGTCAAAATTTCCGGCCATTGAAGTCCCTGAAAATTATAGAATATTATTGGGAAATTTCTTAACGGTTCTACAGACCTTTAGATACTATAAATTACCATCTTCCTACAGTAGTAGCAGATTTATATCCCTTGGGGATTTGTTCCCTGTGTTGTAAACCAAACCACCAGACTTCTCAGTTCAAGCAACTTGCTATTTAAAGGTTGGGCCTTAAGTAGTGGTCACAACATGAATAGTCCCTGTTAAATTCGAGCTCTGTGTGTGTGTTTGCTTATTGGAAAACCTGAAATTACTTAAGGTTTCTCTTCTTTCTGACCAGTAACACCACCAGCTAATTATTCCTGCAAAGAGATCCCTTGAGAGAAGGCTGACATCTGTGTCACATATTGGCTGCTCTCTTAGGAGCCTACTGTTATATGCAGTCCATGTCCAATCAGATTTCATGTGCCTTGAAATCCAGACAACCTGGAATGGGATACTCTTAGGCAATTATATTGCATTAAATATTTAAACATAGAGTTTGACAGCATCCATTAGGTCTCCTAAAGAATCTCTCTTCTTGCTATTGGAACTAACCACACAGCTTACAAATGGTATGATTTTTAAAATGAGTAATACTTTCTGCTTCCTATGTCCTCCAAGGATAATTTTTCATGGTAGTTTCCAATGTTTCCACAATACTGCCAGCAATTTCCATGAAAGTTTCTAGTCCTATTTCCACTGAAGGCAATGTCACTAAAATTTGTTTTGTACTAATTTAAAGAGAAGAAATAAAGGAGTAGTACAGAGATTTATGAACAAACCTGGATGAAGCAAATAAAAAATTAAATCAGCTTTTCAGTAGCATCTGGGTGCATTAAGCAAAATACTTCATTGCAAGACCTCTTTGGTCTAGTACCAAGTCACCAAGAACCCTGGAAGGGAGGCCGGCAGTGCACTGCCAGCAAGTGGAATGAATTCCAGCACAAAGGAGTTAAATAACTTTCCTGTGGCCATGACTGTTTTCAGTGGCAAAGCAAAGGGCTGCAGCCAGGTTTTTGACTCTCAGTGCTGTCTTTAAATTGGTGACTTTGTCTTCTTAGGAAAATATCACGGTATCAGCATTGCTCTAGTTTGGCTCCAGTTGAAGTCAGTTAATATTAAGCCCATACTCCAAATATAAAGGAATGAAACCCTATTCAAATGGCAATTTTCCTTCCTAGAAGGAGTTGCACCACTCTAATAATGATGAAAACCCTCTGCATTGTGTTTTGTCTGATTTAATAATCTTATATAAATATTTATTGAGAAATATTTTTTCAAGAAAAAAAGATTTCTTTATGCATATCCCACTGTCTGTTTTTGAAATCTGTTCCCTCCTAAGGTTTTGCAAGGCTCTGAAAAATCCCAATTTTCATAGTGTTTGCTACGTATTTAACGTTCTCACATTTAACA
Organism: Phainopepla nitens; assembly: GCA_013400175.1. NCBI lineage: Eukaryota > Metazoa > Chordata > Aves > Passeriformes > Bombycillidae > Phainopepla > Phainopepla nitens. The sequence continues at coordinate 184,723 of VXBQ01010787.1, forward strand.
TCTGCTCTAAATTAATGTCCTGATTAGTTATTCTACTTCTGAAAATGTTCATCTTCCTTTATTCTGTTATTATTAGGCCATTTTCGCTTTGTGATTGCAATAGGATGGTAGTTTAAATAAGAAAGCAGAGCTAAATTGTGTGGTATTATAATTTTTTGCTGGATCTTCAGTAGTCTGTTGATGTGACATTGTGATAACTTTGAAGTAACATTCATGATGAAATTTAAAAAATGCTGCTTTCAGGGGATGTTGGCATAGAACATTTGTACACAAAATGATGCTATACCTGTCAGTGTGCTGTTATATGATGATAGCAAAAAAATAATAAAAATTATACTAGAAACAGAAACAATGAATGGGAGTTTTTTTAATGTGAGAAAAAATGGTATGTTGCATTTTTTTAAGAAACATTTGTCTGAAGAAATGTATTTTTATGATGTATTTCAAATAGGTGGGCAGTATTGCTCATATATGAATGACTGTCATGGTTCTAACTTCATCCTAACTTCTAACGTAATGTCAGCTGGCCATGCAATTTTACGAGCCAGAGTAAGAGGAGAAAGATGACAGAAGGGTATGAAGGTGATGACAGAGGATATAATATTTGGCCAGTAAAAATAACCTACTTCTTGGTCTACATGGTCTGACTGTAGGAATCCCTTTGGAGAGAGCTCTGTGACTGTGCCAGCATGTCCATGAGGAAGCAGAATGTCTGCACTGCTTGGCATACTGCCCTTACCTGTGGTGAGATGCACCTTGCTAACTTCTCTAGAGTTTTCTCTAAAGGCATGTAGCATCCATCCTCATGGAGCTTTGATGCTGGGTGTGTGTGGCTGAACAGCCTTAGAGAAAAAAGAGGACACAACAAGGGTGATGGCTGCCGGCTCCTGCAAGCAACCTGGAATTCAGTGTGAGTTACCAGTCCTTGGGGCTGCTTTAGAAGACACCATGGGACAACCACAGGACACTCATGGTCCTTGAGCCTTCATGATAAGCTGTTCTTCCTACTCTACAGAGTGACTTCTGTGAGAACAGGAGCCCTTCTGTACAATTCAGTTTGAAGAGTTGCCTGCCTGTGTGTGCTTTAAGTTGAAATCAAATCAGGTTTTTGCCTAATCTTTGGTAAACTGTTTTTTTGTTTTGATTTGTTTCTTCTTCTTTTTTTTTTTCTTCAGCTAATACAAGCTTGACTGATTTTCCCTCCCAAAGGAAGATGTCTGTGGTTTCTCATGTATGCAAACTGTGGATGATAGGCAGAAAGATACATAGCACATATGCTTTTATTCAAGGGAAAAAAACTCCCTTCAATTATACAAAATTCACCACTGGAAACAGATACATCAGGAAAGGGCCACACTTAGGACCTTCTGAAATTGGCATTTTCAAAGGTACGACAGCCTTCTAGACAGAAGTTAGGGATAAGTTACAGAAGTCATGTGGGGACAGAGAAATGTCTTTTGTCAACCCAAGGAAATCAACAGAACCAGGTTCCTTTCTTATTCAGAATTTCATCTCTGCCCTCTTTATCTTGATCTTTGCAGCTTTCTCACCTTACCCCATATCCACAGCTACACTCATGTCTGCAAACCTCCCACCTTCCCCATCTGCTCTCTCCTCTTCAGCCTGGCTCTGTGTTTGCCACACGCCTAAGGCATCAGCACGAGGCATAATCTGCTCCTTTCCTCACTCTCTGACACTGCTGTGGAGATGCAGTCTCCTCCTCATTTGTTATCTTTTACATATTCTTGACTTGTCCTGTAGACCTCTAGGAAACAAATCTCCTTCTCTTGATACTGGAACTGGAATGTTGCTTTCTTGATACAAGTTTTATTAAATCTTCTGACATGATTCAAAGCTGTATGAAATGGAAGAAATCTCAAGATAACTGATCCCACTTTTACCACTCTAAGAGTGAACTGTGCAGTGGATATTGTAGCATCCCGTCTTCCCCCAGCTATAGGCCATTATTCACAAAAGTATTTCTGTCTTAGTTGCATTGCTGTACATAAGGCTTTTTGCCCTTTTTGTGTTTATATCTGGTTTTGCCTAAAGTTTTCCAGACTCCAGGTTTTGTTTTGCTTTTGCTTCTCTGGGCAATTTGACTTTAGCTTCTCTTTTGAGCTCTTCTGCTAGTGCCCTGCTTCATGATCTGAGCAACAATGACCTTTCTGAAAGCAAACAATTTTTCCGTCTTTGCTTGGTAAAGAACAGATTGAAAAGCAGTATCCCATTTCCTCTGAAAATGTATGGTTTTTTTCACCTGCTAAATTTTCATAAAAAAACCTGGAACACTTCTTTCATTTCCAGTTTCTCAATGTGTCTTAGTTTTTTGCCACTGTTGTATGCAGCCTGAATTACCCTGCTTTTCTGAGGGATTTCATATCGTACACTAAAGAGAACCAGCAAATACAGTAACAGCTTCAAATACATCGAAACAGTGGAAAAACACGGAAGAAAATAATTACCATTTTATTTGTGTCATTAGGCTAGACTCACACAGTCCCTTTCAGCATACCATCTGTCTTAGACTGAAATGGAAAAGTTTCTTATTAAATGATGCATTTACAAGGGGTTCACAGCTGCAGAACCAACAAAATCTTTAAACATCTGTTCAGTCCAAAGACATCTGGACCTAAGGTACCTTTGAAAGGATATTCTTGGAATGGTGCTTTACTTCAATGCCAGAATGGGTTGTTCATTACTGTTGTGCATTTGCTATTCTACATTTAATAATGATGTTATCAAACAGGACTGTGGAAGGAACATCCGCTGGACAGAGTGGGCTTGTATGACCTGAGAAGGCCTGCAAATATCTCCAGGCTTTTTAACTTCCCAAATACACTCCAGGTTTCCAAGCCTATATGGTGTGAGAGCTTGAAATTTTGACAGATGTAAGAAGACTGTGAGTGTGAAAAGAGATGGGCGCTGTGAGATCACCAACACTGCTTAGTCGTGGATCTTGCTTTGCCACCAGGCAGTAATAAATGCTGGTAACAATTGCAGCATATGTTCAGTCAGTAATGAATGCATTTCAGACTACAACAGTTTTTGCTCTTGTCAGGGTTCCACTGTGTTTGTTCACTGAAGAGAATGATGAGTTTACTCTTACTTGAGCATTCATCTCAAATGTGTTTGTGTTTAATAATCTCTTTGTTTGAAGCACAGGAAATGACTGTGTGCCAAAAAAAGGACTAAATATTTAGATAGCAGTCCAGGAAGGTCATGCTATTATGCACAAGGATAAAGATAATCCATCTGTGATCAGCTGTCTTGTTTAAAAAGCAAATGAAATGGCTACCTCCAGATACGATTAATGTGTCTGGTACCCAGACCATGCATGCACAGCTGCTCCAGAACAGAGGCACAGCAAAGCTGCTGCTGTGCCACACAGAGACAGTTAATCCAGTAGGTCCAACACATGTCCAAATTGACAGGGATGCACAGATTGATAAAATGGACATGCATAATAACACTGACACATAGTATTTGACATCTTTGTCTTCTGCTGACCAAAAAGGCCTGGTTGGCCTGTACTGCAGGTTTTAGGTCAGTGAGACCCACTTTAATATGAAGACACTGGAGGTGCAGGCATCCAGCTGTCTTTGGCATCAGAAGGGTGGAGCTGCAGCAAAACCACCTCAGCCCCATGGAACCCAGATTGCATTGGAAGATGGGCCTAGATATGTGGGGCAGCAGTGGAGTAGGAAAATCCTATTGCCCAGTAGGAGAAGAGTTTCTCCTACCCAGCCAAAGCCCCATCAGCAGCAGAAATGGCCAAACTGTGTCTCCCAAGCTCTTTGTTTCCTGGCTGTGTCTCCATTCTTCCCCTTTCTTTTTCTTACCAGGGCATATATCAAGGAAAGCTTGGCATTGGACCATCATGCTTGGGGAATGATCATGCTTTGTGCCACGATAAGCAGCCATAGTGGCTGGTTTGTCACATTCTTCTGCTGCACAGGTCTGGTCTTTGGTCTGATGCAGAGAAGTGGGGATAGGGCTCATTCTTGCAAAGCAAGACCAACTTGATGCATGTGAGCAGTCCTGTTAAAACCAGCAGACCCACTTTGAGAGCAAAAATAAACACCTGCAGGGTTTACCTAATCTGAGATTGTCTTTTATACAGCTATTTAATTTAAGGATTAGATACCCAGTTTCTCTGGTTCCTTGCAAGTGAAAATGTGGTGATAAATAATACTTTGGCATTGGCTATCACTCATTCTGATGAGAGTTGGTGAACCACATTACTTGACTTAAACGGGCATTAAAATGTAATTGTCCTTAATCAAATTATCCTATCACAAATAAACCAACCTTCCTGAACTAATTTTCTTTGTGTGTTTTTATGATGTAAGCTTCTGTATTTCTCTTTTCTTATTCATTGTCAGAGAAGGGAGAATAAATGAGATATTCAAACAATTTCTGCCAGCTTCCCCAGTTCACCATCACCCTGCCAATTAGTAGTCATATAAACATAAATACCTAAAATACAGCCTTTTTCTGTGTGGGATGTTGTGTTACTGGGGTTATTCTTGATTTTGATTTGTATATATGTATATAATACAACTAGAGGGCAAATTATCTTGGATCTTGTGTTTCTATCTCCTGGTAGTACATGTTTCCTAAAGAAAAATGTATACTACATATTAGCCATCCTTCTCCATCTAAATAATGGAAATTTTTTCTAGAACTCTGCAAACAAGATCAGACTATTTTAAGAGAGAAGTGGTGTCTGTTTCTTGTGTATTACTATATAGGCATATGATAGCTTCCTCCATTCCATTTTGTGACCGCAATGTTTTATTTTGCTAGGTAGATTTTTCTTTTTAATTTGTGTATTTCTTTTTTTAAATCACAGTGCTTTTATCCAGCTGTTTTTGAAAATCAAGTATTACTTTCCTGATCCCATGACAGAGAAAGAGTTCAACTTCAGAGAAAATTTCGGTAAAAATGTATAAATGATGTTAAGTTTTTTGTGTGGAAAAGCAACAGTATTCATTTAACTGGGAGAAAGCAAAACCCAGAGCAGATTGTCAAGAATCAAGCATAGCCCTGAAACTGTTACTCTGAGCAGCAAAGGGAAGATGAAAAATAGCTAAAAGTGGATTTGAAGGTGATACCAAGCCGTGACATCCCTACTGCAACATTTTCATGTTTCAGTCTGTGTTTTATGACTTGCTACAAATGGCGTATAAGGATCTGAGTAAGACTGAATAAACAGAGGATGCTTCTTACTTCAGCACATATCAGCACAAATAGCCCCAAAAAAAACTTGACAGGGTAGGTGTTTTAGTTCAAAATCAAACACATGGTACAGTAAGAACCAAGATGTATATAAAGTCATTTGTGAATTTGTAATGTAGTGTGGAAGATGCACTTTTCATGTGGAGACAGATGAGTGTTTAAAAATGGGCCTAGTATTTGATGTCTTTGGCTGTAAGAGAAGTAACGAAGCAGGAATATATAGTGTGTATGATACAGACCTTTTTGCAGTGCACCTTGTCACCCTACCATTTGGGTCTCTTGATTATGAAACCTTTCACATAGCCCTGACCAGGTATCTGAAGCTTTTTGTGAGAGTTCAGCTGTGGACTGCAATTCCTGGTGTACAAAGGAGGATGGTTTCTGTATTCTATAAGGAAAACAAAGTTGAAGGGAAGAAGTTCTTATTTAAGCTATGTTTGGTGTGGTATGTTTGTTCACTAAAGCCTGGAGTATATTTTTATGTAGTCAAGCAAAAGTCACAAAGAGTAGTGTCCAAAGATATGAGCTGGATACAATTATACTCTTGTGATTTTTTTTTTGTTGAGTCTTTTGTTTTTTTTCCTCATGAACAAAGTTTAGGACTCTTAACATCAAAGCAGTGGGGCAAAATGGACAATCATGATGACACTGAAAGCTGTAAAACATTTCTAACCACTGTCTGAAGGAACCAAAAGCATTCTGTGCAACACTGAAAAAAAAGATAGTTCGTGATAAGACTAAGAGGGGTGCTTGAGTCCACTTGCATCAGCAAGTGCATCCTTGCAAATAAAAAACCTTGATACACTCTGTTTGGCCATATCCTGCCATCACTCACAGGCGCTTCGCAACGTAACAAACTGTTAGTGACAGCTGAAGAGCTAGGGAGTGATTGAAAGTCCAAATTTAGGCATCTGGAAATAAAAATGTCACAGCACATGAACTGTGGCTTAGCACTGAAATTATGCCAGGTGTCCTGTAACATGCCGGTATTGGCATGCACTAATCTACACTTCCAATTAACTATCACTTGATTGCCCTTGAGGTACAGAAGCTCAAGTGAAATCACAGAGTCTGGTTTGGACTCTTCTCAATGAACATCTCCCACCTCAGCTGCATTTCCATTTCAGTTACTTCCTGGAAAAGGACATTTTCTTGGTCAATGCAGAGGAAACAACCACTGCCAAGCTGTTAACAGCTGTTGCTCACTGCTTGCTTCATGAACATCACAGTTTGCTCATTCACTCAAGGTAAAATTTTCATTATTCATTATGTTCTTATTTAATTTTCATATTTGCAGAAACTAGTGAGAAGTTATCTTTCCCTGGCTACCATCTCTCCAGTGTAGCCCAGGCTGGGAAGGAAAATGACTCCAGTAGGAAATGAAAGGGCAGAAGGTAAAGCAAATACTTACATTAAAACTGCACAGCCCAGCTACCAGCGATGGCAGAACACAACAGACTTTGTATCAGGGAAAGGTTTCCAATGCAGCACATTGCTTATGGGAAGAGGATGGAAGAGAGCCACGTCCCAGCCTCAGGGATCCTTTGCTGTGGTTAGAAAGTGCAGCAGTTTACATAGGTTTCACTCAGCAGGAGAGAGAATATTCTGGCACTTTTTTGTGAACATGGAATGGCTACTTAGGCTTGAGCAAAATTTAAGGCTTAAGAATGAAGCAGTCAAAACTGAAGTCCCTTAGTAAAACTGCCATTAGCTTAATTACTCGGGTATTTGAAATCTGCTCTGTTCTTAAAGGCTAGATAATGACTAATATAGGCTGGTTTATTTAAATTCCATCATTCACAATTTATAATACTCTTAAATTATGGCAATCAAAAAATTGCTAATATATGTCTTTAGATTAAATCATAGCAATAACTTAAAAGAAACTAGATCTTTTGACCAAACACTTTTTTTTTTTTTTTTTTAAATCACAGTGCATTACAAAGCTACTTCTAAAGTCCACAAAATTCTTTAGCGTCTAAAATAGTAATCTGGATACATTGTAAGAAAGTAGTGGTGACTGGGAACAAAGGACAAAGTGGTCTATCTTTTCTTTGAGAAATTTCCAGACACAAGCCAGAATGATCAGGTTTTGTAACTAGATTAATCCTTGTATAGCACTTACCATCCAGCATGACTTAAATCTGTTCCTTGAGTGAACAGTGAAGAGCTTTATTTACAAAAATTTGGAGACCAATACTACATTTGAGACTTTCTATAGTGGCCACTTCTTTTAAAGAAAGGAACTGAGGGCCTTGCTCTGCTTACTCTACATAGTTTTCTTTCAGAAAAGTCAATGGACATGACCACGAAAAAACCCAGGCAAGAGCTGCCTGCCAAATGTGAAAAAACAAAACAAAACAAAACAAAGCATAAAAAAGCTGAATCAAGAACTGGAGCAGCAAGCTCAGACTCTTGAAATCCTCTTCAGACCAGCACTCTTTCTGTAAAAGCCTTTTCTGTTAATGTCCTTGGTCCCAAATCAGATTTCAAGGGAACCTATTCACAGAAACACACCATCAGCACTCTTTCTGAAGTGGAACAAAAAATTTCTGCCACTGTATTTAGCAACCAGAAAGTGCTGCTTCATAATTAAGCTTTTTTGTGGGTTTGGATTGTTTTGTTTGTTTGCTTGTTTGTTTTTTTAATGCCTTTTATATGAAATATCACTTTAAAATAAGTCAGTGAGATATTCCAGTAATGGTGGACTTTTCTCAGTTTCCCAAATGTAACTTTTGTGTTTACCATTTAGAAAAGACAGTCTTTCTAATAGTTTTAATTTTCTAAATAGTTAAAGTTTTAATCTTTTAAAGTCAAGGTAGAAAGCTATCATTCAGATAAATAATGAGATAAATATAATTAATATAAAAAACTTACACAATCCAAAAGAAAATCCTCAATATATGACAAACATACTTTGTTCCAAACTTTGATTGACAGTAAGAATTAACTTGCAATATCAGAACCTCCTTATAATAAAGAAATTCTGAGTTTCAATCAGCTTTATTCATTCCAAAATCCTGGGCTGATGTCTCATTAGATGTACTGTTATACACTGGAGTGCACGTTAGGAGCAACTGAAGAGGAGAAGGTCACATGGAAGGATGCCATGGTCAGCAGGCTCCTGAACTAGCCATGACAGAAGTAGCTCCAGACCCAGTAATTTTGGTAGTGAATTATGCTGAGATGTAGGACTTCTGGCTCATCTGGATTTTAGCATCCACTACAGATGTCTGAACAAGTACAACACTGCCCTCATTTTGGTCAGACATACCGAAAGTAGAGACAACAAATCCATGACATGTGGCATTTGGGAGCAGTCTGGGTTCCTACTCCCAGGTATTATCCCAGACAAACACCCCTTGTCTGAGCCCATGCACTGAGAAGAAGGGCCTTTGTGGAGAAATGGGCTCTCACTGGCTGTTGGAGCTGGCAGACTCTCTTTTGGTTGGCATGTATGGAAGTTACTCGCCCATCACTTTTTAAAACTGAAAAAGTCTATGTGTTTATAGACCTGCAAAGAAGGAAAATTGGTAATAGGAATAATACCTGGGAAGATGGTTAATCCTTTGCATGCCTGAAAGCCCTTGTTATCCGAAAGACCTTTAATCCGGTTTCTATGATGTGTCAGTAGTCAGAAGTACCCTGTTCTCACCTGTGTTGGGCTGGGAAGCACCTCACGGATACACTGAAGCTTTTGCAATTGCTTTGAATCATACAAGTGAGAAACAGCTGGTTTTGTATCACATCTGACTGTAACCCTGATAAACTGAACATAGACACACTCTCTGCTTCCAATTCAAACTGATCTTTAAGCTCTGGCTTTGAAAGCTCATCCTGGAAGAAGGCAAGAACAAACAGCAGAAAATTTCTTGAGAAGCTTTTAATTGCTTTCATTCCTCAATTTGCCTTTTTCTTCCTTCCCACTCAGAAACAATAATTGCTTTATTTTTCTTTTTAAGTAAAAACAAACTATGAGAAAAGCAGGTATTATCCTACTCCAACAGCTGTATGTGATTTACAGCACATATTGAGTATGTCTTTTCATTTTCATAACTTGTCTCAGAACAAAACTAGCAATTTGCAAGTGTGATCCTAAGACAGGGCACAGGATAAAAGCACTGGCAATCTCACACATTTGACACAAGTCAGGCTAGGAACTTGCTCTATTTTCTTGCTCACTGCTTGTGAGAGCTGTCTGAGAAACTGTTAGCTTTGCGGCTGGTGGATAATAGCAGAGCCCTGTTGATTGCTGTAGGCTAAGATCTCCTGCTTATGGAAACAATCACTACTTGTCTTACTTTAATCTGATCAGATGTCTGTGGCTGCTAGTCAGTACATTTCCAGTGGAGAAGAAAGTCTGAATGATTAACATCTCCCCTCAGTTTACACTGGGTTATTGCTGGGACTTGACTGCCTCAGCTCCTCCATTTATGCAGATCTGGACTACAGTTTTGTGACTAAGTGCACTGTGCCCCTGGTTACAGCAATTATATGCCTCAAGAAACCTTTCTTCATTTTATTCCCAACTCCTTTTGATTTTTTTTACCTAGCTGGGTTGACCTGCAGTCATTCCATTTACAGTGGAAGGTTTGATGTTTCAGTGCCTAATCAGGCAGCAAGTCTTGGTAATACATTGCCTGTTTGGGACTTAGAAGATTATTTTTCCTTATCCTAGCTCTCATGTGGCATCACTACTGCAATGCTTTATTTTATGAGACTAGTAAGTTAAAACTTTCTTTCCATGTTCTGTAAAAAGACAAGAAGTTGTTATTTTTCTTGAAAAACCACATTAAAGAGAAATCAACAGCAACCAGAGTATTGCTGTCACTGTTTAATGAAAACCAGAGCATTGCAGTGGAAAACATGCTGGGAAGGACAGCTTCAATTAGAGGAAAGGGGAGATTAAAGACCTCTCTTTTATACAACCTAAGGAAGGAATGTGAAAGAATGGGTTTGAAGAAGGCTCTAATTGAAGGATAAAATGGAAACGATAAATGGCTTGTGATAAGATCAGTAAGCAGAGACAGTGGAGCCAGTATTGCTAGGAATATGTGTAGAAGTTCATTAAACCCCCAAAACCCAATTCAGTCTGGAGCAGGCAGATACCCAGGAAATATCCAAGGAATTGTGAGTATGTAGAAATCCTATTGGACAGGTACAAAATGTTTGAAAGGGAAGAATGTAAATAGTTTGAAAAACAATCAAGTGTTGTTTGCATTAAAAAATTATTCACTGAAATAAGAGGAGAGTCAGGAAGATCAAAGTCTTTTCCTGAAGGAGGAATGAAAGAAATTTGATGACAATTATGCAATGAAGATATTCCTGTAATCACAGAAAATTGGTCTTCTTAACAGGGAAAATCAGCATAGTTGTAAAGGTAAAATCTCTTAAACTTGAAACTAATATAACAACGTGTAATATTTCTTCTTAACGCATTGTGTAAAAGAGCTTTGACTCAGACAAGTATGTTTTTAATTAATTTAAATCCTTAATTCAGGCTAAGAACAAGGTCAGGGAGAGAGGAAAGCTGGATGAAGGAAATTATTTTTAATTCAAAGAATGTTCAATTACATTAATATGAGCAGTTGAGAAATGAGATACCAAGAAGAGGAGATTTTTTGCAGAGAATTCCTCATTCTCCCTAGCTTGCCTGTAACAGCTAAAAATTTTAGCCAGTCTGTTTGCTGCTTCTCTGATTTTGAGGAAAGGCTAACCAACCCTGTTTTCACTCCCCTATTGATCCTTTGGAGAGCAGATCCACCTGAGCAATCTGCCACTTGCATATGCTGTCTTTTTTTCAGCAACCTTCAGCTGGCACCACAAATTAAGTGCTATTATACCTTGTATTTAGTATTGCCATCTGATACCACTGACCATTTCATTTTTTCCATCAAGTGTCTGAATGCGTCTGTCCTCTTGACAGGCCATAGATTTCTTTCTGCTCTTAGTTGCTGTTTGCCCTAGCTTCATACCACACACTTGATTTTGCCACTTGGTCCTTTCCACTGTCTGTGCCTGTTCCACCAAGTTTCTTTCTCTCTCAGCTATTAAAAGCCCTGAGAGTAGCCCAGTATGTGTGCATAGGTAGGTATGTATATGCACATACGTATATATTTCATTTATCCAGGCCTTGCCACCTCCCTGATCTTTTTGATGGCAGGTGTTTTGAGGATGACATTTTGGGGACAGTTGCTGGCACATGCAGACATCTGCCATCTTGAAAGGAAAGGAACTAGCCCTTGAGAAAAATGAGTGCTGCAGGTCAGGCCTTAGAGACATAAATATATGAAGAAACTTGGCTGTTCCCTGCCTGTACCATATCTAGCTCTTTCCAATGCCCTGGGTCCATTTATTTCATCACTACTTAAAACCTCTTTGAAGTATTTATATTTTTTTATTGGGTGTTTCTAAGAGACACACATAATACAGTTGATCCAACAGTAAATCTGGTATGATGTGTTTATAAGGCAGGCTTTAGAGTCTCTGGAAAGATTAGTATTGAACAATGCAGGTTTAGACTGAGCTAGAAATGTGAACCAGAAAATCTAGGTCATTATGGGAGATTTTCTATTTTTGCCTGGAATAGATGAAAATTGACTGACATCCTTATGAAAAGATGACATTATTTTATTATTTACTTCACTGTGTTTTCCCTTTAGTTTAAATTCTGCCCTGGTGAAGCACTAGAGAGTGTTCCTGTTGCTGCACCACGGCTATGTACAGATGTCCCAGTTTGACCTGTTATTGAACAAGGTGTATTATTCCAGGCAAAACAGTACCTTGATGGAACTTTAAACTCACCTGCTTTGCCTCCTAGGCACAGCTCTGTGCCATGTAGACAGGTTTGCATTGACAAACATGATATGCTTGGTGACTGGTACAATTTTTCCCCAGCTATAAATGACCATCAAGTGTTCACAGTTGGAATTTGTGAGCCTGTGATCCTGGCCATGAAGCAGAACAGGACCTGGAGCAACTCTTTATCAGTAACTACCTCTGGTCAACTCTAACAGCCTAACAAGGCATGCCACCCCTTACACCCACTCCAGGCAGGTGACTTTTATCTCCTTTTATTATTCAGCTCTTGCAGCTTTGTTAATATTCAGAAAGGACATGTATTGCACTGGACAAAGATGACCTAAATGTAAAATTGCTGCAGTTTCTGCAGTCAGTCTCCGTTCAGGTAGACAGACAGACAGACAGGTCCGTCTAGCACCAAGAAAGAGGAATGGGCAAAGGTTGCACCCTTTGTCCACTGCTGTGGCTGAGCAAGCCCAGGGAGGTGAGCAGTATGTTAGTAGAGACACTAGTGCTAAGATAGGTTATTAGTCTTCACAAAAAACACATTTTGTGCTTTTGTGACTGCTTTATAAGCTAGAAAATCTTCAGAAGTTATTTGTCAAGGAACAGGACAATGCCTCCAATTTAAATTTTCATGGGCTGGAGAAAGCCATTTTGCAGACAGTTCTAATCAGGTGGATGTCACTGTGGCCTTTCCATCATCTCCATCCTGCCACACCATGCTGCAGATCCTAAAGAAGGATGGGTCCATAATGCAAGATCCTGTGTGGGGAAGCATTGCTGCTCATGTAACCTGTTTTTCTCAGGACTTGGTCTAGGGCCACAAAGTAATTGCTTAGTGGTGTTATAATGCCAGCTGCCTGAGCACCTGTGTGGCAGTTTGGAAGGCCCCTGCCTTGTGCCCATGCTTCTCTGAGAGTTTTTTCCTTTTTGATAACTTTCAATTGTATCCTGCACTTTTCTTGCATCTTTTTTGCCAAATTGTTGTCAGGTCAAATTAATCTCAAAAATTGAATCTAGCTTTAAGAGAGTTCATCTATTCTTCTCTGTTCCTTAATCATTAAGAAGATGGAAATCCTGCAGAAGAGAGACAATAGCTACTATATTATATAATAATATGTGTATACATCTGTGCTTACTAATTTAAAAGGTGCTCTATCTACCATAAGGAGAGGCTTCATTGTGATAGAAGTTTTATATATATGTCCTTTAGAAATCCCAGTCTGAGCACCTGACTTCAAAACTACAATGAACCAGATTCTGTGCCTGTTTTATGAGATGATCCTTCAGCTTTGCCTTGTTTAGACAGGCAACTGCTGAAAGTGCCTTTTAATATAAAGCAAAGGTGTTGGAAATTACCTACTTCTTCAAATGCACCACCTTCCCCCTCACCAAAAAAAAAAAAAAAAAGAAAAGGTTTTGGATAAGGTATTCATCAATATGAGTAAGGCTGAACTGGCTCAAGGCAGGTATATTTGCTCCTGTGGGCAGCGTAGCATTTGAAGTCGTTAGCATCACACTAGTTTTACTATTTCCTATTTTTAATTCTTTTAAAGTATATTTAAACATAACTGAAATGTTTAAAACTTGGTGTATTGTTTATGATGTTATAAAATGTAGTTTGAAAATTTACATAGAGAATAATCTCTGCTTGAGATGAAAACTAAGAAGAAACCAAGGAAATAAGATGTAATAAGGTGCTAAGAAAAGGAGGAGAATGATTTGTGACATGCATTTTGAGCAGAATTGGTGTTTTACGGTAGAGATGACAGTGGCATGTGTGAGTAGTTTATTCCCTAGTGGGGGCAGAATTGCAAAGACAATAAAATCCGAGACTAGTGCAACTCTGGGCCTCCCACAGAGAACCACAGTCTTGCTTTTGAGGAATGAGCAGAAATAAAATCTTGTGAAGTGCTATGGCAACCATCACCAGGGAGACCATCACAGATCTCAAACATGTTTATCCAGAAGAATTACAAGTCAGAATTACAAGTGAGATGATATACTTGGAAATGGTATTTTAAAAGTAAAAACACTGTTACCTGGTAATTGCAGTGGTATGGAAATGTGACACTTTGAGTTCTTAATAAAACAAATCTGTTTTTAAGAGATACTGCAGTGAATATCTCCTAGAAACAGCTAAAGAGTTGTATGTGCAAAATATCTGTACGTGAGAGAACTGGTCATTGTGCAAGAAGGAAAAGCAGACCAACAAAGTTACTACGGTAGATTGATAAAGATCTTTAAACAAAACAGAAGTTAAAAAATAAGTGAGACAAATAATAAAGAAATATTTTATGGTCCTATATAAGAAAAATACATACTGATATCCAGAGGTGATCATGTTTGAGGGTGAAACAAATTCCACTGAGTGCAGTGTGGTCCTCATGGATAAGGTTCAGATGGACTTAGCTCAGATTTGGCAAAGATGGAAAGCCCAACCAATTGTGTGCTCTGTTTTGTTTTAAAGAGGGAAATGGGAATTGTTGCATTCTGGTCCTGGTTATAACACTGATCTATCATAGTGGGCAATTCATCTATTGTTTCAAGTTTATATCTTACAAAGGAAGATAGAAGCTTGCTAGAGTGTTATGAAGATGAGCCAGTTCCCATTTATGCAAAGGTTTACATGTGTGAAGTGTTGGTTTACAAAATGCTGTAGGACTCAATTTGTTGGCATTCTTCACAACTGACCTTTTTTTCGTGTGCCTTGAAAGCTTTTCACCTGTGCTGCCCATGAGTCACCTTGTTTCTCCAGGAGTTTTTCAATTTCACGTAGTTCTTCTTGGCTCTGTCCACTCACATCCTCTGCAGAGGTATAGAAAAAAAACAGTATTGCCCATTACTACTGCTGAATTCATGACTGATCCTGTAAGAACAGTATCTAATTGTAGCATCCTGTGTAAACCTGTTTCTGAACAAGAGTTTCTTGCTGACAGGCCTGGTTTGAATGTGAAGTTGAATTTGCTGATAGTTGGATGGTTCCAGCCTCCTGTCCCATCTTTCTGGGTGTATAAATATCCACAAACCTTTGCAGATGATTCAGTTAATAAAGGATAATATTAAAAAAAATCCAATATTCCACAAGGCCCTCAGTCTATACCAGGAACACGAGCTGATGCTGCTTGATTACCCCATGGAGGAGGATGGTATCCAGGAGCAAGTCTGGGTCACCTTGATATGGCATCTCCATGTCTACTTTTACCCTTTGCCATGTGAGAGAGAAAATAATCAAGACTGAAATGAACATCACTGATTATCCAGAAGGTATAAAACACCCAATATTAGAAAAATATTTCTAATATTTGAGATTTGAAAGAAACAAGTAATGTTTTCGTAGCAGGAGCCTGATTCTGATTTTGAATAACAAAAAAACTCTTTCTGAGTAGCATGAAGGACAAAAGGAAAAGACAAAGAAAGATTATCAGAGACATATTTCTTCTTAGTCTCAAAAATACTCTCATCTCTGCATTTCATTGCGCACTTTTTTTGATGCTGATATTGTCAGTGCAGTGTTTACCTCCCAATATGACATCAAACCATTTCTCAATGCTTACATCTTGACTTATGTCTTAAGAAAGGAGCACTTTGTTCTTCTGCATTCTTTAATATTATTCTTCACTTTTATTGGCAGAAATATATTACTGTCACTTGCACACTGACACAAATGTATTCTTTCAGTGAACATCTTGCCCTGATTAAATTGATCAGTGTGCATTTTGTAAAAACATTTCAAGATAAAATGGATCAATTCACTCAAATAACCAAGAAGTCTGATGATTCATGACAGCTGATACCTTTAGCTATATTGGTATTGCATCTTTAACTTCTTTTAAAGGCAATTAATTTTTTGCAGCCCTGATTTTCTTACTGCTAAACACACAGGCCTTTATGACTGAATTTTCTTGGAGTGGGGAGCTGTATGACTTTTTGCCATCTAACTTTCTGTCCTGTTTTCAAAGGTAAAAGAATAGTTGCTTGCTGTGATGCAGGCTGCAGCCACTGTGTGGGTCACAAAAACACTCTGCATGGCACCCACATGCTTCCCACTGGGGCAATTGTTTCCTTTTCACTTGTGTTAGCATTTTGCCCGCATTTGCAAACCAAAGGCCACATGAGCGATGAGCCATTCAGTGTTTTTTTCCCCTGCCATATGAAGACTGAGAAATATAGCATAGCGTCTCCTAATGATTCAGTGCAATATTTTAAAAAGTCAGGGATTATTTCTAGATGGATGTGGTCATAGATTTCCCTTTATAAGTGCGTATGCCAATGACAACTCGACTGTACTGCCATATGAATCAGAAGTGCCTATGTAGGAACCTGCTGATGTGGGAGTTTCAGGCATGCTTTAGTGAAAAGAAGCTGTGACTCTATTTTGGAAGGCAATCTCATGCTCTGTTACAAATAGAAAAACAACAACCTGCACTAGGTACACAGCATAGATACTCTTTGCATTGTCTAATCATGAAGACAGGTCAGACAGAATGTTATTTCACTTTGTATGAGTTCCTGTGATGAAACCACAGAGCTACAGCTACAGGCTTGGTTGCAAAAATGTAGTTTAAATACTCGGAGCTGTCTCTTCTTGGCAATTATAATAATCCACTTTTATAGCAAACTATACGAAAGGGATTGATGAACTTAACATGGTATTATGTATCAAAAAATTCTAGGGCCAAGAGTATCATACAGCAGCTCCCCCATGCCCTGAGGCTACAGATATGAAATCAGAACCGTTTGGTTGAGAAAAGACAGCGGCAATTAAGGATGGAGGGTGGTTTCCATGTGATGAGAATCAGTAAGTTTTCGCAGCTCTCAGTAGACCTAGACTGCAGAGAACTTGGCTTCTTACATTCCTCCTTGCTTTTTGTCAAAGATGGCTCTGCTCTTGGGGTTGTGTGCCAGAGTCAGCGAGCTGCTGGGAAGCCCTAGAGCAGAAGACACAAGACTAGAAAAGACTCAACACATGTTAATACTGGGGAAAAATCTCAGGTTTTTAAGTGCCTTCTTCCGTACTCTAAGAACTAGATAGCACTGCTGAAATGCCTTGATGGAAATTTTCCATAGAAATTTTCAAATAGGAATTTGTGAGTGTATTCAGTGTTGAACACTTCTGAATTTAGAAGGTTATGATGGAATATAAGGGACATAAATTGTCCTACCTTTTTAAATAGGCTTCAAACAATCAATCTACATACAATCTTATAGCTGTCTGATTATTTCATTATTTCATTTGACATATTTCCGTTATGATGAGTCTGCCAGCTGAAGTACAATGGGACTGGACTGTTTAATTTAATGGCTTCCATTAGATTATAAGGTTCCACTTGAATGAGTGGGGAATTATGAGCAATTTAATTCATGAAGAGCAGCAGTGAATACAGACTGAATTTGAGCTTACAGAAGGGCCATGAGGAGAGAGAAATATTTTTTATTAACTTTAAACTGCTGTTAAAATCCTTATGAGATCTATGGTTAGAAAAGGAATATAGAATTTGAACATCCTGATTTTTTTTAACTAAATGCTTATTAACCAGTCATAACATTCTCAGATTTAGATAAACAGCTATATTGAAACATGGTGTTTGAGTAAAGCCACTTTTGGCTAGTACCTTAAATTTAGCATCATTTTCATTGAAATAAATGAGTGTGTAAGACCAAATAAGTATTTCTTCCATTTTCCCATCTTCAGCACTGACTACATCCAGATCCTCAGCTTTATTAATGAAGCCTTAATTCAAAATCTCTTGCATTCAAAGGAAAGATGTCCCTTTAGATTTCAGAAGAAGCAGAAGCAAGCCATGTAAGTGGCAATTATATACTCTTTGCCTATTTTCAAGCCAAAAATTGGAACAGAGTATTTTGAATACCCACAAAATAGTTGGTATGTTACATAGATATTCTAAGTTAATACCAAAATAGCTAAAAGTTGAAAGAATTATAGAAGGGATATTCTCATTTTTGTTTGTAAAATCATTTATACTAATTACCATAATATTTATCTTCTCACTGCTGTGCTTCCCAGGAGCCGCTTTGGTGCTGTTAGTGGTGTTAATTAGTGGAACTGCAGCCCTTCTCAGAACCTGAAGGTGACCTCCTGCTCTTTACTGGAACAAGAGCAGATAGTTTACTGGTGAAACAACCTGGGTAAATATTTCAGAGTCACACAGGCCAGTGGGCATGTGAAAAAGGACCAATTGTCTGGGGTGTGGATGGGTGCCGAGGGCACCCTGTGGAGCCTAGGAAAATGTAGGAATTAGGAGCTCTGGGCTTTATTGCCCACATGTCACTGGTGTGTTGTGCTACTCCAGTCAAGGACTTTACTTGGATGAACCCATGTAAAGGGCTTTACAGACTTACTCCCTCTCCTGATCCAGAATGTGTAGCAGCCTTTTTGAAGGGAAAAAAATAGAGTTAATTAAGTAAATAATGACTACATATTATGTCAGAATCTGTAAAATGTGGGTTTATAACTTAGCTGCACAGTAAACTAAAAATTTTCTTCTTGATGTGTTACTATAGCAAATCATTAAAAAAGATCTTTGTAGGAGAGGTTTTAGGCAGCTTAAATGCAAGTGATTTCTGTGAAAAGAATCACAAAATAATTAGAGTAGATGTAGTTTTCAATTTAACTTTTGTTGTCTCTGATATCAGAGACTGGAAATTTACTTCCACAGAGACAAAATACATACTGATCAGTGACTCAGGCAGCAAAGAATCAAAAAGAAATACATCATGAGAATATTTTTGAATATTTTTTTAAGTTTTAGCACATGCCTTTTTTGAATTCTCTTTGCTCTCAACACCAGAGAGAGACCTCTGTCAAACATACTCCTGATCAAACAGCCTAGAAGATGTTTTTATTCAAGCTCCTTGTTTACTAGTTGCTCTTATACAAGTCATCAGTTTACAGCCAGGGACAAAAAAAGAGGAGAAAAAAATACTGACCTCCAAACCCTGCTGTTCCATGGTGAACTACCCTCCTGGAGCTGATATCTTCTCCAGAAACCTGGCTCTTTTTTTGTTTCTTCCGACTCAGTTTGCTTTTGGAAATTGTCCTAGAAAGCACAGGCAAAACTGTCAGAGAGCTTATAACAGCAGGAAATTCATCGTGGGCTGCCAAGGTCCAAGATCCCCACACTGTATTTGCAAGCACAGTAACATGCACTTAGTTGAAAGCACTATTATGCACTTTCAATTAACAGACACCTGGTTAATGGCTGTCCTAGACAGCTTTCCAACACAGCACAATAAAAACTGCTCCAGTTGACTTTCGTGAATGCCCCAAAGCACACTGAGTTGTAGCATGCAAAAGGCAGGATTTCTTTCCCATCTGTTCATGTGTATCAAATATTGTATGAATGTAATGATGATAATTCATTCCGGTTGGGGGTTATTTGGATAAAGTGCTTTGTTTTGAGGTCATCTTTCATCAGACCATGTTCATCAGTGCCACTTTACCCACTGGCAGTTGGGATTTTTCTCGAGATACAGAGGGTTTGCTTTGTTAGGCTTTTTATTAAATTCTCATTATGGAAGGATGGCAGGTAGGATTTGTGAGAAAGAAAAGCAATGATTTTTCACAGGAGGAGGATACATTTCCAGTGTGAATGATTTCAGTATCTGAATTCATCTACTGCTAAGGAAATAAATTTTATTTGAGAAATAAAGTCATAGTTTTCTCTTACTGCAACTTCTGTATTTGAATTAATATCTGTGCTACAGTCCAGAGGAAACAGCAATGGGAAGAGAAGTTTCTGTTGCAAAACGATTGGGTGGGAACACAAGGTGTTAAGAATAATATTTTTTACAAAGTAACAGTGGGATGATATTTGATGTTCTCATTAGCATTGCAGGACCATGGAGCATAAGGATACCCATGCCCTGAAATGCATGCCTGGGGCAGCCATCCATCTCTTCTCCCATCACTGTCTCAAACAGATTTCCAACCTGAGTGCACAATGTTCTTTGTGTGTGAAAATTGTCTGTTGACAGAGAAGCAAGAAAAAGGGGGTGAGGTTTTAACTGTTTAGAAAATATCCTTGAAACTTACAAGTTCCTGTGTTACACACTTATATCAGTTATCTAGTCCACTGTATCACCCAGCAGGAAAGTGGGTACAAGCTATCCAGCCTTCACCCCATGTAAATGGATTTGAATCACATGGCTTGTAAAACCCAGAACAGGCCTAACAGTGAGGTTGGTTGGGTGTGCTGCTTCTAAAAACAAGTATTACTTATGTTTTCACATCAAATTAATAAAACTTGGAACTGGTTTCAGGTCTGGATTTGACAGATCTTTGGATTTCCCAAAATTTGGGAATGCTGAGGTGATTAGTAGAAGGTTAAACAGAAACCAAAGAGTAAAGGCAACACTTGGTAAATGTCTCCAAATGAAAGGACTAAGCAGAACAAAACGTTTTTGTTTCAAGTAGCTGATATGGCTGAAACCAAGGGACAGTGACCTTGTGGTGTAAAGTCCTTGACTTCTCTTATTTGTTGTGTGAAGTGTCTCTTAGTTAAGCAGAAAAGCCATCCAGTGACACAGCTTTGCTTACTTGCTCAAAGAAGCTGAGAAGGTTTTGTGGAGTCTCTTCCTGGCTGTGTGTGTGCTGGGAGTGTGGAGGAGGCAAAAGCAAATTATTCTGCTATAGCTGGACAGCACTATAATATTAACATTCAGTTAAATGAAAATTTTCTTCTAGAAAAGATCTTATAAGCTTTTGCCTTTTCTTTGTTTGGTGACAAGTTAAAAGGGTCTGATAAAAATGGGCATTGGAAATGAGCAGCAGCTTTTTAAACCACTAGCCCATCACAGTGACAGCTGAGGATGGTTCACTTCTGCATATTGCATTTTGTTTGTTCCAGGCTCAAAACGTGGGTTATTTGGAAACCTGATCTGTATGAGCTCCAAATGCCCATGTGGGCGAGGAATTGCCCTTTATAAAGGGAACACAGCATTTCTTATTCCTCTTCATGGACATTAACCACTTCCTGCCCAGAACATTGCCATGACTTCGCAGATATGAAAAAATAAGATTAAAATGAGGAGTACAAAACCCAAGAGTAAAATAATTCAAGGACAGAATTCTGGAAAAAAAATTTCATAAAAATCCTCACTTTTTTTGCTATTTAACTTTATAAAGCCTTTAAAGAGCTGCTTTTTAATTTGGTTGGGTTTTTTAGTTGTTTTTGTTTTGTTTTTGGTTTGGTTTGGTTTGGTTTGGTTTGGTTTGGTTTGGTTTGGTTTGGTTTGGTTTGGTTTGGTTTGGGTTTTTTTGTTGGCTTTTTTGGTTGGTTGGTTGGTTTGGGTTTTTTTGGTGTTATCTTATGCTTGTTAGGTCAGTTTTGTTGATATTCATGTATCTATGTAATTGTTCCAAGGGCCCAAGATAAGTAATAATAAGTAATGCTGTAAATAACATGATAGCATCTTATTATCTAAGGCATACATGGAAAATTCTTATAGATAACAAAGTATTTAGGGGGAAATTAACTAAGCAAATACATGAACAATGAGGCAATACACAGTGAATAATCCATTAGCTTTATTCCTAGCTGTAAAAAAAGCAACCATAAACTGAGTAAACTTGGATAGAAAGTTTCTTTCCCTTGTAAACTTTCATTACTTTCTAAGGAAATTATTTTTAATGGGTCATTTATTTCATAAGCTATAGAGTTTTGCAATAGAGTTTTCTCCCCTTCCTTTGAAATCACTAGATATAGTCATGGTGAGAGACAGTGCAGCTGGACCTGATTTTTTTTTACATTGGCTTTTTTTGGGCTTATCAGGGGGTATACTGCTTGGAAATAAAATCCAACAGTACTGACCTTTTAAGATAGACTTGGAGCACATTTGTATCACTGAATTTATTCCTGCCACCTCTGCACATTTGTTTGTTGTCTTTGTAAATATCATCTGTCAAATAGCAGTTAACTACTCGTAGGGTCTTCAAATCTCCCTCCTTGAAAGGAGTACTGCAATTATTAACTGATGACTACCTGAAAAGGGAAAAAAATGTGATAACCTTATTATTGTGCATGCAAGATTAGTTTAGGTTGCAGCCTCTACTTCTCCTATCTAAGCTCCATAATTCTCTGATATGTATAAATATTGGCTTACTCATTTTCTAGTTGAGAAATAGAGGAAGAGAGAGTTTGCATTCTTTGTCCCATGTAATACAAAGAGTTCTTGACAGGGATAAGAATGGAAAGTTCAGACTTCCCCGTCCAATCTACAGCCCTTGCTGCTTCCCTGAACATACTCTCCCAAAGGATGAGTCCTATGAATGTACCCAATAATATTGACTAATAAATGGTTGCAAAATTCACTGAAGATGGTAGACTGACATTGCAAACCCTTGGAGAAAGAGAAGATAAATACTCTTTCATTTAAGGAGAACTGGAATAGTAGATGATACTGTCCAAAATCACAGGAGTAATAGGAAAAATAAAGAAGCCCAAACCTAACAGCTAATAGGAAAAATAACTCCAACACTCCAATGTCACTAGAGAACTGCCACTGGTGGAGGACTTGCATCTCGTTTTTTTTCATTAAGAAATGGTATAATGAATTAAAATTTAACACGGTTTCATGAAAAAAATCACCTAGGAGATATGGCTTATTATCATATTACAGAGATTTTGAATAAAATACCTTTAGATAATAAAGTTCAGCTGTATATAGAGCATGGCAAATGAAGTGGTTTGTTTTCAGCTCAGCAGCTGGAGGTTGGGATTGGCTGCACAAGAGTGAGAGCAAGAGATTCACTATATTAAGGAAAGATATTCTCCAGGTACATTACTTTTACAAGTGTCATGACAACTAAACAGAGACACTAAACAGTGAGCTTTTATTCACAGCTGTTACCACACCAAACACTGGCTGGGCACAGTCTGTGCTCTGCAGTACCACTTATTTCAGGATAAACTGATTGTCTTTCCTCATCCTCTATAACTGCATTTGGGAACGATAAATAAGTATGAATGTGTAACATTTCCATAAAATAAAGCTTTTAGTTATCATGAACCATGTTCTTTAAATCCTGGTAAAAATACAATTTACTATAAATATTGAATACTACTCTGAAGCATGTTAATACAAAAGTTTGGTTGATTCAATGTTGGTTGAAACAACATGACAGGATAGTGATGCAGTATGCCCAGGAATATCCCATAAATGTCAACAGTAGAATTAGCAACCTGTGCTTGAGTGTTTAAAAATATCATCGTTGTAAAGGTTAGGGGGAAGAATTCTGTTTACCTTTTGGGCTTTATGTTGTCCTCAAGGCCATATTCTGGTGGGCAAGAGAGTGTCGTGCTGCTGTCTTAGTCAACACTGGTCTCTGCCTGAACTACTCATCTAGCAGAATTAAAAGTCTGTGACCTAACCTCAGAATACTTTTGTTCATCTGAAAATGTATATCTAGAATGAAGAAAGAGAAATAAACCATAAATAAATGACATAATGACATCATCCTTGCTTTACCTAATATTTTCTGCTGGTGTAATAATTAACCATTACTAAGGGGGAAAGAAAAACCAATCCATTCCTTGGAAAGTGAAGTGTTGTAATGACAAACTTCCCGAGTAATCTCAGCTGCCTCAGTGTACTCCAAGCAAGATGAGCTGAATCAGAGGCAGCAAGGCATCAGGTTATACTGAAACGATGCACTACAAGGTCTGCACTTTGAGCTGCATCCAGTGATGCCTGAAGTTTTAGCTTTTATTTTCTTCAGATCAGTACTGCTTTAATGTATACTCTAAAATTCCATAGCCTGTCAGCTACTGTTTTCCAATTTAATTCAGACAAAGCAATTTCTCTCTAGGCCTGAAACTCAAGGATACCTTACTCTCTCAGGCACTGAAAATGTAAACAAAAAGTGAATTAGGGGGAGCGAAATGGGGTAATGTGATTACATTACCTGAAGCTGTAATTGGACAATTAACCTCTGATGTGCAAATAGACCAAACTTATACCTGTCTGAAAAACTCGTGATTGTCATCCATCCTGGGTGTAGTCTCTGCAAGACTCCTGTGCTGCCCATGGTGTACCTTGTGAAGGCCTTTCAGTAAACACCTGCCTTTATCTTTTACCTCTGTCTAGCCCCTGTTCCAGGTAGCCTCTCCAGGCATCAGCAGGAGTGAAGAGATCATCAAGGTAGCTACTGAGGAGCTGCTGAAAATGTTCCTACAGTTCAATCTTTCTAGCTGAGTGGTGGCCATATTCAGCTCAAGTTGATGTTACCTAAAATATACATGGATTTTGGTACACATTACCCAATTTCTAAAATTTTCACCAAATTTCTAAAGAGTTGGAAAGTTATTTGGTTATCAGGTGAACTACCTTGAGGATGAAGAATGCTTCATAAATGACAGTGAGAATTATATGATTAGTGAATAAATAAAATTTAATTTCACTAGTAGTAGTAGCAGTAGCCCTTCTCCCGTGTTCACAGTGTTCCACACATTACCATGGCTTAGACAAAGTCAGAAAACACTCCTCTGCACACCAGAATTTTTGTGAGGATGCTATAAGAAACTTTATTCCAGATTCTGTTATTACAAACCCCACTGTAAAGCTGCAAACCTACCTGGAGCTTTTTTACAACTATAGTGAAGTGACTGAAGGTAAAATTTGCTCTCTAAGCATTTGTGATGTGTGGTGTGTGGTATTGGGTGACATCTGTATCTTCTGTTTCGATGTCTTTGGTTCTGCTCTGTATATTACTTGAATGTTTTTTTTCCCACGCGTGTCAAATGAAATACAAAAGATGTTTCCCTCTGTCTTATTCCAAATTTCATTCAGCATTGACCTCTTTATTTTACCCTTGCAGTGATTTGAAAAAAGTCTCTATGAGCCTCCCCCTCGACTTTTATTTGACCCTGGTAGGTCTCTCTATGCATCCTGGGAGAACCTGCAAACTCCAGGGTGTTGAATCCTCTGCTGTTTCTGTATTCATGGTGAGATGAAATGCACTATTAGCACCAGGTGAAGTCATTGTGAATGGTTAAACTATGCGTTGTGCAGTGAGAGTGAGTGAAACTTAACATTCGATGGAGTGATCACAAAATATTTGTGAAAAAATTAGTAAAAGGAGGATTTTTTTCAGAACAGATAATTAAAATGTTCTGTGACCATATATATGTGTGTGTCTGTGTCTTTGTCTGTGTACATAAATGTATTGAAAATGGTTGTCCTTAAGAATTTTTTACGAGATTTTCAAGTTGCACACAAGCATTCAAAGAAATTAATATCTCCAGAAATGTGGAATGTGGTTTTCCATGTGGTGTATTCAGTCATGTCTTATAAATATTGTTTGAAGTCTGGTGAGTACATTTAAATGAGTAATCTTACAATTTTCTCCTACCATATCTGACTTTTCAATTCAGATTAAATTTTATTTTTAGCATTTCTCTGGTTATCTGGTGCACAGAACATAACCCAGCCTAATGTAAAATGATTAATCTGATTCATACAAAAGAATAAAGCACAGAGATGCAGGTAAACATCACAGAGCTTTTGGTAAAGTGCATTTCTGAAGTGAGAGAAATTCTAGTGGAGCCCATGTACAGTGATTATGAATTCTGCTGCTGGAAACTTTTTCCTGGTTTCTTTATTTGTACACCATAAATTCTATTTCTTCAAAATGTTTTAAAATAATGGATTTGTGATTATTTATTTCACTCATCTCTGGTGTTTTAAATTACTGTCTCCATCCTGCAGCCAAATGCTTATGTCCTAATAATCCAGAAATAAATTTGAAGGTACTTCAAATATTTTTAATTTGAGAGGAAATGTGTACTGTAAGATACGAAGTGTTTTTCAGCCCAGTCCTTTGATAGTTTGATGTGCCATAAATCTTACAGTATGTTAGCTATAAATATAACGTGCAGTTTGACAATTATGTTTGATTTCAGTTCCCTAAATGATTCTGGAGGAATAAAGAGAATCCATTTAGACAGGAGCAAAAACTCCAGCCTTTTATTTACCTCACTTTTGAGAATGTAAATTGTGTTTGTTAATGAACAACTACAGGAAAATCAGCAGACAACAGGAACCTTTCAACCCTTTCACAAAAATTTTAGACCTCATTGGCAAAATCCTTTCCCACTCCATTAGTCACAGGTAAAATCCCAGGCTAAAAGGGCTCATTGTTCCCTGATGTAAAAGGTAATTAAATTCTGACTGATTTTTATTCTCTTCAGTTTTAGCTGAAACATTGAAGCTCAGAAACATTGACAAGGTCAGTGGTGTGCTTTAACTGGGTACAGCTCAGTATATTCTACCAATACAACTCAGGAACTACTTGCAAAACTTCTTCTCTTTAGGCATTTCAGAGACAATCAGCCCATGTGGTGAAATATGCTCCAAAGTCACCTAAAATGTGATCACAATAAATGTGATGACATGAAATAAAAAGCAAGCATCAGCAGTCTTGTCATCTGTAAGAACACTGGCATCTGACATTCAGAAGCATGTTGTATAAAAACCAGCATCAATACCCAGCCTTAGTATGGCTCCAGCTGAAGTCAAAGCAGATTGAATGCAAGCAAGATCAGCTAGGGAGTTTATTTTATGTAAAATATAAACATGTTAACAGGAGAAAATACTGTTTTCTTATGTTACAGCCTTAATAACCAACATGATTTTTATCTTACAGTTCTGCAGGTGGCGCAGGGTTCAATTACATGTACATGATGATTAAAAAGAGCAGATATTAATCTGTACACATACACTGAGTATTGTGTGATGTACTAGAAATCCAGTATTTGTATGTGTTCCCAATCGTGTGTCTCATAATTTTGCTACCTCTTATTCCATTTAAAAAACTAGCACAAAATTTAAGTAGTTTTATATTATGATTGCATCATTTTGACAAGGTAGAGAGGGACTATATATTTACAGATACACATATTCAAAGCCTCTAGAAAAAACCAACCCTATCCATATTTCATCCTCTTCTCTTTCTTCTACCTCCTACCCTACAATCATATTCATACAGGATGTGCTGGCTTTAATCCTAAAGCATCGTGATAAGTTATGGAGCTTGTGTTAGGTCTTTTTTAATGAAAGCCACTGAGACTAGAAAATTGTCTTGAGGAAAAGCACTGGCACCTGTGCAATGGCTGCCCTGATGTTGCTCTTGCTGTTGAATGAGAGTTGAGAGAGGACTAGGAAACAATTTAGTATGTGGCCAGAGTCTGGTGTGAAACATTTCAAACATGAACACCATTGCAAATACAAAGCTGAGGTTTAAGCTCAGCCTCTTCAAGGAATGTATACCTAGTAATGAGATTTTGGGGAGTGGGGACAGAGGGGTTTAAATACTCATTAATTACCTACTGCAGCAAGCAACATGTTTTGGTGAACTGCAAAACGTCTTCACAAGGGGCTTAGTCCTGCCACTTTGGAACCCTATGAGAAGGGTCAGGATAATCTAGAGGATGGAGGTTAGGAAGCTGCATGTCAGCCCAGCTTCTCCTACAGACCTACTGTGCTATCACAGAAAAGTTACTTACTCTTACATATTCTTACATACAGCAAAGTTGCCACCTGCAACAGCCTTCATCAGAAGCATTAGGCTGTTAAATTGACTGCTGTGAATGACACACACAAGTTAATTTGTTTTACATAGTACAATAGTCCCAGTCTTGATAACCAAATGAAACAGAATTTATTAAAGAATTACGGCAACTCTGAGACCATGAATAAAGGGAGTTATTTGCAGTTTCATATTAAATCAGTCAGGCAAAGCCAGCAAGCAAACCTCCTAGAGGGTTAAGAATCATTAGTATGAAAATGGTGTAGGTTTAGCCAGATGGTCCCATCAGGTGGGCACATACCTCCTGATAGGTGTTATTTGACCCTGTATGCAAAAGAACTATGTTATCTGAATAAATCTTGTAGACAGTTTCAAGCAATCTCTTTGAAGTAATGCATATTAACTGGAAAGAAATTAAATGGGTGTCTATCGAGGCTTGCCAAGGGCTATTTACATATGAAGGGCCATGTTAAATTGAGAAGAAACACCTCAGTATCAGAACAGATGCAACAGTAAAAAGTTTTGGTCTTTTCACTGATGAAAGAAAATACAATATCTAAAGCACTAGGAATAACCCTTGCATTAACATCACAGAAAGTCAGTGACTTTCTGATATGGACTCCACAGATGCTGTCCTCTAAAAATCATCATTTTACACAAGCACTTATCTTACTTCATTATCTCTTTGCTTTATATTGGCCCAAGTGAAGAGAAGAGAGATGCAAAAATTTGCTCTCCTTGCCAGCATGCACACAGTAGCCAAGAATAATTGTGGCTTGTCAGATCATTCACAGGTGAGACTGAACAGAGCTGAGACTGATAAAATGGCGAAGAGGGCAATACCTGTATTATCAGCTGACTGACAGCTGACTCTGTGTCTGCTAAAAGAGAATTCTCCTGTAAAAACTGGAACTTTTCTAAATTCTAGCCACTGATAACTGTGTCACAGATTGAAGTATTACAGTCATCCTCAGATGGGTTAGCAGGCAGAGAGCAAAAGAGGCTGTGAAATGTGCAGAGAGTGCAGCTCATCAGGTACACACTGATGTGTGTAGCAGACACACAGTAAATGCTCCATCCTTTTTATATATGAACAAATATGTATGAAGATGCTTGGGTTTTCCAATTTTACAACCCAGCAAGGACTACAAGCCTGAAAATGGAAATTGAGTTGTAACTAGAGATATTGGATCACAAGCAAACCGCTGCAAAAGCAGTAAGACAAAGGCAAAATATTAAGCTGATTGGAATTTCACAAGATCAACATTGTTGCTTAAAGTGCTTGGGTTGATTACATTAAAAAAAAAACAAAGTACATAAAAACTAAAGCAAAACAAATAGTATTAACCACATAAGTTATTATACAAATACAGTAACATACCAACAAAAGAAAAATGAATTAAAACGAACCCTTCTAAAAGATACTAGCAAAGAACAGGTACACAGCCAAAACTTGTTAAAATTTCTAGTATTCATTCAGCTGTAAGACTCTGCTCACAACTATCAGCCACATGTAGCAAAAAAGAGATAAAAAAAGAAGGGTCTGCTGTGGAGAGGCATCAAATCACTGGCAGCTGCAAGCTGTCAGCTCAGGTGCCAACTACATGATGTTGGAACAGATGAGTGACTGAAATGTAATGTCTGAAGATAAAAGACAGGTTGTGGTAGCACTGTAGGAGCCATCATGTAAGGTGAATTTCAGTTTAACTTTGCTAGTAATATTTTTATTAAACCTGATATGAAGGAAACTCCTACTTTGTTTTCTTTACTATAGGAACAAGACTTTTCATACATAATCCGGTACTCTGAGATAAATAAATTGTTAAAATAAGATTGAGAGGAATAATTTTGGGACCTAATTTCAAAAAGGTGTTCTGTTTCTTTGGTATGGCTTTTCCATCACTCCACTCTTCTGCCTCCCTCTGCTATGTCCCCAAATTAGAAATTCCATAAAATCCCACCAACCTGTTCTTGGAAATATAAAAGCTGAGTTCTGAGCTTATCCTCTAAGATAACTGATTCATCAGCACTGCAGTGCTGTGGAAACACAGCACTAGAGAAAAATGTTTTTTTTTTCCTAAGTAGAGAACATAGTAATAATATTTATAAATGTACACTGCATCTTAGCAACAGCATGGGAAACAATTGGAAAACTTCGATTGTTGTTAGACCTAATATACCTAGAACTTGACACCAGAAAATATAGTCATTTTAGGGAAGCACAGAATAGTATTAGAGATCTGTGCAAGCATTTTGTTTCCTAGCTGCTAGTTGAAAAGCTTTCATTTGTCTTAGGTATTTTATTTCATAAGGGACTGGAAATCAATGCAAAAGCATAAGAGAAAAGGGATTATGCTTTATTTAATCAACTAAAATATTTGACACCATATGATTGTTCCTGTGGGGATCCCAATCTGGCAAAAGTTGGGTAAATGTGCTTCACTTGACAAAGAAGAGTTCCTCTGCCTAGACTGGCACTATTCATACAGCTGTGACAGATTGCTTTTGGACTGAAGTCAAGACATTCAGCACACTGGAGACTGGATCCAATTTATAGAATTGTGACCGCAGCTTTGTTAATCAAAAGAAAATGCTCCCTAGTTCAGCTAGTGTCGATATGAAGTGTGTATTCCACAATGTTTCAGAGCTGGTGTCAGATTACTGATGCTGGACTGGCGTGATACTAGTGTTGTGATCTTTTCATGGGCTTGTATGAATTAAAAATTCTTTTTCATACTTTATGAAACAACTTATTCTAGTAACTTTTTTCTCAATAACTTACTGCAATGATCTGTATGTTTTACAATCTAAAGCTGTCTTGCAGTGGAGAAAACCAGAGATTATTATCCTGTAGTTCAGCATTTAAATATTAATTCAGACTGTTAACATTTTAAAAACCAATTTTCACATAAGTCTATTGAAATAAGGAAAATATTTCCTAAAATTGAACTGATTTAAAAATTATTTTTATGAAAAATTACTTTTTATATAAACATGAGCCCTGAAGATTCAAATGATACCTTAAAAATATCTGTTTTGTTGAATATTTTAAAACTAAAGAATGCTGTAAGAATATTCAGTAGTAAACTGTGAAATACAGACTTTTGAACCAGCACTGATTAATGCTGAATCACAAAGTGATTTCATTCACAATGAGGAAAGCTCACCCATTTTAAAAGGCCAGTAAGTTTCATATTTTTATACAGAAATTCTGAATCTTTATAAATAAATCAATTAAAGAAGGATTTGCAGGTTTAGCTTTTCAGTGGAAAAGCTCCTGGGTCTCAGTGGAGTTGTAGTCTGTTGTAAGGTGTCTATCTTCTGTATTAGAGACAGAACATTTCATTCTAACATCAATAAAAGAATAAGAGCTACATCCTAATTATGCTTGTCTTGAGCCTGCATACCAGCCTTCATTCATGTGAGTGATCTCTTAGACCACTACTTTCATTCACTCAAGTCCTCTAAGGTTACATTCTACATCTGTTTTCTTGCATCAGTATAATACATGATAAATCACAAATAATCTAAGCTGAA
The DNA here is from genome assembly GCA_013400175.1 of Phainopepla nitens. Classification (NCBI taxonomy): domain Eukaryota; kingdom Metazoa; phylum Chordata; class Aves; order Passeriformes; family Bombycillidae; genus Phainopepla; species Phainopepla nitens. The sequence goes on from VXBQ01010787.1 coordinate 215,852, forward strand.
AAGTCCACTTCTGTTTCTCATTCAGTGTAAAGTGCTACATTGCCTTAGTTTACAAAATGGCCATTGATAAATCCAACTGAACTTCAGATGACGTTACAGTAGAAGCTACTTCATTTTCACCAATATTTCACAAAAGATATTTCACATTCACAGTAGAGTCCCATGAAAAACATTATCTTTTCTAGAGAAGACTTAAATATGAGATGTAGCTGCACTTCAAAAGCCATTTCTTGAAATGGAGTGTTGGCCATAAAGTGTCAGGCAGGCTTCTTAAGAAAAGAACAAAAAAGCAACATTGTCTGATAAATACATAATGAGTGAATAAAATGTCACAGGTAGAAATAAATTTTGTGAGATCATTTCCTTATAAATACTAGAACCAACTGTCAGTCACCATGAAGACAAGAAGAGAGTTTTTGTTGCTGATGTCATTGAAATAGGACTTTGGCTACTGAAATTCAAGAATTGTATAACGGAGTGAAAGTTTCAAACTGAACAAGGTAATTACCCAGCATTGCCACTGGCTCAAACCACAATCAATCCCCTCTCAAACCCCATTGATACTTTCTTCTACATTTATTCTTTGCCAAATTCAGGTATTCAGGTGAATTCACAAATTTTATTAGCTAGTGCATGACAAGTGCCAGCCAAATTCACCCAGGAAAATCACAAACTAAGGCTTTTGCACTAATTTTGAAATCAAGCACTCCAGATCCCTATCTGTTTCTGGGTGACAAAACTCTGTCAAACATGAACAAAATGTTAAGGATGATATATACATGATAGCATGTTCGCTAGTGGTTGTTATGTATTATGTTTCTAAGGAATGGACTCTGTCTTGAGAAATGAAAAGGGGACCTACAGATATTTAGAAAATTGCAGGATCAAGCTGTGACTTATGTACAAACAATGCTTATTTAAATGGACTGGATAATTTCAGTCCTGATGGATATGTTACATGTGAGCTGTGTTGCAATCTTTGCAAACACAATCAAAGTAAACAATCTATGATATCATTTTAACAAAAAGATCAATCTTTATAAAAGCAATTTATCTCTGTATCATAGGTATGATCTTACTCCCTTTATTCCAGTGCTCTATAAGTTCTGAGATCTCACCTGATCTGTACTATCTCATGACAAAGTGACTGAGCATAGAGAATTACTTAGTTCCAGTCTAATTTAAACCCTCTATGGGAATTTTAGGTCTGTGATTACACAGTGAAAGTTTTTAACAACCAAAATTGAAAGGGTGTTGGAAGAATATCTTTCCTGCAGCAGAGTAACGTGTAAAAAAATCCCCTATACAAGCACAACTCAAACCATCATGGAATTGATTTTTTCCTTATACTTAAAAGGGGTAAGTACATGTCAGGATACATTTAAAGGAATGCTTTGTAAATTAACACACTCCAAACCATCTAGAAAGTTTTAAATAATTTTGCCCTAAATGTAATGAACACATTCATATAAAATACTACTCTAGCTGGATTGGGTTTAACAGTTGACATCCAAATCTTATTATCTGTAAATGTTAGTCCATATAAATTCCACTAAAATCTGACTTCAGTTAGCTCTTCAATCAGACTTAAAAACTACAAACAACCCCCCACTAAAACAAAGTTTTTAATGTCAAAAATGGACGGTTACAGTTGAAATCACATAGACCATTGAACAGGAGACAGCGTATTGTTGTTCACCCATCCGAGATGCAGTCTGTGTAAAAGTCAGTTCAGGGGAGCCATCACCTTCTTTTGTGTGCAGCAGCCTTGTGTGCAGTTATCACAGTCTGCCAAGTCACTCTCTTGACTGATAGAATAAAATATAGCCAGACTCTGAATTTTTTGATATATCGGAGGTCAGACCATAGAATTCTTCAATAGCTTGAGCATCTATTTTCTGCAAAATAAACATTTGTTTTTTTTTAATGTTCTGTTAGGTAAAACAAATACCAAACACAGATTAATGACTGTATGAATAGAAAAGACAAATTCAGTTATTTGTTTAGAGGTAGCAATTAGCAAATTCTGTTTGCAATTTAAGCAGTGAAAGGGTAAAGATTAGGGGCTGAGCCTTGCTGATCTCACTCATGAAAGTCATAGGCATGTTTCTGTCACTGAACCCAACTGAATAAGGCTTTTTCCAATAACAGAGAGACTCCTTGGAATGCAGTAATGAACACTGTTAAGACACGTAAATGTGACCATGTGATACCATCTTTCTCAAATTTCCAGAAATCTTCTTCAAGTGCTTACTTTCCTTAGGTCTTGGGAAATCAGATTTGAAACCTCAGTTTTCCCAATGTGCCACAAGGACAAAAAGGGTTTGTATAAGAATGAATTTCAGAATGCTAGACAGAATCTGCAATAGCTGTAGGACAGATTCTAATCTGATCTACATTCAGGCAATCTCAGATCAACAACACAATTCAGACTTTCTCGTAACTTCCCTATTCAAAACTGAAAATTCTACAGCAATGCTAGCTTTACCTAGTGCAATTTTACCAAGTGATAAGGTTTTAATGAATTAAATTTATTTTATTATGTATAGAAAACATTCAAAATTAAACTCTTATGTCTGGTATTAAAAACATTTGATGTTGCTATTAAACGAAATAAAAAAACCCTTTGACACTGACAGAGCACAAATGACAGGATTAAAAATTTTGTTTACAATCTTTCTTTCTTAAGAGCTGAAATAAACATTACAACCAAACTGGCTTTGTGGACTGGTAATCTCTACCCAGTTCTGGATCAGAATTTTAACCCCAAGTAGGGAAGCAAACATTAATACAAAAGTTGTGCTTATGACCTTCAGCATACTGACCTCTACAATGTCATCATCAAACAAGAGCCAAAATCCATGACTTTTCACAATAGTAATGTAATGCCCCCGATTCGGTCCACTAGAAAGCAAAACAAAAACCCAAAATATTAAAATATATTACTGAGTTCGTTTTGATAAGTCACACTTCTTTATGAAAGAAGAATTATAACTAAATGTTATGAAAACCGTGGTAAATCCACCTGTGGTGGTACACTGGGCATTTAGTCCTTTCACCTTTTTATTTTAACTTGTTGCAAAGCTAATCAACTGAAAGCTATAGGTATTTTCATCTGTGCCAGACCATGTAGCAAATTATCTTACAGAACACTTAACAAGTTGCTCACGGTAGGCATCCAATACTTTTAAAACTTTAAGAACTAAGTAGAGGGGTGAAAATTAACCAAGGTGATCTGTTGTGGGGCCTACATGATGACAGCTTCTGGCCCTCACAGAGTCCTGGCTCCCAACTTTTTTAAGGGATCTTATGAGGAAAGAGGTAGTTTCATCAATTTAAACCAAACTTTTAACTTTTGGAGACCTGAGACATTATTTCTTAAATGAGTACTGATTTCCTATGAGGGAGGTTGGCTAAATGGTTCAGCCCAAGACCTGTGCAAGTCCATGCAGCAGCAGGCTTTAAGCCTTGCCTCCCATTCTCCCCACGTTTTGTCAGGATAGCTCTGCCCTTGGCAAACATCTGGCAATAGCTTGTGATACACATGAAAGGACATTACCTTCCACAGTGAACAACAACAGCTACCAAGTCGTACATGCGATCCAAGTTGACGGCGTCGCCGGATGTGTTGAAGAGACGTAACTCCAGAGGAAACACCACCCGGTAGGACAGCTTCGTGTACCTGTGCAACTGCTCCATATACTTGAATCTCTTGAGGTGTAAGGCAAGAATCATTGGCAGTTTTTTTACTCTCATCCTGTGAAACCATTAAGAACGCGTATGATAAGCACCTGACTAGTTCAAAGCCACGCTTTCTTCCCTTAATAAGCAAATGTTCGCAGTATAAAAGCACTTTGTAAGTAGCGATAAGTCAACTAGAAGCAGCTTCCAGACTAAGACACGTGCCTTTAAATCTGTCTGCAGGTTCTCTGGTCCACACAGAGAATGCATTTGGGATGTAAGGTTTCTAGGTATTTAAGCAAAATAAATATCAAGGAATAAGTCTTCCAGAGCCCAGGAGGGGCATGGTGAGACAGCCTGCTCTTTGCTTACCTCTTCTGTGCCTCCTGTTTGCTGCAGCAAGTTTCACAGTAGTATTTCTGTTCACTACATAGCGTCTCTGTGTTACTGAAGTCTCTGTAAAGAAATACAATCGGCAATTCTTTAAGGATATGAATACGTGTGCCCCACTTGGGCTGATGAACTGGAACCCAAAAGACACACGGGATGAAATCTTCACCCATTCCAGTTTTCTAAAGCATCTGAAGCAACTGTATTGGGGTTTGCGAATGGACTTAGGGGACCTGGCTGCTGCAACAAGTTATATGAGGAGCTGAGGCTCTCTATGTGATACAAATGAAAGGTCAGGTGTCTCAAAATGGGAGCTATACCTGGTTTCTCACAAAAAGGGGCTGCCCAGACTTGGGTATATTTGCAGAATGAAGCAACTCTAAGTGCACTTCTGCCATCCCCAAATACCTCACATTTTATGGTGTTCTTCCATAAGAGTTTGAATCCTCTTACAAAGAAGAAATAAATTGAACTTAGTTTCCTGCATCCTCTAACCTTTTGAACAGTCATCCAGAAGTTTTAGATTATACTTTTTCATTTTCTAAAAAAGGAAAGAGGCAGCTGGTACAGAAAATTTTGTAAGTCCTGATCAATTAAATACAGTTGGAGATATTTCTGGATTGAGGTTTTGAAGTGACAAAGGCAGTGGAAGGCTGGTTCGATAACATCTCTCAGTTCACAGAAAAGATTTGCTGGAAGTCAGTGCTGATACACTTTGGAGTGGAATTTTAGGTACCTAACACCACTTAACTGTAAAAAAACTAACAGTAATTATTTTTGTCACTTCTTGTGTTACCTTGCAGCTGAGCAAGTGTTTTGAGAACTGTGAACGCAGATATAAGCACGTGAGCTTCCATTTTAAACACATGGGTTTTCCTATGGTTTTGGGCCTTAAATAGATACATCAGAATTCCAGAACTGTCTTCTTGAGTGCCCCTACCTTGTACCTGACAGGCTTCTGAACTCCAGACAAATTCAGACCCATTCAGACCCAAATGAATTCCCTTCTACCATTGCAATTCACATGCATGAAGGCTGAATCCACATTGTCTACAACTTCAGCTCTCAGAGTAGGCAGGACCAGAATTGTCTTACAAGGCAAAGGGAGGATTCTGGATGATGATTTCTTCCTGACATCGTCACTACAGCAGTAGATAGGAGAGATTAGGACTATATAGTTTGCTAGGGCAAAGATACTAGAAGTTAATTACATAACTTCATAAAAGTTTAAGGTTGATAAAGCATGACAAAGAAGCCCTTCATATGACTGCATAATATTTTTAATAACAAAGAATACTTCTACTGACTTATTTTCTTTATAAAATCTTAACACTGAGGAGAAAGCGCTGAAATTTAGGAAAAAATACATATTTTGAAAGAATAGTTACAGCTAAACTTTGGTCATAAGTAATATTTTTGTTGTCTGAAAGAAAATAAAGCATTATCACTTGGAAGGATTTGCTCCAGCGGTAAACACTGATCTCAATACCTGATTTCACATTTGAATTTAAACACAAAATTAACTGAATTCAGCCAGTTCCTCTGAAAAACGTGGTAACCTTTCAGAGAATCGTAAGTGAAGAGCTGAAACTTTGGAAAATATTAAATATGAGTTATATGTGCAGGGAACATAAGACTCAGTAGAATGTGCCTGTGAAAGTTTTACATTGGCTGTTAGAGAAAGAGTCTGATGTTTATTTTCAAGGCCTACAATCTCATTTAAAAAAAAAAATCCAAACATATTTGGGGGATTTATTCATTTTCTTCCCATCTCAAAGAGAAGCAAGGAAATAATGTTTTTCTAACATGAAGAAACATGTGCAGATGGTAGAAATTTGATAGATACTAGTTTGTTCTATGCCAAGTCTCCCATGGAAGTTAATTAACCTCAAAGATTTCCTGAATTCCTTTTAAAGTATACTAGTTATTCTGACATTGTTAATATCTATTATTAGTATTATTTATTATTAATAGCATTATGGTATCTATTATTAGTAGTATTAGAAAAAAATGTTTCCCTGAAAAGATAGTTAGGCATTGAAATAATTGCAACTCCATTAACTCTTTCAGCTATCAAGAATTTTTAGCATGGCACTTTAACAGATGTTGAACAGTTAAAAACAACAGATCAATTATTGGAGTTCACAAAGCCACAGCCTTGCAGAACTCTTCTCTAGACCTGCAAAGCTGGTTTCAAGATATGTCTGACTCTCTCCTATTCCATTAATAGTCCAATCTGCATTCTGTGTATATATGCTATTTAGCAAGAAAAACAAATTTTTAAATACGTCTGCTCAAGATGTAGTAACTTATCTTTGACCTTGTGCTTCTACAGCCTCTCTGCTACAGTGTGAAAGATGCTTTCTATTGTTTGTATGCATAAATAATATTAATTTTGTGTTTAAAGAGATGAGAGAATAATTAGTGTAATATAAATTATTACACAAGTCAGGATCAAACTGACTGCTAAACTTTGCAACTCCTAGTGGAAATAAAAACAATGGATGTGCTATATTTGTTATTGTACTTTCATTGCTTCAGGCCCAACTATCTATCCTGTGGGTTTAGACTATGCCAGAGGCTTGTATTCTTTTGGACATCTTGAGCACACAAAATGTGTTTTTACATTTTGAAAAACTACAGAAATAAAAGAACTATGGCTGTAGTGGTAAAGAGATTCATTATATGTTCATTAAATGTTGTCTTGCACAGCTCTTCTGTATTTTACCTTTTGAATGCGGTAGCCCTTACAGCTATTAAGACACAGTAAAGCAGTTGTTGAACAAAAAAGGAAACAGCAAAGATTCCAAGAAGAGTAATAACTTGGATGTTCCCATTGAAAGAAACGACAAAAGCACTCACATTCTGTGTAATAATGCATAATGAGAGGAAACCCATATTCTAACTGAATATATGTTTTCTAAACAGAGGTTGAATTGTTGCTAACATAAAACACAATCAGAATAGATAAGAGGTGATAACTCCTCCTGTTCAATCTGTACATAGTGGCCTGTGCCTCCCACCCAAAGAAAAGAAAAATTGAGATTTTGCTTTCCTTTATCTCCAAAAGGAGCAATGGGTAAACTTCAAAATGCATGTCATGCTGTTGGAGTAAAGGCACTGCAATTGAATGCATAAAGAGACTTAGGGCATCCGTTCTTCTCAGGACTGTATGGATCTCTGTTGGAATATTACACCCTGTTCTAGACAGCGACACTTCGACAAGGAATGAGTTCAAGACAGAGGTCCAGTTGCAGAGAAGGTTGAAGAGTAATGAACTTGTGTAGAGTTCCAGAGAGGATAGCCTGAGAAGGAGAAGTTGAGTGACCTTAGGCTGTTTAAATTTAAACAAAAAGTGATTACATTCTTCCTGTGTGTAAAAGGCTACTGCTAAGGGGAGTGGGGGCAACCCCTGGTTTATGTGTAGAGTACACAGGGCGAGTAGAAATAGGCTTGAACTGAAACACCAAAGATTCATATTACACAGCAGGAAAAACCTATTAGTAGAGAACAGGAAGGACTGGGATAGACAATCAAGATAATACTGCTGGAAAAGATCTTCTGGAGCAGGTTAGATAAGCATCTTCTCTGACATGATGGTAGGGGCTAACCTCTTTGGAGTAATTTTCAACTCCACCATTCACTTGCTGGTTGCAGTTGTGCAGATGCAGTTCTTCCACCTCTTAAGCTACAGCCACTCTCTCTGTTCAGTAGAAGAAGTGCTATTGGTATTTTTACTGAAGTACTTACTCTGCCTTTACATAAAATGGCCATTCCCCACAAAACATTTCCAAGAAGTTAAAAGATCAAGAATGTAAATAGAAAACTGGAGAAAGCTGAAGGGCAGATGGAAATTTCTACACAGCAGCAGTTTCTAACACGTTCATCAGACTCAGCTGTGAAAAAATGTCGGAGCTCAGTCCCCAGTACCACAGAACAAAATAATAACTCAGATTAGAAAGGATCTCAAAAGGCACTGCAGCATCCTTGCAGCTCAGTGGGATTTCAAATTGACTTTGAACACCGTGGGGAAAGGTAAGTAACACTGGCAAGTTCAGGGCAGTGGCTACAGTGAAGAGCTAAAATGTGTGCAAACAAAAGCCTGTAGTGCCAGTAGCAATTCAACAACTGGTTATTATGAAGAGGCAAAGAGACTACAGAAGAAAAAGAGAATGCACTGCTTTCCAAAGCCTCTCATCAGTTTGCTCACTTATTACAGGGAGGCTAATTAATGCATTGTGGACTACTTGAGGGCTGAAGACTGCTTTAGTATCCTACAGGAGACTGAACACAAGCTGAGAAGGAAAAAACTTTAAATTATAAGAGAAGTTACTTAGTACACTTGTTGTATTCACAGAGAAGTCACTGCTTTCTGATTCAGGAAATAGTTAGTACCTTGCATTCTTTCTCTCTCTGTAACTCTCACCTTGGGATGACACACCAGGAAATCCCTCCTAGGCATTCCAGAATAACTGATAAATGCAATTTCAACCTTGATAGCAATTTTGGAGTTTGAAGGAGTTTGGCTAATTGATAATCATTACCTTGGAACAGAAACGTGTTGTCTTAAATGTAGGTAGTGGTTTATTGCATTAATGTCAAAACCCTGGACATTTTAAATCTCTCAGAGTAATCACTCATGTAAGACCGAATTTTTTTTGATGTCTAGAGTTTTTAAGTTAAGAGTGTACTAGAAGCAGAACAGAAATTCAGATTAAAAGACTTCACATAATTTTAGGATGAGACACAGGATAAGAAATTTCTGATAATAAAAACAGACTTCTGAAATATTTTGCCCTCTACAGACTCTAGCACTCATTCTGCAAAACACACACTTAACTTTTAATATGCATATAGATCCTAATCAACAAAGCACTTGTATAGAAGCTTAAAGATAAGCACATTTAAATATCTTTGAAGCCAATTATTATTCTGCAGCAATTCTTCTAGACAACAATGCAATCAGTTATTTTCCCTGAAAGTTGATTTATTTCTCTTTTTCAAATACATATATGGAAAAAGAAAGTGAGTAAAACAAAGTACATTAATGTATATGTTGTCATTAGAGGAAACATTCTGTTTAAATTCTTTTTATCTTGCGTAGGGTAAGTTCAAATCTAAATGTTACTGTACTTTTCTATACCTACTAGACCTGAAAAATCTAGCAGTTAGAACTATCTGCCAAAAAGATGCATTCATTTACCTTAGACAGTGTGTAATTGATGTGTTCTGCTCCACATCAACAGAAAGGTCAAGAAAATCTTCATCTTTGCTACTAACCTGTTGCAAAAAACATACATGTAAAACAGAGACGCCATATATCTAAACACTGTTTATATCTTTAGCAAAAGCTAAAGATACTTATTTCTGTAGACATCACTCTTACATAAGAATAATTCATTTCAATGCTTTAATTTTTTTTACTTCAGTGTGACTAATGTTCAGTGTGATATTTATTAGTCCCAATTCTCCCAATCCAGCTTTCATATAATTTAACTTCTGTCTATTCCACCAATCCAATCCCACCAACCATGGGCCATTAATGAGAGCCTACTGTTCAGTAAAGCTGAACCATCCTGCCCTATATGACCTGGGATTGGTGCATTACATATATTTCCTTGTTATGTAACTTTCTTTTTTTATCAGAAATTTGTTTACCCTTTGTATAACATATTGCAATATACAGTCACATTTTATTCTTACATAATTATTTCCACTATTAAGGATGGAATGAAAATAATTCCAAATATATTTCTGTTACAAAAGTCATACTTAACCATGTTATCCTTTCTCTCTAGTGAGCATTGAAATGGGTGAGTTCATATTTCTGGTTAACACAGCTACATTTGCCCACTGGATATTCTTCCTGGTCAATATTTTGATTTAAAAAATTAAAAGATTAAAGGTAAAAATGACTCAGTGATAATGTTTTGCAAAATCATTTTGGTACTGCCAATCTTTTTTTTAGACAGAACAAGAGAAGAAAAATTATACTGAAGAGTTGTTATTTAAAAAATCTAAGTCCAAATATTTTCAGAATGACAGATCCTGATTTTTGCATTGAGCATTATTTTTCACTAAGTGTTTAATCTTAAAGGTGAAGTAATATTAACAAAAAAATCATTCACATGGCTAGTTCTTGTAATACTTCAAGTCAAAAGACTGCAGAACTACTTACTGCATATGAATTCAGTCATATTCATAAAAATTTTTTTACAAAATATTGCATGAACACCCTATATTTTGCCCCCTATGACTGCATTTCCTTAGAATAACTAAATCAGATGGGAAAATGGTGAAGGCCAAATCAAGAATTTCTTTGAGGGGATGAATTCATTGTTCTGGCAGAAGTCCCTCATGCTCAGATTTTTGCAATTCTGTGGATGTGATAGTTATATATCACCTTGAGCTCATATTTGTGTTAAGTCAGGGATCCTATAAGCTTGGTGAATGCAGCCCATATCAGACCTGAATGCAGAGAAACAACTTTGACTGGATTAATTTTGATATTATCAAAGATGTACATAGGCATAATGCACACCCAGCTGAAAACAGCAGTTCTTCAGACAAAAATCCTCCCTGAGACATGATGTGACCCACAGAGGACAGGAAACCACAAAACTGGCAGCAATCGACTGCAGCATAAATATACAGCTAAAATTTGAAAGATAAAGCAACAAAGTTTCAGAGAACATTGTGTCTCTGCAGCTGGAACTAGAGTTCTGTCAGACATGCTGAGTATCATGAGAACTTAAAATACTTGAAAAAGTCCTTGGCGAGCATAGTGCTTCATCTGAATGCCTCGAAGAAGCTAGGAATTCTGTTACTGATTTCTGTACATCAAATATTTACTGGAAGGGAAGATGAGCTACTTAGAGCTAGAATAATACAGACTAAGACTAAAGGTAGCTGGAAAACCAGATTCAAACCGCACTCGTAAATGAGAATAAGAACTGCTCAAATCTGATTCTCCATGTACTACTTATGAATATTTTAGCAAAGGAATAACTTTTAATCTGTTTTACTATTTTCCTAAGATTTCAAATTACACTAATCCAAGTAAAACAAATTGGAAAAATATTTTGAATAGTATACAGTATTTCTGTATTCTGAGGAAGCTACAGACAAGCTTTCCATAAAGCTCCATCACTTTGAATTACAAGCAGGGAATTATGCAGTTATGCTGTTGCCCAAGGACATATCCTCATTTCACCATGGTTTCTCTGAGTAAACACTAGATATTGATTTAGAATTAGGTCATAACTATTTTGAGAAGCTTGTCAGTTAAAAAGTAATTCTAACCTTTCAATTATTTTAACTTGCTATTACCCGAGGCTTTATAATTGAATAGATTAATTAATTTTCAGTATCTCTCTCATATGTTCACTTATACAAGCTTGTTCCAAACTTGCTCCAACTTTTTTTTTCATATTGACTATCGTTATATCTCTTCTCACCATCCTCCGCTGACCAAGTCCCTAGAAAAGCCATATATATTTTCTTAGAATACAGAGCTATTCCTTATGATTAGAAATATCAGAATATGTTCTTTTACACATCTGGTAGGACTTGGGTAGAATTTATCTCATCAAACTTCAGTTGTCTAAACCAGTTTGCTGAAGATCTGGGCACCTTGTCCTATCTTAATGCAGCTAATCTAAAGTTGTGTTGTCTTTGAGAAAACCCGTAGTAGCAGCACTGATCTGAGTAAAAGTACCTCATTCTTAGGCCAGATCAGTTGGCTCAGTTGTCAGCATTGCTGCACCAACAATTGCAATAGCTTAGTAACACCATGGAGGCCAGGACAAGCAGTATGGAACAAAACACTGGATACTGCTAAAAACTTTGTTTCATGAAACAGCCAGAGACAGATGGAAAGAGTTTCCTGCAAAAGCTCCTTCACAATCTCCATCATCTGTAGGTGTTGAGAAAATTAATTCCAACCTTTGTGGAAGGTCAGGGTCACTGTCCTCCCCAAATGAGATTTTTTTTTCCTGTCTGTGTTACTCTTTCATGCAACCTGACAGGAACAATTTTAAAAAATTATTTATTTTCTCTTTCAATAGGAGCATGTATTTGAAAAAGACAGTAATCAATAGGAGACTAGCAATCAGGTTTCTCAACTAAAATTAATTTTTACTTATAGCTCAAACATAAGAGATTTCAAACTGACATCATCCTCTAGAAAATACTAGGGAGATAAAAGAAAACAGTTGGTTAATAATGAACCCTCTGTATACCTGTCAGACTCTTAAGATGGACTTAACACAAATTCATCTTAATGTTTCACTTATTATATGAATATAACGTGAATACCTTCTCTCAAAGTTACAGTGATAAGGAAAGGTATTGATTCACTAGCAAGGATTTTAACTGTAGAGATATGTTAGGATAGCAAAACCTGGCAGAGATAAGCCAAGTAATGCTTAGAAAAATAAATTTTTAGAAAAGAATATACTCACTTCAAGAAGTAAATTCTACAGGAATATCCACAATTCTCAAGATGTCTGAAAAGATTAATATATTTATATATACAAAATGTATCTATCTATTAATGGGCAACAACCAAAAAAAAAAATCTATCCCAATGCTTACGGTTTCACAGTTCAAACATCTAGTTTCGTTAGTCAGTGTTCCCTGAAAAATCTCATGCACCCAGGTGAGTTCTTGTTTATTGTTCTCTTCAGCTTCATTCATGTTGCCATTTTTCAGTTTCCCATTTTGCTTTTCCTGTTTCTTCTCCTCCTGCAAAATGTCTGCAATGGTGTTGAGCAGGTAATTTAAAAACTCATGTGCATCCTGTTGCATGTAGTTGTCAAAGAGATCTGTGAAGAAGAGAGTCAAGATTTGTACAGCTGAATATCCGTTCCTCCAAGAAAGAAAACTATTTTTTTTCCCCAAATACTCATACTGGCCTTTGCTCAGCAAAGTATTTGGAGTCATCTCAAAGAACAGTTTTGCAGCCAGTCACCCTGGCTTCAGTGAAGCCACTTTGGGGGAAAGTTTTGTCTCTCCCAACTTCAGCTGTCTTGAAAATGACACTCACTGGAGCTGGTTGTGTAGGCTCCCATTACAGTCAATGAAGAAAGCAGGAGTGTGACTCATCCTGAATTATTCACTGACCCTAGACACTTACTGCCTAACTTTAGTCAGCACTGACTTCCATCCACATATTCCAAGTCCCTCAGATGCTTGGGAATATCACAGAGTTTTGACAGTAAGCCACACGCCTGGGAAAACTGAAGCCATTGGATGCTGATACATGGTTGTATGTACTGTGTCCAGGATGGAGTTACCTTTCCTCACTGTAGCCCACAGGTGCTGTGCTCTGTAGGTGTGGCTAAAATGGTGGTGATGATGCACCAGTGTTTCAGTTGATGCTGAGGAGCATTCACACAGCATCAAGGCTGTCCCTCCAACTCTCATCCTGCCAAAAAGCTGGTAGGCTGGGTGTGAAAGAGGTTGGGAAGGGGACACAGGTGAGGCAGCTGACCCAAACTGGCCAAAGTCATATTTCATGCCATGTGACTTCATGTTCATCACTAAAATCTGAGAGAAAGATGGGCAGATTTTCATTATTATTAAGATATATCTCTTCCGAACAAACTTCTACACACACCGAGGCCCTACATCCCAAGTAGTCACTGGAAATCTTCTGTTGATGGGAGATAGAGAATAAATCTCCTTTGGTTTTCCTTTGTTTCTGCATGTAATTTTTGGTGGGTTTTTTTCTGTGTGGTTTTTTGTTTGTTTGTTTGTTTGTTTTGTTTTTAATTAAACTACTTTGATCTCAACTCATGACATTATTTCCTCTCATCTTCTCCCCCTGCCCTACTGAGATGAGTGACAGACAGGCTTGGTGGGCACCTGGCAGCCAGTCAAGGTTAACTCACTTCAAGTAGCAATAATAACATCACCTAGCAAAGCTCATTTTTCACACACAAGTCTGATGAGAAAAGACTTGTCCTTTTAAATAAGAAATGCTTGCAGGAAGAGGAGAAAATATCTCAGTGGTGATTTAGTACAGACTTCTCCAGTAAAGTCTTAACTTGCCTACCATGTCAAAGAAAGAAGAATGTGTTCTCAGAAATGTGTGTTTTTATCCCCCTGCTCCTGAAAAAGTTCCTGTGGATTTCCTCAGAAAATATTGTACAGAACCCTTGGCTTTGTAGTGTATAGCCTGGACATATAAGCAGGGTAATACACACTGACTGTGGCACTAATTTAAAAAGGCTGAAAACATAAGAGCCAGTCTTTACAAGCGATCCCCAAGAGTATGGGGGCATTTAACACTAGATGACTCAGAGTTAACTTTTTCATGATTTCAAATGCCTGCTCTGAAATGAACAGTCTGCCCATTTATATGCCATCATCAGGAAGCAATTTCTTCCAGGTGTTTGACTGATACTTTGTCTCTTCATTCAAAGCCTCTCTGTTTCTAAGCATACCATCCACACCGATATGAATCCCGGCCAAAATGGAGCTGCGACAGGCTTCTCTATCTCAAGATGCTCCTCATATCCCTTAGACAGAGCTACTATAAGATTCGGTGTACGCTGTTGCCAACTTAATGGCCAAAAGGGGTCTGATGCTTCACAAAGTAAGACTGTGTCCACCACTTCCAAGAACCAGAGCAGCAGCTCACATGTAGTCGACTGACCATCCCATGTGTACCTGGTCCCTTTTCCTCCAGGGTGATCTGGAGTTGGTGGTGCCTGCAGCCTTCCTAGGTCACACTGTGCTGCCAGCTGCCCTCAGTGTTTCTCTCTGCCATACTCCACAAAAAAACAGTTTAAAAATTACAGCAGTGTCACCCTATTCCCAGCCCTAGCTCACGCTACAGTAAGGTCTGCCCCACCATGCTGTGAAAACATCACTAAGTCACACACCTCTGGGAGCCTATGAAATCTGGTATGGATATTTCAGACATAACATGGTATACACAGATACTAAAATAATAATACACCTCACAAAGTACTAAAAGCAATTTACAAATTTAAACTGTATTTCTGATTAATATGATCACATTGCTCAATATTTATTTATAATTTTTTGATCAATGCATGAATACCTTAGAGGACTTCAGTTTTACACTTACCATTCTCTTTTCGTAACCTTGATATGAACTTCTTTGGCGGAATAACTCCAACTTTTTTCTTCTGAGTAGCAATACTGTGGAAAAGATCTGCCAGGCAAGTCAAGAGGTTTTCCTTCTTTTTCTGTTGGGCCTTGTATGATAATACATTTTCCCGAAATGGCCGGCAAAAATACAACGCCTGCAGCACGGAGTTACAGTAACAGGTGTTCCCAAACTGCAATGCAAAATTAAAAATAAACTTAATCCCTGTGCATCACAACAAAACTAGCTGTTCATTCAAATTCTGACTCCTGTCACTGTCACAAACTAGCTGTTTTGCCATGTAATTGCAGTGGAAATATATTTCCACACCTACCATGACACTTCGTGGAAAAAACTATGGTGTTCTAAATTAACTAGAATACAAAGTAAAGGTTTCCACTTGTAAGAAAAATATCTATTGTAGTGGATTTCATTAATTTTATTTCCATATCTGGGCTCTATCTTACTGCTCAGTAGCAGAATGACTAATGTTTTCAGTGGAAAAAACTACTATATCTGTATCATTTCTATGGGAACAAACAAGTGATTAAACACTCTTCTCACTCATTTTCTCCTTGGTCAAATAAAAAAGCTCACCCTAAGAGTCACCAATGCAGAATACTGTACCTAAACTTGTACATACTTTCATCACTTCCTCCCTCCTACTTCACAGCGAAAATAATCTTTCAATTTTATTCAAGTATATGTTCTAATCCCTGGAAATATTCATAGAACTGTTCTCTCTGGGGGTGTATGAAGCCATCTTCAAACATTTGATAGTTTTGCAACCCACTTTGCCTAAAATTGCAACATGAGCAGCACTTAAAAAAGAAAAAACCAACAATCCTTCATTAGAATAAGGTTGATAAGAGTAGGGGAGAGAGAAAAATGAAACAAAACAAAACCAAGAAACAAAGCAAATTTCAGGTAACATCAAATGGTACTTACATTGACCAATCCAAAGTAGTGTTCATTGATTGGAAACTGCTCTGGGCCAATGTCTTTTTCCAGAGCAGAGGCATTGGTGCCCTATGCAAGGAAAAAAAAAAAAAAGTCAAAACCATAACCAAACAAACAAAAATTTAAAAGGAAGAACTTATTTCGAATATTAAGATTCTAAAGTAAAATTGTGTACAGTATCAAGACAGAAAATAATTCTTTCCTTTTAGCTATGATTAGCCAAGCTAACTCTGTCTTACAGATAGGCAAGCACAACAGTCTCATCAGCCACTAAAAATATTTGCAAATCTGGATAGTGGAGCAGTCCTGGCACGGATCCTCTAGTAATAAATGGCTAGAAGTGAACCTGTCACAACAGTGGTTCTTCCCACACCCACCTCTCCCTTATTTTTACTGTGTACATGGTCATCTGGATCCCAGTACTCTCTTGTCTCATAAGGACAGTAGTTGATCTTCAGCACAACCCTAAAAACCTGTTTCTAGATGGAAGGCAGGTTTTCTAAGCATTACTGAAAATTCTGTATCTCTCTGAATTAATCATCAGCCTGTAACATTATTTGGTCTTCAGATTGGCACCCAGTTCCAGTAACATCACAGATGCTAAAAGCAAGTGTAATATACCTGTTGTTTTGTCCTATCTAACATTAAAGAGCATATAAATCCAAGCACTGTCAGATGTCTTAGTCACTGCCCTAGTGTGGCAACTTATGTTCAGCTGTGTCTTCACTTCAACACCAAAGTTGTTTAGGTAACTGCTGGTCTGTAAGTACAGCCACTAATTTGGTATGTTACCTGTTGTTTTGCTATACTAAAATGCCCATTTTGGAACAAGCTTAACTTACTAAGCAAGTAAGGTAAATTGCTGCCAAAGCAAATGTCATCCCTCTTATACACATTATAACCTTGGCTCTCACTCCAGGTACTCATAGAGGTTGATGGGTTGCCCTCTCAACTGTCTCTTCTCCAGGCTGAACGGGCCCAGCTCCCTCAGCCCTTCCTTGTAAGAGAGATGCTCCAATCCCTTACTCACCTTCTCTGCCCTCCACTGGAGCTGCTCCAGGAGCCCCACGTCTCTCTTGCCCTGAGGAGCCCAGAGCTGCACACAGCACTCCTGATGTGCCTCACCAGGGCTGAGCAGAGGGACAGGATCACCTCCCTCAGCCTGCTGGAATGCTCTCCCCAGTGCACCCCAGGACACCACTGGCCTTCTCATCCACATGGGCACAGCACTGGCTCATGGACAGCCTGCTGGCCACCAGAACCCCGAGGTCCTTCCCTGTACAGCTGCTCTCCAGCTGGTCAATCCCCAGGCCTGTGCTGGTGCATGGGTTTACTCCTTCCCAGCTGCAGGACCCTGCACTTGCCTTCACTGAATTTCCTCTCTGCCCATCTCTCCAGCCTGGCACGGCCCTTCTGAAGGGCTGCACAGCACTCTGGGGTATTGGCTGCTCCTCCCAGCTTTGTGCCATCAGTGACCTTGCTGAGGATGTCTCTGCCCCTTCATCCATGTTATTAATGAATAAGTTAAACAATTCCCAGTAGTGAATGGTGGGGGACACCACAAGTGTCAGGCCTCCAACCAGACCCTGTGTCACTGATAGTGACTCTCTGGGATCAGCCAGTTCTCAATCCATCTCACCATCCACTCATCCACTCCACTGTCCACTCAGCTTCCTGAGTTTGCCTATGAGGACATTGTGAGAGACAGTGTCAACAGCTTTGGTGAAGTCAAGGCAGACATTTGCTCAGACTTCATCAGCTAAAATTTTTAAAGTAACTGGTAATCAGATTTAGAATTCTCATGTCCCTTCCCCATCTTCTCCCCAAAGCCTGATTTCTGTTTCCTCACTGCACCTACCATCACCACTGCTTGCCAAATTAGATTATTATTTCATGCCAATTCATTAAAAGAAGATTTAGACAACAGAGTTAGTAGTGTGAAACTCAGCATAGCTGCTCTTTCAGGATTTACAAGCCTTGAAAGTAAAACATCTCCTTTATGATGGCAGGTTCCAGAAAAGCTCCAAATAGTTCATATTTCCCATCCCCTTTTCAGTTTTTCTTTCTTTCTCTCACATACACAGAGCTCATTGCTCAGACCAAGTATGTATTACTTCCCAGAAAATCCCTTTGGGACTGAAGTACTTTACAAGCACAGGTCTTCATGAGAAGCTTCATAAGAGATCTATGTTCTCACCAGACTCTGCTAAGCCTTGGCAAGAAACTTGGAAAAAAAGATTGATTGATAAAAAGCAATTATTGGCTACCGTTCAACAGAGATGTCAATGTGATAATTATGTAAGTCTCATAACAAGATTAGTTTCATTGCTTGGAAAGTCAGCCTTGCCAAAGATGCACATATTCAGCAAAGTATTCCAAGAGGGAAGAAACTGATAAATATTTGCCTATCTGATATAGCAGTGAAGCAAATAGCCACTGTTACCCTCAAAACCTTGTCTGATACAAGAGAAACATGACTACAGAAGATTAATGCAGTTTCTGAGGAAAAACATCTTCATGTTAATGCCCATTGTACAGCATTCAGATCAAAGCAAAGGTTTTCTTTGAACACACTTTTAACATTACAATCAAATTCCCTAAACGAAAAATGAAATGGGTGTTCTTCCAGTTTTATAGGAAGTATTCTCCACACTGAAATAAATTCTCCCTCTACAGTTCATGGAAAATACTATCTCTAAAAAGTAACCTCCTACTCTTCCATAAACTACAAGTTAGTGTATTCTGTTAGACAAATGTGATGCAAGTGCTCTGCTAATTAGTTGCTCCTACATTACTCATTTGCCTTTTCTCCAGGGCCAGGGTTTCTTACTTCAGAGGATGCCAGATGGTTGGACAAACCCTTTCTCGGATTTAGATTTTCTTGTAAATATTGTGAGAAAGAGCAAGAATCAGGATTTAGCAAACAAAATTATCACTGAAAACCGAACAAATTCATGATGTATACTAACCAATCGTCATATAAAAACTCTACATTTAATGGAAATTTCCAAAGTACCTGCTGTTGAAAAAAACCACATGCTTAGTAATACCTCATCATGGAGCTTCTTTACCTCTCCAAAATCAGGCCTTGGCTGTTGCAAATATAAAAGAAAGTACAGTGTGCCCGTGACCCGACAAAAGAGTGAGGCTAAATTCAATCTTTGAGTAAATTGACATAACCCACGCGGACTTCATTAGGAGTAGAGCCTTCTTGTATCAAAGGCAATTTCAAAGTCTCCAAAAAGATACTGTTAAATCCATTGAAGAAGAAGTCTAGGAAAATGGGTAAGAAGCACAGAGACCTGATGCTTCGAAGTAGCATATATTCCTTATATGGAGAAAAAAATGTATACAGGCTACTTAGTAAAACTCAGTCATGTCACATTGAGTATAAATTACTTGTTTTGCATATGAAGTCTCCTCAATAAGCAGCTGACATGAGGACAGAAAGGAGTTTTTCCAAGAAAGTATGCCAGAAACTGTACACCCAATCCAGGTTTAAACTGGAAAAAATATGTTATTAAGAATGTGTTAAAGGTAGTTCCGAATTCAGTTTAAATCAACCATATCAAATGGAAAACATAGTTAATCTACTGATGTTAATCTACAGCAAATGTCAACCATGACTATTTAACATGGTTTTCAGCATGTTTGTGTTTGTTCTCACTCACAGCAAGTCATTTTGATTACTTCTACAGTGAAAACCTGCTCAGACATTTTAATGCAACTACTCCTCATGGTTTTATAAATGCTTCAGCTAGGAGAAATATCCTACCACAGCTGAATCTACTGTAGTTCCAAAAAATAAGCAGGAGCAGCAGGTTAGCTACAGAGCCTGAAATGATGAGAGGCTGCATAAGTCAATGAAGTGGAATTTGGGAGTATTAAATAAAGACATATCAGAGTATAGAAATAGTAAAGGAGACTGACTTCTTCCTAAAAGGATACAGTGGTGTAGGAAATGCAGTGCAGTGACTGTGATATCCAGACCTTATGAGAGTGAGAACTAGGTCAGTGTGGAAACTCCTACTATGTATTCTGTGGTGTTGGAACCTTGATTTCTCAGTTTTACCACTTAATTAAACAATCAGTATTCAGCCCTCATAGAATGGCAAAGACATGCAGCTGGAGACATAGCCAAGCACAGGTCGAGATTTTTGCCTCAGCATGGCTCCAAAAACATGCAGCCCATATGACCTATATTTTTCCTCTTGTCATTTTGCCCTAGACCTTCCAAATAATAAGACTGCTGGTTTTCTTTTCAGTTGAAATTTCTGATAATGTTGCTTTGCATCACATGAAACAGATCAGGTTAAAAAAACCCCTGCTGTTCCTTTACAGTTTTAGCAAATATATGTAAAAAAAAAAAAAACTTCAGGAGAAAAAAGAAGGCATCAGATTAGTTCATTAAATCACATGTACCAAAGTAATCTAAATACAATTATTCTATGGAGGATGAGAAATGGACAAGAGCTAATATGAAAGACAGCAAATCAGACTAAACTTTGTACTATGACAGAGCTATAAAAATGACACTATCTAGAAATATGCATGTGTTTAATTTAAAATAAAAGAATACAGTAAAGAAATTAGGACTTTTCATAAGCCACCTATTAAGTAGGTATCACTAAATAAACAGAAACATGGTATGAAAAACATAAAATTCTTCTTTGTGCAGAAAAATATGTCTGTACAAAGACAAAAAGAAAGAAATAAAAAGAAATATCTTATTTGCAAGAAAATCTAAAAAATGTAAGGGAAAAATACAAAAAAAATGGAATAATTAAAACAGAAACTTAAAAAAACCACAAAAAACAAGAAATCAATGAAAGAAGATGGCTGGTCCATGACAAAGGGTTTCAGATCATATGCATTTATAGACTAGATTTCTTTTTTTCTTAGCATTCAGGGAATGTGAGAGCAACACAATTGTTTCCTGAAGGGAGAAACTGAAGACTTAAAACAAACTAACTGTGATGTTTGGGCTGGTAGAGGAGAAATTAGAGTAAAAATAGAAATGGCTTCAGGGCTAAGCTGCCTGAGTTTAAGGATTTAGGAAGGCACAGCACATGGAAGGGAAGGAAAAAAGAAGATACAAAGATAAAAAAGATGGGGAAGGCCTCCCGGCCAACAAGTGGCAGTGATGGATAACTCAAAAGAGAGGAAGAAGAAAGAAGAAAGAGACAATTCAACAAAAACACACACAGAATCCTAACAAACAGCAAAAGAACCTTGACTGGCTGAAAAAACGCTGTGTATCAAATCTTTTTAGGAAAGATGATTTATCAAAATGTATCTAAATAAATTATTTTTATGTGTTTTTTTCCAAAGAGCCCTCTTATCATTAAGGCAAATTATAAGAGCTTGGAAGGAGAGGCCTAACCTTTTTTCTTGCTGGGTACACTAAACAGTCTCTATTTACAGATCTAAGTATTGCATATACCACAAATAACTTCAGCCCTTTACTGTGTGGGTTCCAAGAAACGGATAAAAATTGCATGACCTGAAATCCTGAACCACTTAAAATGTTAAGTTTTTAAGGTACATAGCTTTACACAGCTGATAAACCCAGTTTTCTCAAAGCACAAAGCAACCAAGAACTGAGGTTCTAGTGAAGCTGCAAGTCCAGCGTCTTAAATTACTTATACCCATAATATTGACCTTTAAACTTCCCAGGGTTAGCCAGCTTTTACTGAACAGCAACTCAATATTCTCTTGTGAGTCTGTCTGTATCCCCAGCTTAATTGTTCTTGGATTAGTGGCACCCAGGCTTTTGCTGGAAGAAGTAGCAAAACCATTGGTTTTGGCCAGTTTCCTTCTTCAGAATGCATAGCATCACAGTGGTCTCATGAGTCAAAACAAAACTGAGATTTGCTCACAAATTATTAACTTCTTAACTTCAGTAACATTTTTGTCTAGACCACCTGGACTGCCTATGTGATGCCTCACAGCATTGTAAAAGCAAGGCACCTTCTAAACTTCACCACAGCTGCAGCAGCTGGAATGCTCTGATAACCTGGAGACGGAAGTAGGAATATGTTCAGTAAATCTCCATACAAGGTGAGGAATGAGGGCTGCAGCTATGTTGCAGGACAGGTTTGGAATTAAAAATTATTTTTGACAGTATTTTTCTTCTAGAGAAATACTCTAAGGAGCTGAGACAAGTGCAAGATTCTGCATATGAGGAGAAGAATCACCATGTACAAAATGGGAAATAGCTGACTAAGGTAGCAGTGTTTTAGAAAAAAAAAAAAGAAAATGGAAGTCTCTGTGTAGTGTAAGATGAATAAGCCACAGGTATGCAGTGTGATTTTAAAAAAATCCCCAAAACCACAACAACAAATGCTGACAACATAATGAATTCTTGCAGGTGGTAGTCTACAAAGATCTTAAAGTAACTTTCCTGTTTAACTTGTCAGTGGTAAGACATCTTACATCCAGGTTTGGGCACCTGGTTTCAAGGAAGATAAAGATAACTGGAAAGAATCCAAAAGAAGCAAGCCAAAATGGAAGACTCAATTCTACAGAGAAGTGACCTATAAAAAATGATTGAATGGGGTTGTGTTGCATAAGAGAGAAAAGACTACATAATGCATGAAAGGGCATGACAGTATTTTCAAGTCTACAGGTGCTTACAGAAAGGAACTAGTCTGCTCTTGGTCTCAGCAATGGACAGGATGAGAAGTACCTAGCTCAAATTACTGTAATGTAGATTCCAGTAAGACATTAGGAAATGTGATGTAGTTCCTATCATTGGAAATCTCCAACTTTGGCTGACCTGCAGCAGAAATAACACAGGTTTATAATATACAGTGGACAGCTGGAGACTTTGTTGTCCTAGGGTACTTTATATACAGCTGTTACAAGGCTATTAATTGTGAAATTAAAAAATCAAATAACTGAAACATGCAATAATGGCAGGTCTGAAACCCTCAGCATAACAGCCTTTTGTGCAAGGGCTGAGCATACCCAAGAACATGCTTACATGGAGTCCTGACAGGGGGGAATCTTCTTCCCCAGCAGTACTGATACTCTGGCGTGGTAAGTACATAACCTACGTAAATGTATGTAAGTGTATCTACAAAACAGCCAACCAAGGACAGTTTCTGAGGCTAAAGGAAGGTCAGCAGAAGAGAATTGGCTGACTGCTTCTCTGACTGACCAGGGCTTAGACTCCACAGACTGTGGCTCTTCAAATCCATCAGAACATCACCTTCCAAGTGGCACTTCCCACCACATACAGTTAATCGGGCTCCAGAGTCTGCTTTTAATATCATCTCTTCCACAATTCAGATTCATTCAGCCTTGCTGAGCTGTAACTAAGAGGCTCCTTTGTTGAGGTGTTTAGCATAACCACTGGTTTTACTCTCAATTCAGCAACATGAAGCCAAAGACTACAAGCATCTAAAAGAAACACACTGTACACTGCACATTGTATGTAATAACCACTTTAGCCATTAAAAGGTGTTCATGCAATACAAGACTCAGTCATTACTTGAGGCTATAGTTTGGGAATGACATATTAGGGTGTTTATAATTTTACATATACTTCTCTATCCAATAAAAAATATCTTTTGTGGACTTCCGTTCATCTTTGGATGGAATGCACACTTTCTGTCTGTCAGTCCAGTACCCACGTCTCAGCCATACTCTCAAGTTTCTCATTACTTCAGAAAGTTATTCCTAGGATTTGAGTTCATATTCTCTGTAGTTTTATATTTTTGTTTCTAGTTTTTATATGTCATATTGAAATTGTGCATGCTTGAGACTATGCTTCTAAAACTGCATTGCTTGAACTCTCTAATCTTATCAGATGCAAAAATTATTTTCCTTTATCAATCTAAATATGCCTTCAGATAACTTTTTTTGTTGTCAAGCATGTATTGTTTTGCCTTTATCTTTATTTATGGGAAGATACATAAGACATGAAGAAATACACACTGCAGGTTGTTCAAATTAATAAATCCAGTTGAAAACCATAGTGACCAATTCTGTAACCGAATAATATTCTTATTGCTCCTGTATGAAACAGGAGTTTAGTATTTTTACAGCATTAATATTGTAGGGTAGGTTTTTTTTGTATAAAGCATTTTCTAAATCTGTTTGTAGTTTGAGTCTTCATTCTGCCAATGCCCTGTATTCAAACAAATCCTGCAATTTGTCTCTAAAATGATGCTATTAAATAAACAAAATAAAACAAAACAATCAACATTTATTATTATTTGTTTTCTGAATGTAGAAACTCCTAAGCTTGTATGTTTTCTCTTTACAAACAGTTTCTAGGGTGGTTAGAAACTCTTTGTTTGCTTGGTTGTTTGTTTCTTTTAAAATGAAAGCTGCAATACACAGGTGTTCACATAATTCCTGATGAATTCTGTGAATGTTTTCATGCAGAAAATCAGCTCTTTTTCTGAAACTCATAACTATGAAACTATGAGAATAACATGAAACTCCAAAATTAGTCCAAGGAACCGCAACTTTTTTTTCCAAAGGATATCTATACAACAACTACCAGGAGTAACTGTGAGGTATCTCAGATGATACCTTGTATCAGAGAAATCTGAACGTGTTTAGATTATTCTGTTTATTAATTGTCAGAACACTATGAAGGTCTAATTGGAATATTTGAAATACTATTACAAAATTATGAAAGGGGGGAATTAATACCTGTTCTCAACAGAATTCTAAAAGAGAGAAATATGGTCCACAGAGCTTGTTAGCCAGATCAGTATAAATGTATGTCAGTACCTTCTGAAATGGTTAGATGTCCTTCACTGCACATAACAGCAATATCTCTAGGCTACAGCTGCAGCATGAGTTTAACTCAGAACTCAAAGCTGTACCTAAAGCTCATCAACAGAGAAACATTCTGCAGAGGATTTCGGTAAGCATGAAATGCCAGCATGCCTGTCTACATTTGAACCAGCATTTGGTACTTGAGACATTGGGTTATTTCACAGAAACAATAACCAAAGAGAATACAGCATTGTAGAGGCTACATCACATCCCTAGCTGGTGCTTGCAGTCTACAAGTGTTCCCAGGCACTGGCTGTTGGTATTCCCTCAAACAGAGTTTTTTCAATGTATGTTATGCTTCTTCTCTTGTGTTGTACCTGTCCTACACAAAAGATGATAACTGCCTGTTGTATACATCCCTCAGTGGTGAACATGGTGTGCAGACAGAGTGAATGAGCTTTTACAGGGGCTGAAGGGCAGGCAAATTGAACATCCTGGGGACTAGAGCTCCCTTCTCAGTGAACATGGCCATCATGCCCACGTAAGAATGCCACCAGTTCCTTCAGGCATGGTTGCCTTCATCCCCTCCACCCATTCAGAACAAGTTTTAGTTCTTAGTTCTCATTAAGCAAATCAGTGAATAATAACTATAACTATTGCTATTATTATAACTTAGGGGACAAAACTGGTAAAAGACAATAGAGGAACTTTGTTTAACTCTAGAAAGTTGTGTATTTAAATATTTACTACAAGTAAATGTGCCAAGTGGAAACTTCCCCCTCCAAATATTTATTTCTTACTGGCTAGATCCTACTGTGTCTGTCACAGCATGTGAAAGCTTATCCAGTGAATATATACTACTAAGTATCTTCTGCAAGCAAGTTAAATACTGTCCCTGTCTTTCTTGCTTCACTACACTTGTTTTGATCCTTCCTGAAAAGACTAACAATCTCTACCATCTTTAGGAGATCAAAATGACAATCCAAGATACCAAATATCAGGCAGTCAGCTTAATAGGAAACATACATCCAAAAATGCTGGCTAGCCAGGTTTTTAAATTAATTCAGCTGAATTTCAGTCTTTTTTTTTTTTAGGACATGAGAGCAAACATTGGACAAACACACACAAAGAACCTTATCAAGAAAGGACTACCATTGAAAACATAATCTAAGTTGCATTCAGGGAGGGACAAGTATTTCAGGACCAATTGCTGCCTCTGTCTCTCTTCTCCTACTCCCCCGCCACACCTGAAAATCAACCAGACATCATCATTTGGATTTTGGGGGCTTTTTTTTTCAAAAACCAAAACTCCTCTGTGAACGCTCTGAAGTGGAATGGGAAAAAAATAAAGACTGGAACACCTTTTTTTTTTAATTACTGAGTTCAACCAGGTAAAAAAACTTAGAAAGCCACTATTATGTAGCATTATATAGAAAAACATATTATATTACCTAAGAACTACACAGCTATTTCTTAGTCCACAAATTGTCAGTAGCTCAGTTTTCAAGCACTATATCATAGTGCAGGGACAAAGACTGGGCATCAGCATCTCAGCATCTTTCTAGGTAGATTTCTACAAATGTCCTAAATCAAATTAGCACTGCAAATATTTAGGTTTTTTAAAAGGCAAAAGGTTTTCTTTTATACCTCTAGCCTTCTGGAAGGTTGTCACAGCTTCTTCTACAGATCACTGAGGTAAAGTCCATCACCTCATCAGAATGGACACATTTTTGGAGGAGCCATAATGCAATGTTGCCAACATTTGCAAGAATCTGTATTTCTCTTACAGCTCCAAATTCCTATAGCTGTCTGAAAGCTCCATTGTTTTTGCCTAAAAGGACTTCCAGTCACTGAGAGTTATCCAGAAAAAAACTAAATGTGACCAACACAACACAGCATCCTAAAAGCTAAGTACACAGACCTCAAGGAATATGTAGCCTGAAAATATCACTAATATTAAATCAACTGCACCTTCTGTCACAGTACCATGAGCTAGAATTGCCTTGAAGTATGAATCCTTGTATGACTTTTCTGCTTGGGGCTCTCCTTCGTCCTATCCATCTCTCAGATGCTACTTTTGCAGGATACACTGGCAGTGACAGCTGAGCAGCGCATCATTACAACACCCTCCTCAGTTCTGCTGTGAATCTGCTCAGTCTTTGGGAGAAGCGTGCTGCATAAAGGCGCATCTGCCTGAAGCATAGGAAAAAATCAGAGTTCCTAGTATTTTATACCAAGGTCATACATCCACCTATGAGTCTCCAGCTCCCCTTCATGCAGTGCTCTTTTATACAGTTTGCAAGGCATCACATCTACCATTAATCAGCAGTAAAAACTGGAGCCTGCCTCAGAGAGAAAGTAAGTGCACCAGGGTTTTCTCCTCAGTCCTATACCATTTCCTGAACCTCTCCTTGCAGTATTTGTGGCACACTGGACTGGAAATCATTAGGAACAATGAAAAGTTCAGAAAACTAGTTACTAGCCACTAGTTGGTGAAGAAAGGTGAGCATCCAGGTTATTATAACTCAGATATGGATCTTGTATTAATTCTTTTAACCCTCTCGGCATTTCAGAGCAGTAATTTCAAAGGGAGGACTGAGGTTCAAATCAAAACTATGCATGGGATTTTCCAGATATATCATTTGCAACAAAAGAGCAATCTCATTTAAGTGGAAGTGTGGCTACTTGGAAGGGGAGCAGGCTTGCAATCTTCACTCCCTCACTCAGAGCCTGCAGGAGCCAGGCCTCCGGGGCTGTGCCCCTTGCCTTACCCTAGAGCCAGGCTCCATTCTCCAGGGCAGGTGAATGGTATGTGTGGCATCAGCAGCACAAGGCATGCTGGAGCACCACATGGAGGGAAGCTGGCAGCTGTGTGTAGCTGCTCTTGAAGAACCTGGAAATAAGGGTGAAATATACAGACTAAAAAACCAAAATGAACAAAAATAGAATTCTCTTCTGCTCAGATTGGGATGCTTAGGATGCAAACGTTTCTTGGGCAAGTTTGCTACTGCCTCACTGTATTAAAAAGTCTTTGACAAAGTTTGAGCTTTTCCTCCTCCTGCCAAGAAGTGTCAAAAACCTAAACCAAATTAGGTGCTCCAGGTTGTTAGAATTAAAATTAAACCCAAACACAATGCAGAAAGCATAATTTCAACTGTTACATGGGAAGAAAAGTAGCAAATTGAACATAACAGCAAAAAATACAAATGTTTCCTTATTCCCTCCTAGTTGCCTAGTCTGGTTTAGAGAAAGCTAAGTGATTCAAGAGTACTTTACAAACACTAGTCCTCTTCCAG
The DNA here is from genome assembly GCA_013400175.1 of Phainopepla nitens. NCBI lineage: Eukaryota > Metazoa > Chordata > Aves > Passeriformes > Bombycillidae > Phainopepla > Phainopepla nitens. The sequence goes on from VXBQ01010787.1 coordinate 244,034, forward strand.
CAACATTCAGTGCAAGTTAAACCCTGTTAGCTCTAAAGCCAAGACTTCCTAGACCAGGCACCTAGCATCAGGATCCAAAAGAGTGTTGTTAGGCATCTAAACATCCTCCTTTTCTGTGTAATCTGGGCGGCTCCTGGCCCTAGGAGACCACAGGGTGCCTGCCTGAGAGTGTTAAACAGGGTCACGGATTTAATGTGGATTCAGAACCCAACTTTGGTCCTTTCGCAGTATTATTAGGGCAGGAGGAAGGGCAGGCGGAGGAAGGGCGGGCCACGGCTCCGTCTGCAGCGCGCCTCGGCCGAGGTCAGACCCGCTTCAGGGGGCCTGGCTCCAGTTCTGCATCTCCTTCCCTCCCGGGCTGCTCCAGGAAAACTCCTCGGGACATCGTCACTGTCCGTCGGCCAGCTCCATCCCCGGCTCTTCCCGGCGCAGCCTGCCCGGCTCCCCCGCCGCCGGGGCAAGGGACGGAGCCGCGCGGTTGGGCTGCGCCCCCGGGGCAGCCCCCAGCCGGCCCCCGCAGGGGCTGCCGTGCCGCCCGCCCCCCGTCAGCACTCACCATATTACAGATGGAGGCGATGTTTCTGACAGTCATTAGTCTAAAGGTTGCAGCGATCCCACACCGCCATCTTTATAAGGTGAAAACAGCCCCGCTCATGGTGGGAAGAGCGCAGTAAGGGATAGGGGGCGGCGGCGGCTCCTGCTCCGGGGCTGGGATAAAAGCAAGAGGAGGAGACTGCACAGGCACCCTTTGCGCCCGCAGAGCAGCGAGAAGGACGGACCTCCCCGGCCTCCCTCCTCCGGGCGAGTGACCGGGCGCTTCAGCGCATCTCCGCTCCTTCCGCCTGCGCCTCTCGNGGGAAGGGAAGGGGAGGGAGGAAGGGAAGGAAGGAAGGAAGGAAGGTCAGAGGCAGTGCCCGGCACGGGGCACCCCGCGGGCCCGGCGGGGCGGCCGCCGCCGCAGCCAATGCGCTGCGGGGCCGAGGGGGCGCGGGGGGGCGGCGGTGCTTTAGCCTGCGGGCCTGGAACGGGCACGGGCTGAGAAAGCCGGCCTCGGTGCGTGCACGAGATACCGACGGGCAGCGGGGGGAGGCACGGGAAGGCAGAGTGCGGCCAGGAGGACGTGGATGTGTGGCAGTGACGGCGGCACTGTGCTTTGGGACATGCTCGCCCCACCTAATCGGAGGTACATGGGAGCCCAAGCACTTGCAAAATCCAGAACAGTAGGCTGGAATGTAATTTACTGCTCGCAGTTGGTGCCTTGTATTGCCATTGATGCAGATAGCATTTATCTTCACAAATGCTGTTTTGGGACTGTGTCCACACCACGTGTGCAAGTGTTCACTCACAAATTCTCAACATGTGGCGTTTATACAACACGGTTAATGTCATAATCTCAGTTTTTCTTCAAACACAAGCAAGTGGAGACCCATGCCTTTCTCCAAGATAGAGCAGTGTGATTATATTAGATTTACACACGTCATAATGGGCACAAGGTTGTTAAATAGCTAATTTGATTTCACACAGCAAATCTCTGAGAGAAGCAAAACAGAGTTCAGCTAGGGCAATCCTCATCTTAGAATTCCCCTTTCTTTAGCAGATGTTGCTTTTTTTGTCAGTGGGAGCTTAAGGCCCATTTATTGTTCCTCTGCTATGCTGAGGAAATCATGCAAATGAAGAGAGAACTACTAACATTTCTACAAACACCTCTGCTCCTAACAGCACCTGAAGTGTGGCATGCTTATGCTTGGCTACACCTTTCATTTCATGATGCTGGAATAAAATAATTGCAGCCTATGGAGCCTGGATCCACAGGCTTTAGTTGCAGGAAACATTCCAAGTCAGTATTTTTTTAAAAATTATCATTTCAAAATAAGATCTATGATTACTAGTAAAAATCTAGCATCAGCAGTAACATCTAAAGATAAATTCCTGCCCTGAGAATACTGTTAGGTAAGTAACCTTAATCCAGCTCACTGTGGACAAGTGCCCACTTTAGAAAAATGGTATCAAATCTGGCATTAGTTGGTATCCTGCTGACAGTTTCAGCAAAGAAATTCAAAATCGAGTTGTCACAGAGACAGAACTGTCTTTCCTCCGTAAGCTGGACCAGTTATATTAAATCAAATGCAGGATGGAAAAATATTTTTGGACATAATGAAGTCCTCGGGGCCGCTAAACTGCTTCATAAATCCACAAATCACTATGCAAAAGAGCCATCAAATAACATCACTAAGAAAAAAAATTCTTTGGTATAATTCTGTTAAGTTCATGGTCTTACATTATGTGTGAATTTGATCTCAAGTGTTTAATTTGCTTAAACTCAGAGGGCTGGATTACACATAATATGACAGGTTTTTCTCAACAGGGATAATGGGAGTTAAGCCAACGTGTCAGGACTGAAGCAATCAAGGTCTGATTAGTTTCCAGCGCATTTCTAAGTAGCCTGCAGAGACTGGACACTACGGCACTGTACCTGGTCTTTAAACTCTGATGCCTGTTATTACACAAGCCTGATCACATACTCTTTGCTGCAGCCTGCTTATTCCAATTTACTGTGGAGAATCATACTTGCTATCAGTAAAAAGTTAGGGAGAAAACAAATGGGTTTGAAAGGTGATTAAAAAATGAACCAAAATGCAGTATCTTATAAAGCCATTTGCCCCACATATATTTTAATGTCAATAACATTATTTCCATAACACAAACCTCAGAGAAATCAGAGAAAGTACGTAAACAAAAAAATTAAAAAGTGGTATTTTCATAATTATGTTTTCCTCAAATGCCAATTACTTGACTTCAGGGTAAGTTTTCAGTTGTTTCTGTTTGTTAAACTTTTTGGTTTTGGACACAAAATTAAATTGCTACTGATTAAGCACTTATTGGTGGTTCAAGGAAATATTTGTAAACATGCACACATATCATTCTGTGAAGAATTCAGTATCATATTCCTTAATGCTAATATAAATACTTTCATTTAATGGTGGACACGTTTCATGTCTTATTTCTGAAGATTAATAAGAAAAATGGGGAATAATATACCTGTGTTTATGTGTCAGTATGACAGCAGTCTAGCACTGTCTTTTTTACTCTTCAGACATATCAAAACAGGAAAGAAGAAAGAAACTTTCATGCTGGAAAAGGACGGGTGTCTGTTTTTGTTTTCTTCTGCTGTTGTCATTTTCAGGAATAGAAACTTTATTTTTGTAGCTGTTTGAAGATAAAAAAGTGCTAAGCAGTGCAATGAATACTAGTTACAAACTTCACAGGAACTGTATAAATAAAGAACAGTGCACAATTGTTTCCACTCTTAAGCATGGCCCTATCTCTTTACAACAAACAACCAACCCTGTGTTTCTCCTGAGTGTTAGACAAAGAGAAGGAAAACAAAGGACTATTTATAACCCAAGAGGGCTTATATAGTTTCTGTTGAAAGGTCAGAAAACACCTCCTGCATTCAATTTTAGATCCATCTCGGTCTCATCTGGTCTTACACTTGAACATTTCCATTCCACTACATAAAATATGGACCTATTGCAAGTATCCTCTTTGGCCAGCAGACGAACGGACTTCCATAACACTTTCCATCTGACTTTTTCAGAGTATTTTGCGAGCATTCACTCCGAGCTGTCAAATTATTGGGTGGCAAGTTAATATTAGCTTCTTTTACAAAGCAAGAAAATCATCAGCAGAAATTTAATGACGTGTCCAAAGTTACACAGGAAAGTTGGTAGCAAATCTGAGACTGGAATATCTGCTCATTCTGTGCTGCAAAGAGGATATTGCATTTCCTCTCCAGAAATCTTGGAAAATTCCACAGAGGGTTCATTTATGTTTTTCTTGTAATAAACTTGGGTCCAGAAGTGGGTAATCATCAGCCAGTTTTGCTGAACAAATGTTTGGAATACATCAAATTTAGGATCTATTTCCAACCAATTAAAAGGTCATTTTAATGGAAAAGGGAGTTAAAACAATACTAAGGTTTTCTGGAAGCATGAAAAATATAAAAGAATATAAGAGAATTCAGATATCTGAAATACTTGCGGTGCTGACAACGTAGGTTTAGAATTTTACAATTTTTAAAATATGTTTTGTATCTAATATTAAATTATGTTCTACCAAAAAATAGCAAAATATCCTTAACAAAATGGCGAGTGTGTAGACACAAGAATGAGAAATCAGGATCTTCCATGAAGCTTGGCCTCATTTCAGAACAGACTGGTGGCTTTAGTACAGTGCCAAATGCCAGCTTGCAGCCTATGGATTGAATCTGTGGCACATGGCTCATAGCAGTTCCATGGAAACTACTCCATCTGCACCTGAAATTCTAATGCTAGGAGTGAGCTGTAGTCCATGAAAAATACATGGAAACCCATAGAAAATGTGGAGAGTCTAAAACCAAAAAATCAACCCAACTTTGGAATTATTATTCTTCTTTAAGACTGTCATCTTCAAAGCAACCCCTACCCAACATTTTCAAATTATCTGAGAAATTATTTCTTTTAATTCAAAATACTGTAAAACTTCATGTTTTGGTGACAGTATGACTTGTCAGGATTCTATAGATACAGCATGGAGAACAAAACTGCATTAAATTGATCCCTGAATCTTGCCTACCTTTTGCTAGTTGAAGCGTTTTACTAGTTGGCAAATAGAGAAAACCATCTCTTAATTTTTCTCAGAAATTGCAACTTTAGAGAAGAAAACAAAACACATTTACAGCATCTCACATCATCTTTTTTTGGCCAGACATCAGATCTGAAAGCCCAAAGAGAGCAGAATGAGACAGATGCAGATACAGTGGTGTTGATGCACCAAAAGCTGACTGAGTAGATACAAGGGGTCTAACAGTTCTCAGTGAAAGGCATTGAATTCTATTCTGTGAAGGGGCTGCTAAAGCCTCTGCAGTCAGTCCAGTGTTGACAATGGCCTAGAGCTGTGATTAGCCCATAATATCTTACTCCTGCGCTTTTCCTTCTGCTTCAGTTTCAAACACACTGTCTTAAGAGCCTGGAACAGTGACAGGAAGAGAACTTCAGGGTATTGCTTCACCAGTTTAAATAATACCAACCTTTCCCACACTCACTACTCAAGTAAAAATATTCCCACCTGTCCAGAAGGAAGAATCTTGAAGAACGGGCTCTTCATCAGTTGCATTATTCAGCAAGGGAGCTCACTAGTAAACTTTCTGGCATTTTTCTTACCTATACAAAATGTGCTTTCAGGTGGAAAAAATACTATTTAAATTCTAATCCTACATATTGGCTGGAAAGAGATAACCAAAAGTTTTAACCGTGGAAGTAATTTATCAAATGAAAAGAAAAAAAAAAAGACTTGCTGAGCAAAAATAACAGAAATCTGAAGGTTTTTTTTACAGAAATATGTTGCTACTTCTGCCTCTGAAAAGAAAATAATGATTCTGGCTTGCCTTCCTCTTCCCCAAAGACTTTATTTATTATTTTTATTCCATTTTTCAGGCTCCAATTTTAACTCACCAACATTCTGAGGACAAAAAAAACCAGAGGACAGATAAGCTGTAAGTGGTAATTAGTCTATTTTCAGCATGAATTTAAAATAGCCTTTACATTTTATTAAATTGTGTACAAATTAAATCACACTTTTATTACATTACCATCTAAAAGTTTTAACCAAATTACACACACACACATGTATATACATATACATATCTAAAAGGCAGTTACATTCTAGGATTCCAAACCTGAAATTATGCCACTGAGTGTTGTAGTCCACCTGCGAAGACTGACAGTCACAATGAGGTTTTACCTGATTGATTTTCCTTCATATCAGTGTGGAGAAAGACAGTAAAATTGAAGTGAAACCTTTATGACAATTGCACATTGTGGTAAACTCAAGATGTTGTTAAACCTGTTGTTCAAGAGTCTTTCTTCTGTGAGAAACATCAAAGCAGTGACTTTGAGGCTTAATTCTTGCATCTGACAAAGAGAGCCTTGGCTGATTAGAGCGCTGCTCTTCAAGATTTGAACAAGTTAGTTCAGCTCATCCAACTCCTTAAGGAGCTCAACACTAATCTGCAAAATAACCAAGACACTCTGCTGCCACTTAATAAATTTTAAAATGCCCCAAAATAACTGGATTTCCTACAAATTCGGCTCATGACCAGGCCTATATTTCTCCCAGTTAGTGGTCCAGGATAATTTCAAAATTAACCTGTACCCAGATCCACCAGTATCGTGGTCTTTCCCTCAAGTCCCCAAAGTGCCCAGGTTGTAGGCAGACTCGGTGCCCAGCTGAGAAGTTAATTCAGATAAAAGTTACATCGCACACACGGAAACAGCAGATCTGCCTGCAGCCTTGTAGGAAGCAACTTAGTGGTTACAGCACTTTTCCAGGAAATGGGAGAACTAACCTGCAAGTACAGAGGTTCAAATCCACATCTGACCCTTTCAGTAATTCATTAAAGGACAGTTATTTTATTCTATAGGGAGGGTTTGGAAAAGGACAGACAGGTCAGGTAGACTCTGCATTCCTTCTCTTGAAGTTGTGCCACTGTCAGACACAAAAGTTAGTTTCATGGAGCCAGAGAGAAGGCAAACAATGTGAACTCTGTACGGGGCAAACAGAAGAAAGCTTGTGAGGGGCAAGAAAAAGGTGTATGACTATGTGAATGATTAAAATGCTCACCTGCGATGGATACTGATCACTGGTTTGCTGTGGTTTGCTGGTTTTCTTTGTAACAGAAGTGCCAGTTTACATTCTGTACTGGAAAAGAAGAAACCAAACTTGACATAAATCCCACTGGCACAAGTGCTAAAAATTTAAAGGTTGGATACCACTTCATCTTTTTGACTACATTACAGAAAAGGACTGATCTGACTTAGGTGCCTGACTGTAGAAAATAGTCATTGCAAAGGAGCCCGCTTGAAATAACTTAAAACTTACATGTCTCACAAATACATTTCCAGAGATTGATTTACCTAGAATCCCGAGACAGTTTGTGAATCTTGATGCACAGACAATAAACCGGCACAGGGTTAATCTGCAACAATGTTTTGAGTGTCAAGAATTAGACGGAAGAGGTAACTAGAAGTGGTAGGAAACAATTCCGAGTCATCCCTTGATTGCAACTATGTGACTATTTTGTTTCAGGCTGTAGCACATTGGTTTAGCTCCGTGGAGAGTAATTTAAATGCAGGATTCAGATTAGGGATGGCGGCCAACTTGTTATTTTCCTCCCACACACTTCACAGGTGCCCTGCTGGTAGCAACTCGGCATGAGCCAAGACACATTGTTTCTCACTGACACAAAAAGGTATGAATTTTCAGCAATACACACTCCTATTTGAGAAGCAGGGACTTCCATTCAATTCCGTTTGGACAATGCACAGGGTATGATTCTTGGGGTGGCTTGTGCAGGGCCAAGGGTTGGACTCAAAGACCCTGACGCGTCCCTTCCAACTCAGCATATTCTATGATACCTTGTGATTCCTACCTACCAGCTTTGCCGGGCAACATACAAAGCCTCTATGCTACAAATTACCAATTCCCTGTTTATGCTAATCTGCTCGTACTCCCTCCGAAGCCTCTTAGCAGCCCCCCCAGCCAGGCGGCCCATTCTATCTGGGCAGAGCAGCAGCAGCGCTGGGCAGGCCAGCCCTGTGCCACCGCCTCACCCCGCGCGCCGCCCCGCCGCTGCCCGTGCTCTACGCCAGGGCACTAGCGAGGCTGGGGCTTTACCTCACCGTCCTCCCAGACAGCTCCTAAGCCTCCTAAGCAGGGCTTAGGCGAGAGTTTAGACTGAGATCAGCGGTACTTAGCGCCTCAAAACCGCTACACAGCTGCTACTTTGCATCGAAGACAACTTTGTTTCCCGGTGTTAAACATCTCCGGGCACCCCAGGACTCGGCCTGGGCAGGAATGGACAAGCACGTCCCCACGAAAGCCTTAATGTGACCCATGGGGGCCGCAGCAGGCAGCGCAGCTGAGGAACCGGGCCGGCCCCTCAGCCCCGGCCGTGGCCGCGGCCCTGGCGCAGCTCCGGGGCTCTCTGCCCCGGGGCTCTCGGCCTCGGGGCTCTCTGCCTGCCTCAGGGCTCTCGGCCGCTCCGCCCCGCCCCGCCCCGCCCACGCGGGGTCACGCGCCCTGGTCGCGCCAATAGGTGACGGTGGCTGGAGCCGCGCGA
>VXBQ01010787.1:252229-290384 GCA_013400175.1 Phainopepla nitens
GAGCGCGAGCGGTATTTAAGGCCGGGCGAAGGGGTGTTCGTCCTTTCTGCCCACCGGCCGGGGGCGCGGTAAGGCGGCTGCGGCCCCTCGCAGGGGGGACCGCCCGCGCTCCGCGCGGAGGGACTGTGGGCCTGGGGTTGGGGGGCATAACCTGCGTCGCTTTCCCTTCACATTTTGCCCTCTCGGAGCTTGGCGGTGCTCCGGGGAGTCAACACAGGGGGATAGAGCAGCTCTCCCTCACTAAAACCCAGTGCGGAGCCCTTCCCTCCGCCCTGTATCCTGTCGTGAGGCACAAATGGCCCGTCCCTCCGCCCCCCCCGCACGGTCCCCTCGCTGCCCGGCTGATGTCTCTCTCCCTCCACAGGGTGTCCCGAGGTACCGGCGAGCCCCGCAGATGCTCCCGATGGGCGGCAGGCCCAGCGCGGCGGGCCTGGGCGGGGAGAAGCGCTGGCGAGCTGCCCTCACGCCTTGGGACGCCTGTGGCTGAGGGGCACACCCAGCTCGTCACCCCTCTTACGGCCCGGAGCTGGTGAGAAACGGCTTCGGGCTTCGCAAGTGGAGGGCTTTGAATCCTGAGACTTTCTAAAGGCAAACAGATATATGGAGTGCTGCTCTGTAACTGAGCCAAAAGATCTGTTTGTCTACATTTGCACTCTTCTGTTCTTTAAATCGCAACTATTGAGCTGCACAGACTTTACAGACTTTAATCTGAATCACTACATTAATTTAGTTTTTTTATAGGCCACACCAAGAAGATTGCAGTTATAACCTGCAGTGTTTAGGCTGTAGGCACTTAGGAACTTAGGCTCAAATGGGCTAAATAACTGTTCAAACAGAGAAAAAACCCTCATATCTTGGGCTTTCCCTGCAGTCTCCTAGTACACCTGTAACTGTGTCTTTTGATGTCTCTTGGCTGAGTGCTGTATAACTTGTAGCAAGGTATATGTGTGTGTGTGTATATATATGTATATATAAATATCTGTAAGTTTACACAAGGTAGCAATGAATTCTCCGGCGAAGATTCAAATCTACATGTTTATGGCTTACCTTGGTAGTTTCAGCCCTCAAAAATAAACTTTCCATTGTTTATGATTAAAAGTATATAAGTATATTTTAAAAGATGTTTAAAATATGTTCTGTGCCATCTAACTGGGCTAATGAACATGCCTTTTCAGCAGATTAAACCACTCATTAATTAACCTTTTGCTCTAGGTTTTGATTTGATAATGAATTTGTAAATGACTTCTGCAACTCCATGGAAAACTGTTTAAATTATTTAACACCATAGTAGCAACTCTGTAGAATATGGCTTTGAGGGGGTCTGTAGTTGAACATTATTATAATTTTACCTTTTTTTGTGTGTTGTTTAGAGGCCTCACATAGCAGCCTCATGCTTGAAATGTTTTAGACATGAGTAATCACACCTAAATGTGAAGCAACGCTCAGGACTTCTTAGGAATAAATAATACCTTCTACTGAAAGGTAAGTGTGCTCTCATCTAATGACAATTGCTAATGTTTTTTAACATTGCTCTTTAATAATTTAGAAATTTCAAGCAAATTGTATCTCTTGAGCAAGTAGTAAGTTCAGATCATCTTAGTTGAGAAGAAAACAATATAATATACTAAAATAAACTCCCCTTTTATGCTTTGCCCTCTTAAGTCTGGCAGTGTCTTAAGTGGCCAACACAGAGGGGTATAAAAGTTCTCTTGCAAACCCAGAGGTGAGACTGAAACTCTTCTTTGGATCATGCTTAGGAGGAACACATTCATATAACTGCTGAACTTCAGGAAGCTGCTGAGTCAACTTTATTAATAGCTTGTAGGAAGATTTTGAACTGTCATCTTGTTATATCTGAATCTTAATATCACAGGCTTCTCATATCTTTGTGCTTTGTGAACCTATGTAGTGAATGTCTTAAATGAAAAATTTCTTGTAAATTGTTTGGTCTCCAGATATGTAATTGTGAAAGGATTATCAGATAATAGTGGATGCATTGTCTTTTCTTCCTGAAGGGGTTTAATTTACTCCTTGCTGGAAAACAAAGCAAAATAGCTTTGGTTGTTAAAAACTTGTGTAGTAACTGTTAGAACTTTTTATAGATTCGGCCAAAACTAGATAGCAGAAAAATCAAAGGAAAGCAAATTCTGTTACTGGGTCTGCTTATTCTAATATGGCTGGTCCTCTGGAATGGAATCCATACTAATGCTGTGGGAAAATAAAATCCCATCCTGTACAAACCAAGTAATTTCTTTTAAGAAATGGCTCTGGCCCAAGAGTTAGTGACATGTAGAAGGTTCACGTAGCTCAACCTTAGAGCAGGTACCTGTTTTGTGTGTGCATGATGCTGACTGCAAGTAAAATATATCTTCTTTTACAGGGATGCAAACAACATGTGCCAGGAACTGACATTAAACATCAGTTTATGATTTCCTGAGTGGGTGATTTCTGACTTCATGCGAGATGATTCCAGTTGTCACCTTTAAGTATTGTCTTGGAAGCAGAAATTTAACAATTAATGGTAAAATTATGTCTTTGATCATGTTGAAACAGGTTTCCTAACAAAAACTGCTGTAAATTGACTGTGTTTGTGGATTAATTGAAATAAATTATGAGTATACTACCAAAAGTTTGTGTTCTGAAGGTTTCTTGTTAAGGTACTTTCTGTATGAAAGACTTTGTTTTATGGATGTAAACACTTTTGTGTTACCACACAGAAACATTCTCTTGCCATGTCCAGACTTGATCAGCTTAATTTTAAATTTACAAATCCATTGAAAAGGTCCTCTTAGTCTTTTATTTTTGGTATCTGAGTGTTCTGAAGTATTTTGTAATGCAAAAGCGCCGAGATCAACCAGCTAACTCCTAATTTATTTCATCAGACTGTGTGTATTTGCATGTTCTCTAGAAAAAGATTGTCTCAAACTGTAAAGAACAAGTTAGAATCTCATTCCTTGCCTATTTTAAATTACCAAGGGAAGTGTTGCAATATTGCATGTAAAGCACTATCAGTGGGAAGGTCCTTAAAGAGCAAGATAATTATTGTTAAACAAAAGCTTGTGTATGCTTTTCAGTAGCTTATGTCTTAATATTAAAAGCATTTTTCTTAATGCTAGGTCTTAAAGTGAAGTAATTGTGCATCCTATTACTGCCAGTGCTTACACAGAATGCACAAGCAAGGATATAAAAGTCAGAAGTGGCTGACAGTTGGTGTGGATTTAAGAACATATATGGTTGTATTTAACCCCCATGGAAAAGGAAAATGTTCCTTTTTACCTTTGCTTAAACATACACTAAAAAGGAGATGAGTAGTGATCTAGTCGTGGCCTTTTAAGCTCACCTAAGTCTGCTTGTTTTATTAAGAGGCAAAACTAAATTTGAAGGGTATACAGAAGTACTTTCTCTTCACAATATAAACCTTGACCAGTGTCCGCTTCCTCTTGCGAGAAACAATGAATCATTTCCTGTAAGTCTTGTCAGTGCTATAGACCTTTGTCTTCTGTAGCCATGCTTAAGAGTTAGTTTTTAGTCTATTCAGTCCTGAGTTAGGGAGTTGTGGTCTGCCCTGTGCAAGATTTCTAATTTGCATCTCAGGTTCAATGTTAATTGATGATATTCAGTATAGATCGATTTCTGAATGTTTACTCCTATTTTCCTTTGCTAGTAAGCTTGTTTACATTTGATAGTTTGGCATGATGTTTCCAGCAAGCTAGCTACACTTCCAGAATTTCTGAAGGAATCAGAAGTTGTCTTAGAATTAGGGTTGGAGTTTTCCAGGTTGATTCATCATGCAATAAATGGCATTAAATTCCATCTGCTGCTCTGTCCACAAGGATCTTGTCAGAATCAAGATTTTGTCTGCAGCCAGGGTTAGTTCTGAGTATTCTGCCTTTTTTTTTTAAAGTAGTTTCATTGCTGTCTACTTTCTACTTTTTCTTTTCCTTTCTTAAAAAGAGATGTCTTAAGTTTCAAGTAGCTTAATATAAAAAAATTCTAGGATCTACCTCTTTCTATTACTGACAACTGAAGTTTTGTGTCAGTATGTGTGATGCAGAAGATAATTTTTTGGCTTACACAGTATGTTGGCACTATGGTGTAAAAGCTTCCCAGTAGAATCACTCTGTTAGTGAAGTTATTTGCTGCTGCTTTTGTTGAAATACCCACATGCCACTAAGTGACAGTGCTGTATGGAGGGTCCAGCCTTTGCTGTTCTCTTTTTATGAGATGTCTGGTTAGAAAGGTTAATGAAAAGATAGTCCATTGTAGACATGATCTACTGTTCTGATTTCACACAGTGTGAATGGAATAAGTTCAGTGGGTTTAGTACGTCTGGAGAGAGATCAAGAATGAAATAAATTCTACTTGAAACTCTGGTGAACCCTTAAAATTTCACCAATCTTGTTCTTCAAATAACTAGGCAAGCTTAAGGTATTATTCTTTAAAAACTGATCTGGTTTAATGCAAAATCAAAGCAGAGATTGTATTTTCAACTAAAGAAGTATCAAATTATTTCATGTATTTATAAGCCTTATAACTTTTTTCCTTTAGCTATTTGTTATCATTATGTTGGGGCCATTGTTCTATGCTGAAATCTCATTCTGAAGAAATACTGGTTGGAATGACAAGTCACTTGAGAGTAGTTTGTTCTGTGACCTCTCATGAGAATTTATAAGAAATCTCTCCTCAATCAACTTTGGCTTGCTCCTATTCCATCTACAGCTTTTTGGAATATAAATATGTCAGTTCAGGCATCACTCACCCTATTTATGATATAGTTATCATAAATTAAAGTAGTGAATCAAAACAAAGGGATTGGTATTAGTCTAGGTATATGAAGTGGGTCTAAATCCAGTAACTTCTTGGTGTAAATGAGCTCATTCCCCCCAGCCACCACCCTGGGGGACTGTGTGCCTGGGGCTGTGCAGTTCACCAAGAAACCCGGTTTGTTTGATACATGCTGTGCTCTAAATGGAGTGATAACATTACAATTCTCCCTTCTGTTACTCACTGGAAAAGTGGAGAGTAATGGACAAGAAATAGCCAGGTTTGCCTGAGAATAGTCAAAGGCTACCGAGTTGGCTTACAGCCTTGCTATAGGCTAAATGACATGAAACCATACTCTGTTGTTTTATAAATTTTTATGTGTATGCTTTGTACAATGGGGATTATATGAGAGATTTGGGGAAAATAAAGAAGAGGGAAAGGTATAATATCGTTTTTAATCTGTACACTTCCCTTTATTCTGGCTATTGATAGCAAATGTGGGAATGCTGCTTTGGGTTTTCTTTGACTAAATCTGCAAGAAGGTGAATCTTCATCAAGACTGAATACTGTCAAACAGAAGGGGGAATATTTACAAATTATGTATTTATTCCTGTTCTTGCAGAAAATTAAAAAGCATGATACTTCCTTTTTCACTTTTAGTAAGTAGTTACAATTCATGAGACACCATGAACAAAGGAATGAAAAAAAAAATCACTGAAGAATATACTTATGGAATAATGTGCTTAGCCCTGAACAGTTTTCTATACACAGAGCTACATGAAGCAACATTATGTTATGTTCTGTGCAAGGGTCCTGCAAGGCATAAAAATTCTTGGGAGACCACCTTGAAAGTCTGGTACACTGCAAGAATTTTAGTTCTGAGGAGCTTGTCAATATCAGAGCTTGCGTCACATCTTAGTAACAGAGATTTGTGATCTCAGGGGTTTGTAGTGTATTGCTTTTAATAATCTGAAATCTGGATGCATGTACTAATTCATGCTAGAATAAGCTTTGCAACTCTTTGTGGCCTTACATTAACAAATCAGCCTAACTGATATTCAGTGAGAAACTTGGAGTAGTACTCAAGAAATAACAGCTACTTGTTGTCCTAGCTATTCTTCTGAGTTGATGGTTAGTTGACTGCATCTTCCTTACTTTTCTTCATGCTTTCTCATAGTGTTACAGTTGTATCCAAGACCCTTCAGTTCATGCAGAGAGGGTGAGAACGTTGGCTGAACACACTTGAGTCAAAGAAACAACGTGCATGCATCCTGTGCATTCTGGTTTGGATCAATGCAGGCAGACATTTCTTACCACACTAGAGCTTATCATGTGGAAAAATCCTATTATGGTTGTTACATCTCAGATCTATATAAACCACATTTTCTTAAAACATTCTACTTTTGGTTTCAGATGCAAGTCTCATTGGATTTTTCCACACGTCAATACTTCTGCTTACCTCTGGAAAGGTGGCCTGACATTTGTTGCTGCAGAGAGGACTTTTTCTGTTCAGTGGACTTTGATGTAAAGCTCAGAGATTTCCTCCTATGCTTTGATAATAAAATTCTACAGCTTTGACTTGATGCATAAAGAATGAATGCTGTAAAGCTGAAAATACTCATACTTTTTCAGTTTAGAAAAGTATAGAAGCTATCCACAATAACTTGCCATCTTCAGATTGTACTTTATGTGTTTATTGTAAGACACCAAGTTATTTAATTGACCACACATTCTAATAAATGTATTTCAACGAATATACTTTATTAAATGTATGAGCAGGAATAACTGGAAATAGGCAGGGGTCTAGAAAGAGGAGTGTGCATAAAACCAGGGAAGGAAAAAATGCTGGGAGTTCCTGTTTTCAGCACTGCCTGGGTTTGGAGACAATAGGTCGTGCAGATCTCTAATTTATTTAACATGGTAGCAAGTGAGGTCATTTTATTTCCTTCTCAGCGGTATATTGCACGCTAAAGCAGGCATGGTATGTGGCCTATGATTCAGCATGCTTTTCAGGCTTTCTACTTCTAAGCAAAGACTCACAAAGTTGGGAAAATGAAAGAAAATCTATAGCTATGCAGAAAAAGAATCTTAGCAAGCTACTCAAAAAGACTGTCAATGGCAATGTTCTCAGGATTTTAATGATGGATCCTATTAGGTTCATCACTTCAGGATTTCGTTCCTTTGAAGTGTAAACATAAAATACACACAACACACTTTACTCGTAAACTGACTAAAAGGAATAAAGCCAAGTAGAGCATAGAGAAGGATGCAGTTTGTTTCCAGAAATAATGTGTTCTCTTCCACATCCCCAGACTGAAGGTACTGATTTCAGGTCAAGTATGGCACAAGCTTTTTAGAGTTGCTGGTATGCCCTGGCATACCACGACTTTTTTTTCCCCACACACTTCTGTAATTAAGTTTGCATATGCAATGAACACTGTGTAGTCCACAATTTTATAAACTCTTTTCTTGAACTTCTTGCTCATTTTCTTTCGAAATTGCTAGGGAAAAGAAAAGATGCCAGTAATTCATTATAAAGCCTTGAGTATTTGAGTGTGTGTATTTATGCTGTTAGAGAGGGGCTAATGGTCTTCCTCTTTTTCCTAGAATTATGACAACTGAATGCAGATTCAGTTATCAGATGAGAGCTCTCTCTCCGTATTTGATATAGAGTTTAGGTATGAAATAAAAGAGTGCAAAAAAAATAGTGAATATATTATACACTCCTCATGAATGTACCACATACCTCAAACTTCTTCACAACACTTGATTATTGTGCTGCTGTCACTAAATGGAACTCTAAGCAGAACCAGCAGTTGTTACAAAGTTAGTAACAGCTCCCATGTGACCCTTGGACAAGGTCTGATTTATAAGGAAGAAATTATAAATAGGGGACCACCAATATTTAATGGTGTGGGGTTTTTAAGAAAATTTCTGCATTTTTTATTAAATGATGATATCATTCCATGTAAACTGTAGCATGATGGAAGAGCTGCTCTCTAAGTTCTCTCTGGCTTTAGGCCTATCAATTATAATTTGAAAAGGCTGCTAGAATCTAGCTTTAAATCTTACAAAAACTAAGGTATGCACTCTTAGTTGGAGGTCACTAGGACCTGTAAGAGAACTAACACAAATGTAGAGCAAATCTTCAGTGAATTTCACCAAAATTCAGTTAAACCCTGCTTGCTTTGCTGAGGCAAAGTCGGGCCACCTCTCCTCTCTACAAGCCTTAGTTATCTTTCTGAGGTTTTCATAACCTAATGTCTAAGAAGATTTGAGGTTCTGTCCTCAGTCTTGCTTTTTTCTTATCGCAGTAGCTCACCTCACTGTTCCTGCTCAGTGCTGTGCTGCCAGGTGTCCAGGTCTGGCGTTACATAAAGTTGGGTTATTTATACCATTTCTCACAAATTTTCGTGCTGTTAACCTGAACTCATCTTTGATCTTGTTCACCAGGGTGTCATAAGTTTCTAGCTTGACTCATACAGTTTCTTATGTATTAACTTTGCATTTCACTTTAAGAATTGTAATCTTTATTCTTCCATGTAGTTGATCTGTCCTTCCATTATGACTTCTGCACTTCAATTGTGATTTTTTTCCATTTCACTAGTTTTTTGTTTTTGTTCAGAGTAATTGTATTTTTAGTAAGTCTACCTTAAGAAGGTCATTTAATGTCTGGTATGTTTGTGTGAGTACAGAAAGAAAAAATACCTTGCATTTGTAATCAGATTCATGAAAGTAGTTATAGACCATGATTTAAGTGTCACTGGTTTTATTCAGTTGGATTTTTCCATAGTTTATATATGTTCTTACTGCCTTGAGATTTGAGAACAAGTTGGACTGCTTGAGAGGGTCTTGCATAAAATTCAGTGGTACAAAATGCTGTTGCTGTTTTTTTTTTTTTTGTGGAAAAATAAATGAGAACTGAATATTTCATGTATTGAAAAGGGGGTGGAGAGAAATTGTTTTTCCTTCCAAGTAAATTATTTTCAGTTGTCAGATTGCAAAACTCCAAATAAAAATATAATATGGATCATCTGTTTTCTTATATCCCCAGCTGCCTTTCAGATCCATGCTGGCAGAATTTCTTGTAGCAGATTCTATAAATTGCATGTTTTGAAGTAATTTAAAATAAAGATTTTTAGGGTAGGTTTTTCAGAATTATTCAGAACTGGATTCTTTCCAACCTTTCTGAAGAGTTTTACTGTTGATATCAATAGAACAAAATTTTGCCTGTGCTGAATAGTTTGAAAAACCCACTGCTGGTTACTAAAATAAAAATCTTTGGTATTCCTTAATCTCTTCAAGTCACAGGGTGTGTTTGCTTCAGCCAGGTAATTTGGATTGGCCACATAGAAAGTTTTGTAATGTAATTCCATGCTTATATCATGAAGCCAACAGGAAAAACAATTTATTATCCTGTCAGGGCTGAATGAAATACAGAACACACAGGTATGGTTGTAGACTTTCTTGAAGTGTTAGTTCATGCCCTAGGTACTGTCAAATACTTTAGAAAATACAAATGGTCTTGTAAATATAAACTATTTTAAAAGGCAGAAGCTTGATTTGAAAAAAAATTTGTTACTCACAGTGTAGTTAGTTAAGAACCTGAGCTAGTCCTGTGTAATACTTAACTGCTTGATTGAATTTTGTTCCCTAAAATACAGTTCTAGAGGTAGAGTTAATATTGATGGCTCACACCCATAGTCTGTAACACACTACAGTGCCAACCTGTAAATCAAAGCATCCACAGAGATTAAGATTTCTAGGGAAAAAATAGATTCATACAGAGAATGCTATGGAAGACTCAATCTAGAACACAAGGACAATCTCAGAGTGTAGTGGGCATACCTCAGTGTCAACAGGGGGGCATGAAAGGGTAAAAGAAGTCCTGCTTTAACAATATGTAATTAAATGTAATTAAAAGCTAGAACATAGAGTTACAATTATTAAACTGATCTATTTAGAATATGATAGCTTGAGGAAGCACCATGAGGTGACTGAAAGAGCAGTTATAGCCATCCTATACAGCAGTGTTTTATTCCAATTTTACTTTGAAACTGGAAATCTACCAAGCTACCACAAATTTGATTTAAGTTTTTTAAACTTGGACTGAAGAAAGATGCAGATATGGTTGTGTGAATGCTTAAAAAAAAAAAAAAAACAAACCCAAAACCAAAAATAAAATCAAAACCAAACAAAAATCCCCAAGAAACCACCCCAAAACAAAACCAACCAACCAGCCAAACAAAAAAAAACCCCAACCCCCCCCAAAAGATCACAAAAGGAGAAAGCAAGACTCAGTGGTTTCTGTTTTGTATGTTGTTCAGAAATCCTGAGAGTTTGGTTTGGTTGCTCTGGTTCAGAATACTTCAATAAACACTATTAGCTGAGTACCTCTTAATGTGGGAATTGTATTTTGTTGGTCTCTCAAAAGCATTAACTGAAGGGGAAAAAAAAATCAAAGTGCCTGCTAAAGAGATGTTAAATATTTTTTGTGACAATATAAGTCAAATGGTCTGTTCCACCCATGCAGTGTTGGTATAAAGTGACTTACAAAGTCTAAGTTAAAATGAGAGTTTGTTGGTTCAAAGCTCATCTGGAGCTGATACAAGTTTGGCAAAACCAGAACAAAACACAGAACAAAATGCATACATTTTGTGAAACTGAGTGTGTCTAGTGTGCATTGAAACGAAATTAGTTTTTCTTCTTGTTTGATAGTTTATGTAGCAAAACCAGAAATATTTTACACAGCTCTCACATTTCTGGTCTGTAATATTAGCAAAAAAAGCATTCAATACAAGTCTTTTGTTATCAGTCTCTGTAGGTTTGTTGTTTAGGAGTCTGAGTTAAACTTTGTTCACATCATTATCTACTAAAATTATGTCTAAACCACAAGCTATTATGATTAAGTATATTACATAAAAACACAGTGACGTTGGTCTTAAAGTTCAATCTGGTATAATTTCCCCTACTTCCCTCCACCACCACCCCCCTCAAAAAAACCCTGTTTGCAGGCAGCTTGTCCAGGAAATTAGTTATTCATTTAGGTAACTGCTGTAATTCAGCTGAAAAAACCTAAGCATAATGTCAGCCCTGCATGTTAGACAAGAAGTGTGCAAATTCAGCAAAACCATCTTTAAGTTAAAAAAAAAAGAAGTTTGCTTTGGTTGTGTGCATTGGTTTCTGTGCTTATCTAACTAGAAACAGAGGCATTTGAGATCAAATACTCTTGGCTCCTTGTTCAGCTATTGCTCTACTGAATCCGGTGCTGGTGGGGTGGATTTCCCCACACTTGCCTTCTGTTTTTGATTCCAAGCCCTTTGGAGATGTCTGTTTGTATAAACAGGCATATGGAAAGGATCTGCACTCAGAATGGGTGGCTATTCAAGATGAATCTGAGCAAAGGTAGAGGACTCACCAAAAATGTAGGTCTCAGCAGGCCCTGCTTCTAGGGGATATTATATCTTCAGAGAGGAGTTAGGGAGTGAGGAGGGAACATAATGGGAATGGGTGGGGCCTCACTATAATGGTGTAGATGTGACAGTATTCTCTCAGACATTTTTAGAACAGGAGAAGTGTACAGTTTCCTCACTCAGGAGTTCATTTGCTATTCTCTCCATGGAGCTGCGAATCTACAAAGGGTTGTGATCAGTGCAGTGTGAAAAAAACTCTGCTGTAATTTATATAGAATCAGCCCTTGTTGTGGTAGCAGAGAGGAACATGGCAAACAAAGCTGTGGGGAACACCATAAAACTGCAGCCTCCTTGCAGCATGCAAATTAATCTGTTTAGACCTAATTTTGTGGAGGAGTTTGTCCCATGGAATCTGGGTATATCATAAGGGACCTGGTTCTCTGTAGTGGTGGGCATTCAGCAGCAGTGCAGGATGTACAGTATTAATTATTTTATCACAAAGATAATTTTGACCTTCTGCAACTCTTTCATAGCTGGAATTGTGTGTAAAACAATAGGAGCAAATATGTCTCCTTATAATTATACTTCTATAAATAACTGATTGTACTGCATTGAGAAAATTAATTCCTTCTGGCACTATCCATTACCTCACTGTACCCTCTGTGCCACAGCCAGACACCTTGGCTACCTGAGGACAAAAGTGTGGTTTTGTTTAAAGATGTGCACGTGCACCATTTTTTCAGAGCATTGTAATTGTTAGGTTTGCTGCACATGGCAGCCGAGATGCTTTTCCCCAAGTGATAGTTTATAGCAGGTTTACCCTGACTCACAGCCACTTGAAAGAAGCTTTCCAAAATCCCAGAAATAGTAGAATTCTAATGAAGTGTTACATATAGCCTTTTGAAACTTAATGAATTGTAACAGAAAGGCTTTTTGTCTTGTGAGCGTAATGTCAGTGTATCAAATATATGATATTTTGTATAAGATAGAGACTTTGCCTTGGTCAATTTCAACACTTGAATCGTGGGTTGGCCTGGAAGAATGAAAACCTGAAACAAAACAAGTTATAAAATGCTGGATCATACTAATGAAAAGGAAGCCCATTGCATTGTATCATCAACAAAATGGACACCTCCTCCCTCACCCCTATTACTCTAAATTATTATGAAATTACTTTTTGTAATCTTGGTTTAATTTTTATTCAGTTTAAAAATCTTAAACTTACACAAAGCAAAGAAGCAAGGGAAGAAAATTATCCAGAGGGTTGCATTAAGGTTTGCATGAGCTTGTGTAGGATCCAGATTCACTGTTAAAACAGCTAAGGTCAATAATCAACACTGAGATAATGTGGAATTGGTAAGATTGGACTGGAGAAAAAACTACCAACTTTCTCCTCTTTGCCTTTATTTTGTAACTCAATAACACCTGACAGCTGAAATATTTTGTAAATAGTTGCTAGTAATAGTAATCTTATTGTAGAGTGACTGCAGGTTTATGCCAGGACCTAGTGATTCTTTTCTTGTTGAGACAGGCAGCTGGTGCACAGTTTTGTACTCATCTAATCTCTCAGTGTACTGTGAACAAGCATACAGGTACATTTTGTTCTCAGAATAATTTTTGAAGAGGTTTCAAAATCATTCAGGAATAATCCTTCACCCTTGGTGTTCACAGTAGCCTGCCCTCTAACTTACTCTTTTCTACACATACAACATCTAGTAAATAAACACAAAGAACTCTGCTGACCCTCCTTTGCTCCAGCACAAGGGCAGGGAACTCACCACCACCATACTTAAGACTTATGTTACACTTAAGATAATTTTCAGCTGATATTGAAACACCAAGAGACAAAAATAACTGCATGTAAAGTGTCATAAAATCATACCTCCAAGGCCTTTCGTTACCAGAAAATAGGTTAATCTGTGCTATTTTTAGGGATGCTTGTGACCTTTCTGGTAGCTATCCTGTTGGCTTGGTGATATTCAAATCATGATTCTATTTAAAAAAATAACACCTGGGTGCATTTCCTGTTAGAACACCTAGATGGAGGACAAAAATCTTAATGAACTCCTAATTGAGTGAAATATGGCTGGCCCACATTTTTGTTCCTGCTGATCAACTGCTCTGGTTTAGCAGCTCCTACAGGTGCAAACAAATTCAGGGTACCAGTGGTCCTTTTCAAGAATCCTGCCAATTCAGTTTGAAAGCCTAAAATTCTTGTATCTTTTCTGTGTTCCTAATTTAAATTGGCAGTGCTTGTGAATGGTATCAGGTTGTCAGCTCTAGGGAAAAGAACTGTTCGTTTTGTTCTTAGAACTAGTACAGAGTGAGCTTTCTCATCCGGTGGCACAGGATGACTGAGATGAAGAGGAAGGAGACAGTCCCATCTTTCATCTAAATTTTTGTTTGTTTGTTTTTGGGTTTTTTGTTTGAGGACAGTGCTGAATAACTAAATCCCTTCTATCACAGAGGCAGAGGTTTAGTGTAATATATCCCACAGTTGATCTGGACCACCTTACTCAACTGTTAAAGAGCAATTAATTTCTCATAGAATCATCTTCATATTAATAATGTCATCAAGATCAGAGTGGCCGAAAAAGTATGTTCTGAAGTATTTGCTGTTAATCAAATTCCATAAATCTGTTATCAAAGTTTCTTTGTTTTACTGTCATGGCATAATCCCAGCTGGCAACTAAATCCCACACAGCCTCTAATTCACCTCCCCTCATCTCTGGTAAACTTTGTGACTTAAGAACAGCTTAATAATAAAAAAGAGAGAGAGGAATAAACCCCAGAAGAAACACCTGATGCACATTACAATTTCTCACGCCTTGATAACTGATGCCCAGCCTATCCCTGAGCAGTGACCAGCAGCTCCCAGCCAGCTTCTTCCCAGTCAGCTCCTGGCAGTTCATATGCTGGGCATGGCATTCTGTGATATGGAATATCCCTTTGGCTAGTTCAGGTCAGATGTCCTGAGCATGTTCCCTCTGGCTTCTTGTGCACCCGCTCACTGGCAGAAATAGGAAACTGGGAAGTTCTTGACTTAGAGTAAGCGCTGCTCAGTAACAACCAAATATCAGTGTGTTATTAGCATAACTCTCATACTGAATCCAAAACACAGCCCTGTACCTTTTGCTCCAAGGAAAATGAACTTTATCCCAGCCAAAACCAGGACAGTATCCAACCCCTCTTCCATATCATTTACATCATGCTAGGTCCCACGCTTTCCAATGCACCATTAACTATCCTGTCTTTTGATAGATGCCTACACAACTATCACTCCCTTAGTCTGTTGACAATGTCTACAAAAGTCTGTTGAGTCCATTTAGTTTGTGACCTGGAACTCTTTCCCTCAAAGAAGTCTGTGGCGTGTCATTTTGGACTGTTGCGTATTAACGCCAGTTCTAATTCTGTCACTGCTGCACTTATCCAGTTCTATTGAAGTTCATTCTTTATTAACATGGTGATCAAAAGAAGTCAAGTTCTTACCCTCAAATCTGGAGTAATGGATACAGTCACCTAATGTGGTGATGGGCATAAATCCAGCATGGAAATTATAATATGCCACATTATACAGCAAATAACATCATACATTTTATTTCACTGATCATTATTGCCCAGAATCAAATCCCCCTTGAGATATGAACCGGACTGCTCCATCCTCCTGCATTACCCACCAAGTGCTCACAAGTCCTTGAGCAGAAGCAATCCCATGGACAGGTTTGCCTTTGCCTAAGGCAGAAATAACCCAGACTGTTTTCCCCAGCACATTTTTAATGTGCGCTGCAGGAATTCTATCCCTTCTACAGTACATAGAAGTCTCATTTGAGCAGGGCCAGCCCAATTGTCAGATGCCCTAGTGTTGACTAAGGAGGTGGCCTTTGCTAAATGTGTATTCCAGTGTTTGAAGGTCCCCCCACCCACAGCTCTCAGTGTAGTGTTTAACAGCCCATTGTGTTCTTCAGTCTTCCTGGAGGCTGGCTCATAGTAGGGAATGTGATATACCCACTCAGTGTTGCACTCCTTGGCCCAAGTGCCCACAATGTTGTTTCAGAAATGAGTCCCAGTGTCAGACAATTCTCTCTGTGGTATCATGTCTCCTAAAGGCTTGCTTTTCAAGGCCCAGGAGAGTATTCCAAGCAGTAGCATGGGGCACTGGATGTATTTCCAGCCATCCAGTGGCTTCTTACACCATTGTAAGAATATGGTGCTTGCCTTGGTGTGTTTGTGGGAGTGTGGTTTAGTCAGTCTGCCAGGCCTCCCCAAATTTATATTTCAGCAATCATCCTGCTTACCAGAGAGACTTCAATCACTTGGGTTTCTTAATTGCAGTGAATGTTTCACATTCATAGATAATCTGTGTGAGTGTCCTTGGTTAACTGCACCCATTGGCCGTGAACCCCTCTATACATTGCACCTCTTGATGGCCCAGGGTGTCACGGACCCTCTGAGCTAGAAACCATTCGCTCTTATGCTACCAGTGCAAATCCACCTGAGCCACTTCAGTCTTAGCAACCTGATCCATATGTTGGTTATTCTGTTGTTCTTCAGTGATCTGACCCTTGGGTACAGGAGCATCTACCTACATGATGTGCCTTCACAACGAAGTTGTCCATCCAGGCCACAATACAGTAGCCCAGATGGCTTTACCTATGCACTGCCAGTTATTCTGCCTTCACTGCTGCAACCACCCCAACAGGGCATGTGCCGCCATCCATGAATCAGTATAGAGGTGAAGTGTTGGCTACTCTTCTTGATCAGCGACGTCTGAACCCAGCTCGATGGTTTCACCTCTGCAAACTGACTTACCTTGTCCTTCAGCAGTTTCCACATCTTGTCATAATGAATTCATGCAGTTTTATTCTACCTGTGATGCAGGTGGAAGCAGGACTTACTGCAGGACCCTTGATTAAGCGAAGCATACTGCTTCTCACTTACCAGTTTACATACTGAGCACGACATTTTATGGTGTAGAATATCCCTCTGGCCAGTTCAGGTCAGCTGTCCTGGATGTACTCCATCACAACTTCTTGTCCACCTGCTCACTGGCAAAGCATGGGAAACTGAAAAGTCCTTGAACTGGAATATGCACTACTAAGCAACAAAATATCAGTGTATCATCAAGATTATTGTCATACTGAATTCAAAACACAGCCCTGTACCAGCTACTGAGAAGAAAACGAATTATATCTCAGCTGAAACCAGGACACTTACCTAGAAGAGGGAGTGGTTTTGGCAACTGCTGCTGATGTAATTACTCTAATTCAGATCTAAAACATTGTTTGTTCTTGTAAAGGAAACAAGTTTCCTTCACCTTCTCACATGAAGCAAATTCTCTGTATGGCTTCTCCTTAGCTTGCAAGCACCCTCCTGTGCCCCCACATCTCCCTGCCCAGAGCTGTCTCTGGGTTGCCTCTCCCAGTCCTGGGCTTTTGCCATGATACTTCACCTCTATCTACATCTTCTCCAGCAAGCCTGCAGCAGAGGAGGGAAGGTGAACAGCTTTAAATTGTTTTCTCTCCAAAATGTTAGTTTTGTGCCTCTGACATATCTTCTTCCTGCTACCCACTGTCATCTCTCCACCAGGTGAGCCTGGGAAATCCACAATCCAGCTGCTCAAGGTGCAAAACACTTAGAAAACAAGCAGACTAATACGGACCCATATAAATTTAAAAATTCCATGTACCTAGTGCACTCTTTACAAGCCAGTTGTAAATGGTTTTATTATTTACTGATTCATTTGAGTATTTTTCACATAGGTTCACTCAATAAATAAATGTTTCTGTTTAAATACTCAACAAAGAAATGTTTCTGTTTAAATCTATCATCAAGGTGATGCAAAAGCATGTATTGCAAAATCACTTTTGTTAACATTAGAAAATGATTCTTGCTATTATTTGTGGACTTTGGATCAGAAACCCTCTGTGTTGTATATGTTCTCCAATGAACAATGTTGTGTAGTTAGGCCCTGATGTTTTGGCAGAAAAATGCTCTCTCGGCTGCTGCCAGACCAGCACGCTCCCTGCTGCACCTGCAAAAATCTTCCTGATAAGGCTTCTCCAATTGGCACCTGAGGGAATGTGGTGCAGATCAGCAAGTCGCCAGTACAGTGGTTCCACTGTATCCTCAGTTAAGCTGTAACTGATATATAAACAGGAAAAAAAGCTGACTTTTTGTTTGTAACAAGCAGTGCATAGAGTTAGAGAGGATTAGATTTGTATTTTGAAAAGAGCAAATTTCAGTGGCTTTCAAACACTTGGATTTGGTTCAGATCCTGTAGCAATGGAAAAGATTTGCAAATCTAAGTCCAAGCAATCTAGAATTACTAGATATTTTCTCTGTAACCTGCATTTCTTCTCATAGATAGGATCAAATTATTAGTTTCCCCTTTATTAAATGTAAGTAACAATTATAACCATTCTTCCAAAAGTCATGTATTTTTTCTAGTGCTTTCTTTTGAGTATGTGTTGAAAGTTTTTGTCCTACATAGACACTTAAATGGTCAGTTAGGATCCAAGCCACTTTTTCTCAATGCTACACACAGTTGTCATGCTCAGGCATGCAAAATGCAGTCTGCATTTTGGTAAGCTATTGAAATAAAATTTACTAATAGGAGGAGAGAAATATTTTCCTGCCCAAATACAGGTCACTATAGAATCATATAGACCAAGAGTTTGGCCAATAGGATTCAGAGGGTCTGAATCACTATCTTATGGACTGCTGCTCATCACACCTCCTGTTATATCCTGGATCTTCATCAAATGTTACAGGTGATAGACCAGCACCTAAAAGGGCAATTGGTATCCATGGCATCCTTCATTCAGACAATTGGCTGATCAAGATAGATATTACAAGGAAGACCAGATTAATCCTTGAGGTTATTTTTCTCAGATATCCTATGTACTTATAGCTGAATTGTTACCAAGAATCCGAAGAGACTAAGGGCTAGAATGGGATGGGGTGGCTGATTCTACAGTTTTTGGATGGTGTGGCTCTGTTAGCAGGTTGTGTGCCATGTAATGCTCATTTCTTCTATGCCCTGCAGTGCTAGAAAATATGCAGAAAAGACTGAGACATTGTATTGTCATGGCAATAACCTATGCATAAGAGCCTTTATAAAATCACAGCCTATAATTTGCTTTTTTCCCTTTATAATATCTGAAAACCAGATAGGCTCTTACTGAAAAACTTTCAAATATCCTTCTGCTTCACCTCTCCAAAAAACAGACCCCTGGGACAGTGTTGCTGGGAATAGACCACATCTCCCAGAGACGTGAAGAGCTTTCCTGACTATGGATGTTTCCCTGACTCGAGTCCAGGCCTGTGATAACGCAGTCCCTTTTGGAGCCACTTTTACTGAGACATCTGAGTAGTTTTGGAGTTTTGAGTCTATCTTCTCTGTAATAAAGTTACCTAGTTATGGCAACAAGGCAATCAGCCTAGAATCTCAGAAATCAAAGATTACCAAAACTGCCTCACCTCGTTAATGTTTTACTAATGGTGTGGAAGCATTTTTGTCTTTTTTTGGTGGGGGAAAGAGGGGACAGGTGGAAAGCATGCTTTGTTTTGCTTATATTCATAGCTGCCCTGATCTATCACACTTTGAGATTTAAAATCACAGCCCGAGTTAAATTTTATCTTTTATCTTTTCTTTTTTTTATCTTTTTATCTTTGTTGTTAGTACCTGAAGTGTCATTTGATGTGTTTCACAATGCTTTGATTATTATCCTTTCACCCAAGGTGAAGGAAGACAACAGAGCATATAGTTTTCAAAATGTTATTTACAGGATTTTGCAAGAGCCATCCTCTGACCCAGGCTGTGTCTCCACTTTGGCAGGATGCACTTTTGAGTGGGGGAATGTCTATAAAGGAGTCCCGCTGTGACATGGTCTCAAGGTCACCATGGCTGCAATCTCAGGACATGCGACTCTGGATAAATTATAGCCTTCCAGACCTTTCATGTGGCACATACATCACTGCTGCAACAATGGGCTCACAGAGATATCAGCACTGGAGGAGATGGCCATAAATGGGACATAGCATGTGTGCTACATGCCATTTGTGGTGGCACCAGTTCCCACCAGGGAGGCTGGTGAGAGTCTTAAGGTTCTTTTAAAAAGGTTAATGAGGGAAGGGAGACACAAGCCCTGCAACTGAATTTCAGAATAACTCCTATCAGATTACTCATAGTTCTCTTTCTGAGGGTGTGGGGGTGTATTTGAAGTTTTTCTACAAGACCAGATACATCCTACTGCATTATTCATGGAAAAAAACTCACTTACTTTAGCCTGAAAGACATGTAGGAGGAAAACTCAGTTCAGTTTGTTTGCGGCATGAGATTACCTTAAATTCTTACACAGCCAGTGTGGCTGTTGAGTGAGTGGTGAACATGTGTGCTGTTCACAGGGTGTGATGCACTCCTGCCACACGTGACACACTCACACAGGTGTCAGCAGGGCAATGCTCGTGTCCTTCATTTGTGGAAAAGGTGAAACCAAAAAACCCCAAGCCTTTACTTCAGGACACAGCGTGACAGAGTGAGTTATGTACCTATCATTTTAATTTCTGCTATTTGCCATGTGCACATCCTAGTAAAATCCAAGTTCCCTCAGTTTTAAAGACTCACTGCTTTTTGGAGTAGCCAGAGATGGGAAATGCAAGAGCAGATCCAGCTCAGAGCTCTGGCTGATTTGAGTCCAGCCCTGAGATACTGTCAGTTTACAGACCACTACCGCAATAATGCAAAAATGCAATTTTCATTAATGTAAGAAGAAGTGCTTTTAAAATGAAATGGAAATTATTCATACCTGTTTTTATTTTGCTTGTGGAGTTATATTTAGACAAAGTTAGTCCAAATAATACTCTTCAGACAATGAAACCCTGGCAAATATCTTTTTCATGTTATGTGCTGTTATCCAAAGACTTGGTGATGTGGCAGTCAATAGATACACATATCTATATCCACTTTCCCTGTAGTTAAATAAACTTTTAAAGAAAATGCTCCATTAGCCCCTGATCATCAATCTTCATGTAATAATGGAGCTGTTTAAACTCAGATAGGCTTCTCCCTGCCCCCCTCCCAAATACCACCCCATTCTATTAAAATATTTACATTGTAATAACTCAGTAGGGTTTGTGGTTTTGGGTTTTTTTTTTCCTAAATTGAAGGCCTGTAAGTGGGTGAAAGTATTTTAAAGCAGGGTGAGACTGAAGGGACATGACATGTTATTGAATTAAGGGCCTTAGAAGGTGAGGGCTGTGCAGTCATAAATTTCAGGAATGCGGATGTAACTCTCTGAATGTGTATATGAAGTTGACAGAGTTTGACAGCTACCATCTGTGAGCAATAATGTATGGAGCAGCAGGGCTACATGATGCAGACTGGAATGTACCTATCAGGCTCTAAGGACTGTAACAATTTACTACTCATTATCAGCAACCGTGGTCATGATTAGCTGCAGGGGTTGGAATGAAACTTGGAAATTATGAGAACAAAGTTCCCCTTGTTAAAGCAGAATAATTAGTTTAATATATATGAGGAGAAAACAGGCAGGAGCCTTCCTTCTTTTTCCCTTTTTCCTCTTCATGAAAACTGAAAAAATGCACAGTGAAAATGCATAGACTGTTACCTCCTTCTGCATCACTTGAAACATGAGAAAATGGCGATTTTGTATTAATTCCCTTACTGTTCCAGAACTTTCCACAACTCTGCAACTTTTGCAGCATAGAATGGCAGGGACATAATTATGTGATAACTGTGTTAATGCTACATTCATTTATCAAAGCTGATTTCTTGTGGTCTGTACTTTCCTGTGTTCCATCAGAGCATAGCATTGCAGCCAAAATACACCTTTGAAGCACAGCATGTTACAAGTAAAATCTCTATTAAAAAAAAAAAAGTTATTGTGAATTCTCATTTCAGGCTGCCCAAGTATACTGTGTGTTGAGACTGAGAGACATTTTATTGCTTAGTAGAAATGCACATGGGTCAGTCCCATTGGAAATTGTTTATTTAAGCTGAGAATCTGTCCCAGGAAATCAAGGAAATTATCAGATAAGAAACAGAAAACATACAGTCTCCACAATGTATATCTCAATGTCCAAAATAATATATTCCTATTCTTTTCCTGCAAACATTTGCTTTTCTTGCAAAAATGGCATTAATCCTAGTCTACACACATTAGTCAATAGTGAACTCCAACAGCAGTTCAAGATCCAACAAGGTGCCCGGATTCCTAGGAAGGGCATTTGACTTTGAAAAACATCCAGCAAAAACAACATGTTGAAAGAGAGAAACAGCAGGAAGTCTACTGAGCAAGAACAATATCATCCATCCTCTTTTAACTGAAAGAGAAAGGTTAAGGCTGGCTAAGAAGAATGTGTGACCAGACAAGAAAAGTAGAGTAAGCAGTTCCTGTGATAGATGGTTTAAATTTAGTTGTTCCTGCCTGGGGTGGGGGTTGTGGGGTTGGACTATGTGACCTTGTTGAGTCCCTTTTTCAGATATTTAACAGGAAAGGATGAGGTTATTTCTCAGTTGGAAAGGTTGTGTGCTTTTTCATTATCTGCTTTAGAAAAATGTACACCGGTGAGGTTATCAATAGAAAGCCATTAATAAAGACACATCTTATCCCTGAAAAGTGACTAACTTACCCAGACCTGACTTAAAGATGTGTCTGTCACAGTCACAGACATGCATCTTAGCTCGTAGATAAAGGAGGCCTGAGTTGGCACCTCTCTGGTGTCTAGGCTAGCTTGATATGTTTGTTTCTGCCTTGAGATGGCTGCAGGCTGAACATGCAGTGGAAATGTCTGCAAAAAGTGGGACAAGGGG
Source organism: Phainopepla nitens (assembly GCA_013400175.1). Classification (NCBI taxonomy): domain Eukaryota; kingdom Metazoa; phylum Chordata; class Aves; order Passeriformes; family Bombycillidae; genus Phainopepla; species Phainopepla nitens. The sequence goes on from VXBQ01010787.1 coordinate 274,241, forward strand.
AGACTCTGCTCTTCTGTTCCTCAGCTTGGAAAATTTTGCATCCACCAGTCAATACATACATAGCCTGACTGGCAGATTGTTTTCTGAATAGATTATTTTCGACTAAATAAAGAGAAATCAGTTTAACATTTACCTCAACATTTTAATTTTTTTTCTTCTTGCAACAAACTCTATCTCAGAAATGGAAGAAAGGTGTGCAGGTTAGGGTTTTGATGGAAATGGTTTGTGATCCAGTGAAATAAACTCCATTTTTTTCCAACTAGCTCTAACTACCCATGTATATAAACAGATCCTGAACAGAATTATGTAGATGATTCTGTTACTTATGTGGGAAGGAGCAAGGAGTGTAATGATTCAGTGTTGTAATTAGTTATTTTGATAATAACTAAACTAATAACTATTTTGATAAACTTGGCTTATATCTTGTATAATTGTCAGGTAAGTGATAGCCTCTGGACTGAAGAAGCATGGGCACAGAAAGCTGCTTCTTCTGTTGATACTGATCTGTCATTTTGTTCCTTGCTTTCTTGTTTAGAGCCTGCCTGGGTGCCTGTGAACCCAAATTAGTGGCCTCAACTTCAGTTCCCCCTTAGATATTGTTTTGCCCTATTTGCACAGCACAAATAACAGTCTTAATGATGATTGTTTAAAAATAAGTTAAGAAATAGGCAGGAGATGCTAACCGGACCTTCTGGTCACTACTTGCTAGGCTGGATTTGAGACAGTCTAAAGACAAAGAGTTTTGCTGATTATTTTTCATCCTGTCTCCAGTCATTCCTCAAGTGGTTTGAGTCACTCACAGAGACAGAAGCTGACAAACATCTAATAAAAAGTACCAGTCAGGAGCCTTGGGTCTTTGTGCTCTGAAAACTTCCATCCCTGCAGATCTTTTCTAACATCTCTTCTCTTAGTATCACAGTTAACATGGATGTGATATGCAAAATAACCTCCCTGCTCACAGTCTGTGACAGTGTTTGATGTTACATGTGCTTCAGTTTTGTCCATAGCCCGCTCAGATTTCAGTGGGTGGGGGGGAGCTCTGTTAATTAGGCATAGTTATCATTTGCATCTACTGCCTATAAGATAGAAAACATGCCTGCACAACATGAAGGACAGACACGGACTGTCTGGAGCACAAACCAACAAACCAGATATAAACTCTCCTGGGGCAGTCTCTGTAGATGTTACAGACACATGCTGGTGTGAAAAGCCCTTTCTATCTGCTATGTTTTCGATGCTACTGTTATCTGTCATAGCAAGATAAAAGCTTCTTGAGGATTACCACACTATTTTGTGTCCTTTAATTTGCTGTGTGGACATTTCCAAAGGCATTGAGGCCTTTGAGGTTATAGCAGCCTGTAAAAGAGAATCATTTTCTAAGCCTGCCATTTTAATGCAGGTAATCTACTGCATTCCTTCAGAGCAGTAAAGAAAATAGCAATGGGACTGAAATTGCCTGTAATTTTCCTCCTAGCATTTTGTAACAGGAGTATTGCTATGTTATTTTACCTCTTTTTCATGTGGCTGTCATTTCTGAGGCTTTGGGATCACATTCCTCAAAAAAGTCTTTCTTTATTTGCTTTAAAACATCAGTGTTACAATAAAGATGGTAGTGAAGCTACCACAAAACTTAATGCTAAGTTACAAGTATTTCTTATCTTTACCAGAGTTTGTTCCTTTCCCCATTCCAGAAAGCCATCAAGGTAGTGAGTCTGGGCAGTCTGATCTCATTCTCTACATTTCCTGCTTGCTCATTTTAAAACCTGTGAGACAGAAATTTGTCTTACAAGTTCCCCCAGCTTCTAGTTCTCCTTTGCACTCAAACTGTCTAGTAGTGATTAACCAACTTGTAAACACAGTAGGAATTACTACCAAAAATGGGTCTAACCTAAAAGATGGTAATCTCAAAGGGTTTTGTGGCTACTTCATGCCCTACAAGTTCAATCTCAACAGCTTCCAGAGTCAATACATTAGTTTCTCTGATGTGGTTTTGAGACAATATGGGGTTGTTGAGATTTTTAACCTGTCTTGTTGCTTTTGCTTAAGCAATAGCTTTCTGAAGACATTTTCAAAATGTGGAACATCAGTGTAACTCAGCAACTATTTTTTTATTTTCATTGATTTTCACTATTCCATGCTATTCTTTCCCTCTATTCCCAAGACACTAACCTGTAGAAGTCAGAGGACAAAAAGTTAATTCTAAAAGATAAATTCGACCTTATTGTTGCCTGCCCTAGCAAAACTTACTTTTAGTTTTACTGAGTGTCTTCCTTTCCACTAAACACAGCTTTTAAAAGCATTTTTATTTCCGTTCAAATATCTGCTATAAAACCTAACCTTTGTACAGGGTTCTAGTATGTTGAATATACATATTGATCTTTGAGAAGAAGTACAAACACCTTTTTTTCTGTGTATTTTGTGTCTTATTTAACTCAATTATTTCTGAGATAGTACTTCTCAGGTTTCAGGTACAAGGCAGACTTGAAAATACAAGTATCGTGGCTCCTGTGAATTTAATGTTTAGTGTATGCAGGATTCAAGAGTAAAACCTAATGCTGTCCTTTTAATAAGAAATCTGATATTAACTAGAAAATCTCAGCCTCCAAAAATGGGCTGGAACAGCATTAAATATCTTTGGCAGACAGGGCAGCATTAGCAGCAAAGCTGGGGAGCAAGACATGCACAGGCACACTGCACTGGCCCCATATCATGGCTACTGGCTCCCTGCTTATCAAATAAGAGATTATTGAACTTGACTTTCACTCCCTCTGAGCATTTCAGAAGTTTGGATCACTGTCAGTCTCCATCCCCTGCTGTTCCCAAAAGCAGAGTTGGGGCAGGGGGAGAAATAGAACACCACAAAATCTGTGCACTTGCTCATGACCTTAACAAATTTTACCCATCCCCCCAAAGTGATCACTGTTAGGCTGTCTTGCTGCTGAGTTGGCAATTTTTGAGCTCCAGTTATCACCACTGTAGATCTGACTGTAATAGCCACAGGAGTGAAGTCATGTCTTTGGACTGCCCCTGATTCCACCTAGCATGAGAGAGCTCCAGGGGAGGTCTGGACAGGTGCCACAGTGCATATTAGCTCATTATAACAATACAGGTTGGCTTGGGCTGGTGTCCAGTTTGCACTCTAGTGAGAGATAGAGCATTACATTCATCAACAGGACAAAAGCCCCTAACTCTCCAGCCTGAAGTATGAATGAATCATTGGTCTGCCTCTGCTGGTATGGGATATGGCATTCTAGTATCAGTCATTCTTGCTAGAGAAAACTTTTACTTTTCAAGGGAAGGACTTAATGATTTATTCTTAAAGCTGGAATGGATGTATACAGCTCCTAAAGTCCTTTTACCATTCAGAGTTAATAAATGCTAATGAAGACTTCTGTATTTCATTAAATAACAACTACAGTTTTTAGTTGTTTGTTTGAGTTTTTTTTTCTCTGAATATTTAGTGCTGTAAAGCATTGGCTGAAAATATACAAACTCTTCTGGAGTCAATGCCTCATTCCTTCAGCTGAATGTTGCAGTAGCAACATGACACAGGGAGGCATTTTCTTGAGTGTTCTCTTTCTCTGGCCCTCTGAAGCTTGTTTCTTATCTGTGCTATAACTCGGCTTTGACAAAACAGGCAGGGAATGCCCTGTCTCCGTAGAAGCATCCAGTCCAGAGGTTGGAGGAGACTCCTGAAGGGAGCGAGATATGTCACTGACTCAGCTCAGGCCGAGGAGAACACTGAATGTAGGTCTTCTGCTTTCTGGGTGAGCATTTCAGCCTCTCGTCCATCACAGGCAGCCATAGGCAGTCTGCATCATTCTGCGCTCTGAAGAGAAAAAAGTGCACTGGAGATCTGCCCTCAAAGAACTAACCTGGGTCTCTGAGCATCACTACCCCCAAGTGTCTTAGTAAAGCTGGCTCTAAAAACCTCACAGCATCAGTGTTCATACAATCAAGATCATCATGTGACCTTTGGACATAAGTAATGGACTGGCTTTGTATCCTTCCTACTAACCCTGTCTGATAGCAAAGTCCCTTTGAGGCTCTGCTGGGCCACAGAAACTCTTGTGGATGTCCTCCTGAAGCTGCTTTGGCCATCCTCCAGGAGAGGATGACCACCACTCATAACAGGGCGGGCAAAGCCTCAAGACCTTTTGCCTCATCCTTGATTTAGCTGTTGGTAGGTGGCTCTGCCTACTTGCCAAATTGATAAAAGTTCATCCCTCCTAGGGAATCATGAGACTTGACTCCCAGAAAGCTGTTCCAGCTTTCATCCTTAGCCACACAACCTGGCCTCACACGCACTCTGAAAGCACCTGCACTATTTTTTGCAAGTCACCATTTTACTAAGGATGCATCACACCTTTTTGATAGTGCTTTTCACCCATCCACCTTTGTGTACTTGATGGTGATGTGAAAGATTATTGCCTCATTTCAGAGATGGGGAAAATGGAAAACCAGGAAATTCAGCTTTTGATATAATTCAGAACTGGAAGAAATACAGCATTGCAGCTAACGTCTAGGTGAATGTTTCAATATTTCTGGTCAGCTGGAGAGGGCTAACTACATATTTTATAGTTAGGTAAAGAGCAGAGCATGTTTTAGAAATGCACACTCTGTAGCCACAATTAACACATCTCATAATATCTATCAGTAGACTTAGAGGCTAGGAAGGAAGAAGAAAGGAGAGGGGGAACCATCCTAGCTTTCTTGAAAACAATGAAGCACTGTCTTGAGTTTTCTGCAATTACGAAATCACCTGCATGTACCATTTTTTCCCTAATATTGTTTTTGTGTACAGCATGTTTCCTCTTGTTAATGCTGACTGAATACTGGGGATTTCAAGAAGCAAGGATGTAGAAAGGCACTAGCAGGAGGCCTAAGAAACCTCCTGGAGCAATGGTATTGATTCAAGAACTCACATGTTTCTTGTATCAGCGGTCTTGTTTGGGGTTTCTTGGAGAGCCACACTAATCTTACCCTCGCTCTCTAAAAAAAAAAAAGCATGCACCACAAAATCATAGCCTGTTAGTACTTGTTACAGCACATATTGCTTCCATTTGTCTCCTTGAAAGATCCTGTATTTCTTTACCCACAGTTTTTCTTCTCTGTAGGCTGAGAGATGTCTGAGCTCAGAGGAGCTTACCTTAGCTGTGACTATAGCATGTTCTATCTGGGTCTGCTCTTTCTTCACAAAGGGCTGCAAGGCAGGACATGTCAGCTGAATCTGGCAGGCGAACAAAAGCCATTTGGATACTACAAGAAAAACAACTGTTCCATGGTTTGGGAGCTCTAGCTGGATCGCACGGTGAATCAGAGTGTGTCCCTTACTGTTTCACAACAGCTCTGCTCCTGAGAGCACAGCCTTGCAGCAAGGCCAAAAACAAGCCTTGTAGTACATGGATTTTCATCTTGTAATAATAGCTTCACTTTCTAGACATGAAGTACATGTCCTCCAGTAATACGTGATGAAATGTAAATTGTACATATTCTGTATCCAGCCTCACTGCCCCTGCTGGCAGCCTCTCCTTGGGAGCCTTGACAGCCCTGCACACTGCCATACTTAAGTTTCCTCATATACCCCCTGACAAAGCTGTTCTTGAAGCCACAAATTTCATCTACAATCCACCGGCAGTATCTTACGTGATCTTTTTGGCGATTAGCCAGGGTAAAATACATGAACAGATGTCAAGGGGACAAAAAAAAAATCAGAAAAAAAAATCCTTGTGAGAGTGAATAGACTAACTTGCCATGAGAGATAACACTTCCTGACCTCAGACCCAGGCCATTCATCTCATTTACAGCACCACTGCAGTGTGCCAGTGCACACATCACTGGTAAAAAGACCATGAGCAGATGCAAACCCCAAACTGGAGCTGCCTCTCTCTTCCTCTTGGCACCACTGGGATGGCAGCCATCTGCTGTCTGGGGTCAGCAGTGGTGGAGGATGGGGGAAGAAGCTCTGGCTTCTTGCCCAGCAAGCCCTCATGTGTGAGGGTGGCCTGGCATGGAAGCCTGCAGGAACACCAGCAATACGGGGGCCATGCTTTTGGCTCAGGATGCCAAAAGACTGCTCAAGGCATAGGGTAGGAGTTGGCAGACAAGCACGAGGGCTGGGCTCAGCATGTGACTTTGTATGGGACTAAGGTGGAGGTGAGGAAAGGCAGGGGAGTTTGGTTGGGCTTGGCCTGGTGTTAGGCTGGGTGACAGGAAGATGGAGCAAGCAGACTGGGATATGCTTCACCCTGAGGTGTGACCAGAGACAGACCCATGATCACTGCTGTTCAAGGTGCTGGCCATTTCTTTACATTTTGATACCTACTGCTGTCAGTGGTGGCACTCAAGTTAACTTTGGGCACCTCAGGTCTAGGAGGGCACTGACATCCTGGAGAGCCTGAGGCAAGGCCACCGCGCTCCAGAATCCCATGTGGTATCAGTAGCTTCTGGTCTGGCCATGGACAGAGACTAGGCTGAGCTAAACAAAAGAGATAGGTTTCTTACTTCTCCTGCTCACGGCAACAGCTACTCTGTTTTCTGAAGCAAATGAATCCTGCTTGTGTTTCCCTCTGCTGCTTGGATCACAGGAGTCCATAGCTGCTGGCAGAGCCTGCAGGGGAGGCTGGCAGCAGGCTCATCTCTCAGCCCATTGACACTGCTGCAGATCATTGCTGTCACTTTTGGTGACTGACAGAATGCCAAGGGTGTAACGACTGAAACAACTACCTGCAAAAAGTATGTCTGTATGTGCGAATGCATTCTCCCCACAGCCCCGCTTTCCATACCCAGCCTGCCCGCAGGGTCTTTCTCTTTCCCCATCACAAGTGCTGGCTGAGATTCACTTCCTTTGCAGAATTTGTTTTCCGTTCTCTATTTGTTGGATGCTTCTTTTGTCATAGTAGTCAAAGAAAATGGGACACCCATTAATAAATATAGATATTGTTTAAAAAATACTGTATGAATAGAGTTTAAGAAAATTATACTTTATTGTAACACTTCTGGTTTTTCCCCTGGAGTATTTTTACTGAACACTGACTCTTTTTCAGGAGTTTTTGTTTCAGAGTTAACATTACAATTTCTCATTATTATCAGTAATAATGTCGTTGTACTGCTTGCTGAGAGGACAGAAGAATGAACTGCAACTTCAGTTTTTTCATAGCTGATTCATAGACCAAAAGAGAATGAATCTTTCATGTACCACTGCCTCCTGGTATTTTGAAAGAATACATATTTTGAAACAGCTGAGATTGCAGTTACTGTTCAAATACAAGTGAAAAACATTCTAGTTATGTGTTAATGTTTTATTCATTGCTATATGTAATATTAATGCAAAATACTTCCACTTCTCAGTTAGAAATCCTATTATCAGTTTGTGAGGTTTCAGCTATTTCAGATGTCAAGATGTGTGAGAATGTTGGGTTTTAAGCAGTGAATCAGCTGTTACCTACATCTACAGCTAAGTAGTATGGCTGGAATAACACTGATTTGACTGGTTTTCCTAATTATTTGTGTTCAAAACCTATTCCCGTCCACTCCCATGGGAATTAAGGAAAGATACTGAAAATAACTACTGGAGAGAATTACTATTTGTAGTTAGACCTGCAGATACAGTGATCCTTTGTCTAGAATGCAGTAAAAACTAATGTGTATCAAATTTCAACATCGCCTAATTTTCCAGTAGTTGATTCTAATTGGAACTGCTCTTAAGCCTGACTTGTTACACTGTTCTTTTCTGTTGCTCTTAGCAAGCATATAGCTTGCTTTATAGCTAGCTTGATGCTGATTCTTAGTATTCTCTTCAGTAACTTGAAATAATATCTTGAGTCCCAAGTCAGTCTTGGCCAGAAATCCTTTTCAATATAAAAGAAAAAATCAGTTTTGCAAACACAACCATGAAAAAGCATAAATTTTCCTAGACTTTCTAAATACATTTTTTCCCAACTTCAGGCTATGGGAATGCATTCTGTAGTCTCTAATTCTATTTTCATACAATGAAAAATAATGTAAACTTTTATTAATACCAACAGTGGAATTAAACTTCTAGGAAAACATATACTGCATCAGTAGTACAATGGAATAAAATGAGTTATTTTCTTACATACTCGGATAAAGGGATAAAGGACTGTACTTTGCATTTAAATGCCCCTTCATCTTAAATTTAAAGTGCGGTATTTCAGGTTGACGCTTATGGAGACTTTAGCTCCAGTCCTCCCTTTGCCATTTAATTTGTGCAGGGAGAGGAGTGCTGAGGTCAGACAAAGCCCACTGGTAGCTAAGCTGTCCTGAAGCCACTGCTCTGCAACCTGCTCCAAGCACAGGAAAATGTCCCTGATGCAAAGAGCACAGAATTGTTGTGAGGTCTCATCAGGAGCAATACTGAAATGAGGATAAGCCACTGGCTGTCTTAATTGTTTCTGTTATATTGCAGAGATTTTATGTTTTGTAACAACAAAACCAAGCCCAGTCCTACTTCCTAAATGGTGACTTGTCTGCTGCTGAGAGCCCTGGAGGAGCCCAGTCACTTGCTGGCATGTGTGAGGCTGCCACCAGTCCAAGCCATCTGTCCTGTCTGGACAGGGGGCAATTGCTGTGGTGTATTTGCATCTTATCTGTGGTCATCCCATAATAGTGACTCCATGGAAACCAGAAATTAAGGAAAACCCACATTAAACCGATAGATCCAGATGGAAATCCCTCTTCCTTTAGCCAGCTGGTTTGTCCTCTGGGCCTCATACTCTCAACAAAACTTGCTGTCCCAGCACGCACCCAGGAGAGAGACCTTTCTCAGAGCAGCTAGTTTAAGCCCAGGTTTTCTTTCACATCTTCAGGTGAGTCCATTAGTAGTGACGGGCTTTATTTTGGACAGTGTGAACAAGAAACTTCCTCTCAGGTTGTAGTTCAATCTGGTTTGAATGACAAATACTTCCTAGGCAACTGGATAAAACTGCCCCCAACCATGGTGTGTCAGGGCATAGGGTACCCAGGCACAGCCTGTCTGAGGCTCTTACCTCTCCAGCTTCTAGTTAGAAGTTAGAAAATAAGCTGCTCTCTGTTAGCATTTTCCTTTCTCATTGGGTGGAGATTTCTGTGATTTATTCAGAAGAAAACATGACCAATGTATTCATACATTGAGATTTTTACATCTGTTTGTTTGTTTCTGAGAAATTAGTGAGATCGATTTAAAGGTAAGTTGTAGTTCAGCCACAGAAACACGTCTCCAGGCTATTCTGGGCAAACAAGATTATTTCTTTTCAGAGTTCCTGAATATTTTGGGCAGAAGGCAAAAGTACTCTGTCGTAGCTCAAGAAACACATGGAAGTACTTTCCTTCTATCTGTAACTGATGTTTTTCTTCCTTCCCATTATTAATGTGGCATTGTACCTTAAAACGCGCAGTTGAATGTGCTGCAGCAGCGGCGCGCCCTTCGCCGCGGCCAGCCGCGCAATCCCCCTGCAGGCTGCCGGGGGAGGCCGGGCCAGGGCGAAAGGAGGAGAAAAGCCGGCGGCTGGAGGGACCAGGGCCCCATTTCCTTCCTCGCCTGGGGACCCATTCCAGCCATTCCACGCCGCAGCGCTGCAGGTAGCACGGGGCAAATAACTCTGGGCTCTGAGCAAGAAAGTAAATACAAAAATTACCATGAAAATTGCCCAACCGGTTAAAGCTGGTTCCAGCCGGGAACTGAAGTTCTACCTTGAAACGCTTAAATCCCATTTGGACGGCATAGATTTACATTCCAGATGAGGAATTAATGGCTTTCTCACAATATCCTCAGCAGAGATGCCCCAGCATACCAACCTCTGTGTTTTCGGTAGATGGAATTTGTAATTCCTCCAGGAGCTGCATTCTTCCAAGTGTTACTTCTATTTTTGGACTGACTACTTGCTTTATTTAGAGAAAAAGAAAGAAAAAAGAAAGAAACCAAAAACCCGTGCTCTTGTCAAACTGTAGATGCTATATGAGTCATCTATATAATAACACTAAACCATACTTCTCTGTTGTGGTGCAGTTCATCATCACAAAGGGGTTTATAGAGAACGTACATAGATCACAGTCTGGTCTTAAGCTTCCTGTGTTTAATCCTTGTGCATATTTAGCCAGCTGAACAGTGTACTGTTAGAGAAATGGATTGTTATTAAAATGTTGGGTGTTGCAGTAGGTGCAAAGTCTCATTTTTTTTTGCTAATAAAAATGAGTGCCAATCCTCTGACAATTTTTGGCAGCTTATCTGTAGTCATCTGCCTGCATAGTAATTGTGTGAATGTTAATGACAATCCTGAAACTTTGATGAATAAAATGTTTTTAAAACTGTTTAGACTGCGTTGTAGACAGCAAAGCCTGCTCATTTAAATGCTTTAAAACACATCCTTCACTAAGTATCACCAGTGGTTTTGAGCCTCGAGAATTACAGAATATAGAAATTTATGACACAGAAAGACAGTGAAGCAGAATATAACCTATTTGCTGTAGTCTGCATGTCTATATAGCTTGTTAGTAGTGTTTCCCAAGTGGGAATCATTTACCTTTCAGTTTTCCCTGTTACCTTTTTATTGTTTATCTAGTTCGGATATTGACAAAATGTTTTGAATCACCTGGTTCCTTATGGAAGTCTCAACAGTTTCAGGTTTTTAAAGAAACTGTTACAATTCGTTAACAGCAATTGCATTTGTAAAATGGTATGCATATCCATTTCCTACTGAAAGGCAAGATGAATAGAGTACCTAGCTCATAAGGAAAACCCTCTCATGAGCTGCTCCTGGATCTATAGAGCTCTGCTCTCCTCCGTGATCCCTCTCATGTGAGCTGGCAGCAGGTAATCATCTCCTCTCACAGGCACCATTTGCTAGGCTAAGGAAGTCTGTCCTTCCTCTTCTCTTCTTGTAAAACTGCCATTTCCCCCCCTGATTGCCCTCACAGCCCCTTGCTGCACCACTTACACCTGGAAGACCTGAGCCTGGTACTGCTGGGGAGCTCCCACCATCACCCCTTCCTGCAAGGGACTTGGCCTTACATGACCTACTGCCATGCCTACTGCCTATATATTTAGGTTTTAGGGAAGCCCTGGGCCCCAGCCTGTGACATTTGCAGAAGAAGGCTCAGAGATGTGGTCTGGCAAGTAGGCTGACATGTGGCTCTCTCAGTCTTCCCGCCCAAGTTGTTCCAGTGTCCTGAGGGATTTGGTGTTCATTCAGGTAGAGAGAGAAGGACTCCTTCCGTGTTTCAACTGCTCATCTCAGAAACTTCAGGGCTGCAGTCTCGGCTTCAATGCAGCGTGTTTACGGGACTTTGCCACAGAGTACGTGGGTGTATAATGTATTGAAGTGTTTCAAGATGAAGCAGCAACTGGAAGGAGTTGGAGTGGCACGTACGTGCTGGGCTTAGGCAGCCTAGTTCACTTGGGGTTTGAATTTTTGTCATGCCTCTTTGCTATACAGCGTGGTAAGCCTATGAGAGAATCAGTAATTCCTGTACAAAGGGAATACTTCCTGTGTTGCAGCATGGGCTGATTAATTGAGGATTTAAAAGAAATGAGGAATAACTTCCAGATCTTCAAGTGTATTTAGGTTCTCTGTTCCTATGGGCAGATAGAAGATAGGCTGCCAGTGTGACAGGAGACAGTGTAATGGCGGAGCATTATGCAATTAAGGCTCTAATAAAATGCATATGCCTGTAGGCGGATGAGTTAAGGTTGCCCAGGCAATCTTATTTCTGGCGTTATCTATATTTTCTGCAATTGACTTTGCAACCTACACATTCACACATCATAACTTTCTGTTGTAGTTTGTAGCTATGACTTGAATTTATATCCTTCTTGCTAAAGAAGTTATAATAGAAACGTGAAGTTTCCAGTATCTTATGACTTCAACACAAGGCCAGCTCAAGCCCTGTTCAGTGAGGGTGTGTGCCATCCTGGAAACCCTGAGCAGGGCAGGACATGAGCACCCAGGGCCACTCACAGCTGCCCAGCTGCTGCATGCCCAGAAGCACCAGCTGAAATTTGGGGAGGAGGTAATCAAAATGCTGCCTTCTCTCTCTGCAGTTTCAGGGATGCAACTTTGGGTGATCACTCCACAAACTTAAAGGATCTGCAGAGATTAGACTTGCAGAATGGATATGAAACAAGCTCTTCACTTACTTAGTGACTGAGAGAAAATGTACCAGCCCCAGGACTCCTCTGCCAGCGTCAACATCATCCTACAGTTGGTCTGGCACACCAGGACTTGTCACTGACCTTCTGTAATGCAACCCAGGCATTAGCCCCTTGATGAACTGACTCTGTTGTAACATCAGAGTTACAAGAGAGAGGCCGGTAATATGAATTTAATCCCATCATTTTTAGAAGGCTTAATATAGATCCCGAGGCATTCCTGAAATGGCAAACAACAATTTTGCTATGTTGTCTCATAAACATTTTTGAATGAAGTATTAGAGATTGTATTAATTCAAGACATTGTGCCATTGGGGCTTTCCCCCTAACTTTTCAGATCAAACCAGCATTCTGTGTGCAGAAAAACTGCTTGTGCTGTGGGGGCACAAACTAGCACAAAAAATACTGACAGCAGATGGGCAGCCCTGAATGAAAAACAAAACCTTTGAGCTTTTCACTTCTTGGATTAGAGTTTGGTATCATTACATAAAGAGGAAATGGGGGAAAAAAATTGCAAGCTTAAAAGAAGATAAAATCTGATTAAAATGCAGACTAATATAATTGCAGAACATTACTCAGGCTTTCTTGTGGAGAGAGAAAAATGTCTGCTATTGTGCTGCTATAGAAACCACATAGGGCCTGTGAGTAGGTGAGAGTGCAGGGAGCATGTCATTCCCTCTCTCCCGCCTTTCTCTCCCCTGGAATGAAGATCATATCTTGCTCTGTAAGCTTGGCTTTTGCTGGCCAGAAGATCCCTCCCAGTACAGAAAGAAGTTGTTTTCCTGCTTATGTAGTTTCTTTTAATATCTCTGCTCCCTCCCTCTTTTGTTTTGCTCTTGGAAGGTGTTGCAGGGCTGTGTTGGAGGAGGGATAAGCTCCAGTCTTCTCAGGCTTTTCATGGGCGCTGGTTCACTTGGCTTTAAAAGTTGGGAGCACGGAACACTCCATGTTGTGCCACAAAAAGGGATCTTTCTTGCATTTACTCTTATAAAGCCACAGAAAGATCTTACAGTGCTTTGGAAAGTAAATTCTCATCCGGAATGAGCAGCCTTTGACCATGTTTCTGCACACCACGTCCACAGCACTTGTTTCTCTGAGGAACTAAGGTAGAATTATCAAAGCGCTAGGTAACAATGTAAGGTTTATTCCCTGGATGTTGATAGAATCATCTTTATAGAAAGTGTAAAACCCCATATAAACATACTCTCTGTCCAGTAGCATAAAATAAGCCCTAGGAATGTGTCCCTGAACTGTGGAATTGTATTCCCACCAGCTCTGCCCCATGACCATCTGAGCTAAGGCCTCATCTCTGACAGCAGCAATTTCTGCCTAAAAGGACGATATAAGAAATTCTTTATTAAAAAGACTGACGGATGAGAAAGCCTGTCCACACCACATTAGAACCCTTTCTGTTCCCCAATACTTAAGAAATTTGTGCAAAATTTGAGAAAATCATTTACTGCTGTTACTGAATTCTAAGGTAGCATAAAGCACTGAAAAATACATCTCCTTATTTATAATTGCGTCTTCCTTTTTATTACAGTTGTAATTTTAGTTTTTGTTCCAGTGCCTTCCTACAGAAATTGACTGAGTGACTCAAATATGCATTTTACAATGACATATTTTGTATCTCAGTTTTTCCAGAAGTTCCACCTTTCAATCTGGCTGATCGTTTTGCTTTTGGTATTTTGAGACGGAGGAAGAAGATTCCATTCTCCAGTTATTTTACCACTTTCATCCAGTCCCTAATTAATCATCTCCTTTATAAAACCAGTTTACTGAGGCGTTGTCCCATTCTCATCATCCTTTCCCATTTCCCCCTTTCTGTGGTTTCTACCACACCCTTCACACTTCATGTGTTGCAGACACCATGGCTGTATGTATTGCTATATGTTAGCATATTTATCTACGGAATGATGTTAGAATACTCTCTGTAGGCCTCTAGAAGGGATCATTGAATCTCATTGCCACTGAAGTCAATCACACCATGTATTTCCTTCTATAAAATTGTCCAGCTCAATTTTGCAGAAATTAGGTTTGATTTTGCTCTTCCACTCTTGTTAAAGATTTGTTCTGATGTTTTCCTACTCTGACTCAGTTTATACCCACTTATTCTTATGCTGACATTGGCCCTCAGTTTTAACTTTCCTGGCTCATTCATTTCCTAACCCCCCCCTCCCCCACACCTTTTGTATATTTTATTTTGTCTCAACTATTGAACTGTTCTTACCTGAGCCATGAGCTTTACTTTCTCTCTGATTCTCCTTCCAAGAGAGGCAGGCAGGGGGGAGTAAGTAAGCAGCTCTGTGGTACTTAGTCACTGACTGGGGTTAAACCACAACAAACTCTGATTTACTCATGACTAGCTGACAGAATCACACACTGTCCTGCAGATCTTTTCTGAAATTCCTTATCTGACATTGCTGGGTTTACACATCCCTTTTTAAAGAGCTCCTACTCATCTCAAGATTAACTAGTCTCTCTCATCCAAATGCTGATCTTATAGCCAATGGAACAAATTTTTTTTATTAATCTCTGCATGTCATGAATGTTATTGAATTTAATTATATTGTCATTAAACCTGGTCTAAGAGACATGCAGTTTGTCCAACAGACTAACTACTCCTACCTCTGTCAACAGCAGATTTCATTAGCTTGCTTGTGTTCTTGATGACACCATTGTAACGAAAACATGAAGGATGACAGCAGCATTGATGAATCACACAGAGCACTTCCCTTCAATCTGACACTCCCCATATAAAACACCCTCTGTCGTTGTCTCCTGATCCACATGCTCTTCTGCTTCAACAGCTGTCTCCTGTCTGGACAGGATCAGGTATTATGGATCCCAAACAGACTACATCTACCCCATCTCATTTCTTGAAGAAAAAGGGAAACAGAGAAAGATACCCTACTGAAGCAACATCTTATGTAATTGCATACTTAATTTTTATTCCATTTATTCCCATATCTTTAATCTTTCCTTCAAAATTTGTCTAGATTATTGTAAATTATTTCCCTCCCTTTCTTCAATGCAGGTATTCCAGAATGACTTGAGCACTAGAGGGAAGGTTTGTGCTCCTTTCACCCTCATCTCCACACACTTGGACAGTTTGCACACTGGATGAGATCGTTTGTTTTCCCCCCACTGCAGTAATTACACATGACTATCTTCCCATTACTGATCTTCCTTCTGCACCCATCTTTCATGCAATCATCTTTATTAAAACTAGAGGAAAAATGCATCTTGGTTTTCTAAATATTGCCAGACTTCCTTCAATCTGTATGCCCTTCTCACCACATGACTGCATTGCCCTGTTTCTTTTTCCGTGGTTGAGGTAACTATTTCTAGCTGACATTATTTATCTTCTGCATTTCCTCATCTGGAAGACAAAACTTGCTTAGGAGAGTGACTATCTTCCCTTTCACCTTTAGGAAAAAAGGTGAAATTTTCTATTTCCAATGACCTCAGTAACTAGCATGCCAGATAATCTTCTATGAAACCCTTCCCCTTTGCTCAAGGTACAATGTCACCTCAGTTCATTTCTGCTACACTGGCATAAAGAAATCCAGTCTTTTCTTCGTATCCAAGTCCTTGACTTCTTCAGCCTCATTGATTTATTTCTAATTGTGTCTCTTACTCTTTTCCCTTTTGACTTAGAATACCTTTCCATAAATTTGTTTTACCCATCTATTTATTTTAAACTGCACCTGTGAAACAATTTCCTACCCCCATGACCTTAGTAGCCTTAAAATACACCCACTACTCACAAAGATAACCCACCATCACCTCTGGTGCTGGCCTGGTGGCTGGCAAAGAGAGCAGCCCCTCTATTGAACCCAACACTGCTCAGCCCCAGGCGTGGTTCAGAGTGTGCTCTCACCTCTCACGGCAGGGCAGGGCAAGGCAGGGCAGGGCAAGGCAGGGCAGGGCAAGGCAGGGCAGGGCAAGGCAGGGCGGGGCAGGGCAGAGCAAGGCAGGGCAGGGCAGGGGAAGGCA
>VXBQ01010787.1:291055-336462 GCA_013400175.1 Phainopepla nitens
GCAGGGGCGGGCGGTGCCCGGCCCCGGCCGCTTTGCCGCCGGCGGGTGCCTCCCCTGAGGGTGCCTGGGCTGGGGGGGCGCGGGGCGCAAGCCCTGAGAGAGAGTGTGCGAGCCCCAGCGCTGAGCCGAGGCGCCGCTGGGAAGGGAAGAGCTCGCTCGCTCCCGCCGGGACTGGGGCGCCCGGCAGGTGCTGCCGGCGGCCCGAACCCCGGGGTTCCGCGGCTGCTGGCTCCCTGAGAGCCGCTGCCCTGCCCGCTCTGCTCGCGGCTCTCGGAAAGCGGCACGCCAGACACAGCCGCATGCGGTTTGTGGTCGCAGCAGCTCTAGAGATGGGCTGTACTGCAGGTCCCTGACAGAATTAGCTTTATGTGGCGAAAGTACCCCTTTTTTCGAAGGAGTCTTTTAGCTAAAACAAGAAAACATTCTGTAAACCTACTGTTGTATTGTTTGTTGCGAACTGAGTGCTAGCGGCTACATGGGCTAGGCAGGGCCAGTTTAAAGGGGAAAACGGAGGGGTGATGTTATGTACCTCATTCAGTGAGTACAGTGCAGTGTCTAAACTAATACTGGTGTAAAATATACAGCCTTCTGTTGAGGAAATTACTTGGAAAAGCAAAAAAAATTAAAAAAACCCACCCAACCAACCCAGAAAAGCTTACAGGCCAGCCAACAGGGAGCTTCACTAAATTGTGGAAATACTAAATGACAAGAAAACTGCTCTTCTATACAATGAAAACTGGTTATTCTGCACTCTTACCTTTATCATTCAAGATAAGACAGTATTTAAGAGTGATTAAGTTCCAAGTTGCCTACCATTTAATGCGCAGCTTCAATACAAGTCAATTCATGATTTAATCCCAAGTTTCTAGTAATATCATAAATACTGTTAACAGCCAAAAAACCTTGTAGTACTAGTTTCTTGCTTCATGACTGGTGATATGACTTTCCCTACACAAGTAATGGGCAGCAGAAGCAACATTTGTCTGTAGAGTGGTGACTGTACTTGTGAACCTGTTGGTGTTCTTGTCAGGTAATCTCTACAGCAGGCATATCCAGGTAGATGGAGAGATGTTGGCCATCCAAGTGCAAGATACTCCAGGAGTTCAGGTGAGCTCGATGCAACCATGCTACCAGAGTTGCTTCAAATGTTTGTGTGCTTGCATCCCTCTGTGCAGCATCTTGTTATGGTCTTTCTGTAAAATATTTTGCTGTCTGTTTGAGAGTTTGGTGTTTTGTGTGGGAGAAGTGGTAACTCGTGTTTTAACCAGTCAAGCCAGCTGTGTTGAGAGACTGTTTCAATGAATCATTTGTTCACTGGAGGCCCATTACTTTGAGTGGCTGAATTACTGAAGTGCCTCATTCCTGTATATTGGGAACATTAGGCACAAACCCAGAAACAATCCAAACTGGTGTATGTGAAATATGGTATATGAGAAAATAAATGTCATGATCGTTGCCCAACTAGCTGCATAAATGTGTATGACAAAGTGAAGTCTGCTACACTGTAGCTGTGCTCATTAGCGTGTCACAAGTTGAAGTTTTGAATGTATAGACCTGAGTAATGCTGGATTGTTGCCTTTTTGAACTGGGCAACACTCCAGGTCTAAATGCTTCCAGCTCATATCTTTGCTTCCCCAGACTTACTGTCTAGCCAGTTAATTTCCCATTCTGTGGAACTACAAAGTCTTTCTCTGCATGCAGAACTACTCAGGTCAATTTTCCATCTGAGTATAGCAAACTCCAGTGTTAAATTCCAGCTTCTTGCAGCTGAATCAACATCTGCATTTATTCGCTATGCTCAGATTAAGTTCATACTTACTATGTGAAATCCAAATATATGTCTGAAGCTGTAAAATGCTATTTGGCTTTACAGACTCTTGAAGACAGGTTCCTTTAATCTTTTATGACTTCAGCTATCTAATTTGAGACCATTCATTTTTCAGATCCATGAACACAGTCTGGATTGTAATGAGCAGCTGAACAGATGCATTCGCTGGGCAGATGCCTTGGTGATTGTCTTCTCCATCACTGACTATAAGAGCTTTGAACTACTCAGCCACCTTTACCATCATGTTCGACAGCTGCATCCAGGGAACATGGTCCCTGTTGTCATTGTGGCAAACAAAGCTGATCTCTTGCATATAAAAGAGGTGGAGCCTCAGCAGGGACTTCAGCTGGCCAATATGCTGGGCTGTACTTTCTATGAAGTATCTGTCAGTGAAAATTATAACAACGTCTTCAATGCCTTCCATCTCCTCTGTAAAGAAGTCAATAAACAGCAAATAACCAGCACCCCTGAGAGGAGGAGAACCTCTCTTATTCCACGGCCAAAATCACCCAACATGCAGGATCTGAAGAGAAGGTTTAAGCAGGCTTTGTCTGCCAAAGTGAGGACTGTCACTTCTGTTTGACAGCACAGCCTTTGGTCTACCCAACGTTTGGCTTGAGATTGAAACCTGAGGTGATTAACACTGGCACGTGTAGAATCCAAGGCATTGTGAAAAGAGGATGGTTTGAGTAGCCTTTTGCATGGTAGAAGTCTTTAAGCAGTTGCTTAAAAAAGGAACAGTACCAGATTAGAAAAGGAAAAAAAAACCCCTAAAACCTCCTGAAAAAGTTCTAGGCTGTGACTTTCTGAATAAGTATTTTCATTTGGAAAGGGAACTTTTCATTAAAGGAAACAATTTGCCTTTTCCCCACTTGGACAGATTTGGCTTTCATTTGTGCAGAAACAACCTTTATGCTGTAACTTAGCTTGAGCAGGGAAATGCCCTGAACTGCAGGTCCCTGCTCAGAATAACCACTTGAGTTTTGTTCCCACATGGATGAAGGACAGCATTATGCAACTGTTTAATTTTATTGCACAGTAGAACTGGGTTTTTTTTCTGTGTATTCCAAAACAAATAAGCAAACATCAAATGGTTCTGTAAAAATAAGTGTAAAATAAGTCGACAAGACTGAGCATCAGACTGTAAACAATGGTCCTTTATTTTTTACTAGCCATGTTATTGCTGACAACTTGACCATACTCTTTGTATGCAAAGCTATTGTCCGCAGGTTGTAAACATATCTAATTACAAACAACTCTTTTACTGTCTTAAAAAAGTACTTTCCAGACTAAATGATCCAACATGGAGCTTCTGAGGAATATGTGTGGAGTGATAGTCTATTTACAGAGGCCATTCTAAGACCATCCTTTTTTTTTTTTTCTCTCTCTCTCTCTCTCCTTTGTACAGTAGGCACAAAAAGAATAAAAGGTGTGAAGCATGGCTGGCTCCAGGCAATGAAGCTGATGGCTTGTTCTGAGCTGAGCCAGACCCTCTTCGTTCTTAAACACATGGCAGATTTATATAAATACTTAATTTTTTTTTTTTAATATTGAGCCAATCGGAGTTCAGAGCCTAAGGGCCTTATACACATGCACTTTAAAAAGCCAGTCGTGCTTTTGTTTAAACTGTAACTTATTTATTTTGTGTACAGTTACTCCTCCTAGGGAGTGGACTTTTCATTCTTACTGCCTGGTACAACATTAAATTTCTGAATTGCATCTTTCCTTGTGTGTTCTTTGGGGTGAGAAACAAGGAGTAACAACCGGTGAAATATTGAGACAAAGTAATACCTTCCTTAAGGTAGTTAACATACACTGCAGAAACAGCAAGGTGTCCTTTCTTGCCTACCGCTGTTGCTTTATTAGCATAAACCACAGGGGTTTTGCTCTCACAAGTGCTTTGCAACTTCCTTTTAAGAAATTCTTTTAGGAGAGGAACTGAATTAGGCAAAGACCTTTCAAATTAAAATGAGATTCTTCATTTCCACTTGTCAAAAATACTTTGGTCTTTAGTGAGAAAGGAATGGTGTGAGGTAGGTCAAAACCTGGAAGAACATGAATTCTAAGCACATGCCACTTCCTTTAAAAAAAAAAAAAAGTTTTGAGCTATATCACCAGTGAAGAACTTAATCAAACTGCAAGTCTTCAACTACCTTTTTCATGTTTAAAGTAGCTTTACTAAAAGCCTTCCTGAGGAGGATGGGTGTGCTGGTACTAGGCTGATGGCCATACAGGCTCACGTTGTTAGCACACAGCTGCAGTCAGTGATGGAGGGAAACTGACAGGGTCCTGCTGATGATAATCTTTCGGACCATGAGTTATTAGCTAAGTGACTTGGGATTGGATTTGCAAACAAAACTGAGCTTGCCCTTCCACTCTGAGCTTATACCAAATACTGCTCAGCTTATTAATAGAAAAGTAAATAAATTTCCCAATGGTAGCTCTATGTTTTCTCTTCTTGCCTTTTGAGTAGCGTTTGATGTTGCAGGCAGAGGACTCAGACACTCTTTGATGTGGTCTTGTACCTGCCCATGCGACATGGAACTGGCAGGAGATCCCTCTGCTTTTCTCCAAGCACAGGGTCCATGTAGCTGCTACAGCTACTTCCTACAGATAACCTTACTATTGCACTAAGGCCACTGGAAAGACTCCACTGTACTTTTGGTCTATGAATACTTAAGTATGAAATGGTGGCTGAGTTCCAGCATCAATGACCACAGCTGTGGCCCCACAGGCTGAGGAGATTCCTCCAAAGTGTGTGTGGGCCTGGAAAGCTAGTCTCTGTCTCAGTCAAAGGAGCTACTTGACCCAGAGGAAGTGCAAGATCACCAGTGTCTGCTTAGACTCATCCCCTGCTTTCTCAATATAGTAGGTCTTCAGATAGCCAAGTCAGAGACCTGAGGGCATTTGAGGAAGGAGTCGTGAGGGAGTGAAGACCACAACCAGCAGCCTCCATCAGCTCAGGAAAGCAGCAGCATCTCAGAGGTGTGAGGACCTGAGCTCAGCAACAGCCACTGAACATAGGCAAGCCTTTCTGCTACAAGCAGAGTGTAAAAAATGTTCTAGGACCAAGATAGGTCTAGATTCCTGGGGGAAATAAAATAATGCAAAAATAAAAGGGGTTGCAGGAATATGCAGTTCTGGCATGTATAGCTCTGTATACTAGGAGAAAAGGGGAAGACAGATCAGGTTTGGCATTGTGAGAGCATTGCTTTATTGATTACAGAATTTACAAAACAATCATACTCTAAGAAAGATGGAACAGTACAGAATGACAGAAAAACTAAGAGACCAGCTACTTGCTTTCCAGTTGCTCTATTCAAACTATTCCTTGAGCTTTTAATATTGCAATCTCATAGCATTTCTCTTTTTTTTATAGCACAAAGTTCCATTCTATAGTCATTCTTATAAATTTCTCTTCCATAGAGGCAACATTATCCATGCTTTATAATCAGTCCATTGTTTCCTTTCAGCCACTCAAAACTGAACTTAAAGCAAAATGCACCCTTTTCTGAAGACCATTATAAACATTTAGGAGAATTAATGCTAGCTAGTGAACAAAATTAAAAAAACTACTTCCCATTTAATCTACTCCTTTGGCATAATAAAGAATGCTATAATAGAGTGAATGTCACTTAATTTGACATTCTCATCTCGGTGTAAGCTGTAGTTGTAGCATTACTTGGATGAAACAAGAGGATGCAGCTTTAGAGCTCCACCATTTTATGCTGCAATTTGGAAATCTTGGTCCTATTTGCAATTAAAATCTCTGTTGGCTACTGCTCATTCATCACAGACTGTAGCAAAGTTTTATAAAGAAAAATCATATAACTGAATTTGATTACAGCTTTTTCATGATAATAAATTAAAAATAAAAGCTGATTTCTAATAATGCTGTTCAGAAATCTAGCTCAAGAAAGAATCTTTGCTGTGGCCCCTTGAAAATGAGATCATGCCTTTTTAAAATTTTTTTCATTTTTTTTCTTTTTTAAATACTTGTGAGAGGAGAGGAGGATTCTTTTGGGGTTATCATCAAACCATCACAGCCCATATGGCCTCCTGCATGAATCTACAGAGAAGAGTGCCATCAGAAACTCTCTTCTTCTGGGACTGTGGATGGAGAAACTACAGCAGGAAATGGAAAGCCGAGGGAGAAGCAGCCATGAAACCCAGCCCGTGAGCCTGGCTCCCTGCTTCCCTGCCTCCAACAGTCCCGCTGAAAGAGCATCACCATGCTGGGAGCTGCTGTGCCAGCTAAATCAGGGCTGTGCTCCATGATCTCTCCGGAATGAGGGACAAAGTAAGAGTAGAGGCTGTTAACACTGTTTAAGGCACACATTTTGCAAGGTAGCACAACAGAGGGTGGATTTTGCTAACCTCTCACTCCCTCAGCAGCATCTCTCACCAGCCACAAGCCCAGCAAAACCATCAGGAAAAATGGTACTGCTTGAGGAGTGCAAACTGTGTATCACCTGGTTCTCAGCTGCTCCTTTTCTTGGGGCTTATTACAAACAATCACCCTCACCATGCTGAGTGAGGCTGGGGGTGACTCAGTACTGCACAGTGCTACTGTCAAGGAGGGGAGATTTGCTGTGGGACAGTTGGACCATTTTGAAGAGCTGCCCATGAGCTGCAGATGTTCCCTTGCAGCCAGATACCCAGCTGTTTCACCTGAAGCTTTAACTGCAGCAGTTGGCACTTCAGTTTTTGGAGGGCTATTGAGAAGAGTGGCAGAGCAGGGACTTGATGTTTCCAGGCAAGGCACTCACTCATCCTCTCCACAGCCTCCCCTGTCAGATATGAGCGTCAGGCTGGAGACAGTCTGGGGCAAACAACAACTCAACAGCACTGTGTGGTGTCAGGAGTACAGAGGAGAGCACAATTACCTGAAGAAGGGGAACAAGAAGCAACAAGTCAAACTGAAAGGGATTGAGACAGTACTAATGAGCCATAGATACTAACTGTTTGCTTTGCCCATCTCTAGGCAGGCTGTCTGTTCTGGTGTTTATTGACAGGGCAATATAACTTGTGCAGCGAAACTGTCTGCTCACTAATAACTGCAGTTAAATCGCTTTAAGGAGCATAATGACTGGTAGCATTGTATGCTTAATGAATGTGTGCTTTGACACATTTCTACCCACAACTTACCTGGTGATTTATTGTGACTGCCAGTGCATTTACTGTGAGGCACCAGTTGATGAAGCCACAGTTTCCTCTCCTACAGTACAGATTTGAGTGATGTCTGTTTCCTCTCAGTTGAAGGTAAAGTGAGCACCACAGAAATGCCTGGAGCAGGGAGCCAGACTCCCTGTTCCAAAACATCTTTTCAGACTAGGCACAGGTTGTTCTGCACATCAGGCTCAACCTTGAGCACTGTCAGATGTTATAACTTTGGTTTCTTCTAGTTTCTAATCCTAGGTAGGTCTGATGAATGAAACCATCGCTCACTACAACCACGATACTCACCCTGCTAGGTCCAGTTATTTGTTTTCCCTAAGTGAAAACCAGTACATAATTATTTGATGTGAAGGCTTCCCTGTGAGGCAAAGCTATCATCCAGGAGTGAGTGAATACACTCTTGCTGTGAGGAGCTAACCCAGGGTCAAAATCATAGGACACTGCTCTTACCAAGCCTCAAGTTTAGCAGTGTCTGTAGGGTCAGGATTGCAGGCAGGGATCTGAGGGCAGATTTAATCATACTAGCTCACCTGCAAATGAATTTGCTTCTTCAGTGCACAACCAAGGAGAGGAAACATGAACATCCATGACATTGTATGTCTGTGTGTCCATCTACTGAAGCAGCTATCAAATGCCTTGTGCTGTCCATCATGTGGCTTAAGTATGTCGTAATGCTGCATTTCAACTTTTTTTGTTGTTCTTTCTTTCATCTTTTCACTTCAGATACTGAAAAGATCCCTTCTGTATTGGTGATAGCCTCCCCCTCACTTCTCCTCTTCCCTTGTCCTCCCACACAATCTGCAGCAAACTGACAATGATTGTCTCTTCCTTCATAAGCCTGAAAAACTCTCTGTAACTTGCAGATGCCAAAGGCTCACACTGTCTTACTTATGTTACATGAGAATCAGACTATAGCACAGTATGTGCTCATCTTGTTATCATGCAGCTTAACTCTGAAAAACACGAAGGGACACGTTACCAAAGTTTTTTGACTGTACAAGCCAAACATCAACAATAGCCACTGACAGATAAAAGCAATTTTTTCTTGGAGTCCTACCACTGAACCCTCAGGGGATTTGTGCAACAAATAACAAGCCCAAAGAGAAAAATGAGATCTGGAACTTTAATGTCTCTAAAAAGATGCTTGAATACAGCAGAACTTCAGTCCTTTCCCTCCAGTATCTCCAAGGGCTTGTTGAGGGGGATGATGTCAATGTTCTTTCATTTTTACAGAGGAGAATTGCCCAGATAAGTAATATCCATCTCTTCTCCAGGCAGCTGTCTTCAGGACAGTCCTTTGCCGACCTTCTCCTTGTTCTGTACTCCATGCCTGTCTTGCACCATGCCTCTTTCATGCTTCACCTGAAGGGCTATCCCCTCCTAGTGGCAGCCAAGGTGGAAGAGCCAGGAGTTCCCATCTTGACCCACTGAACTCCAATGGGAAGATTCTCCCCAGCAAAGCAGAAGGCAGAGAAGGATGCAGCTAACATCTAAAGGTGCATCTGAAAGAGTTTATCAAGTCTGCCTGCCTCAGCCACAACCACATAGATGATTGTGCATGCTGGGAGAAGGGAGGGAAAAACACTCTCTCATGCTCTTTCCCCTTTATGACTCTTCTGATTAAAGCAGAAAAAGAGACGTAATTTCTTCCTTCAAAAATAGGATACTTCTCTCTAGTGATGGAGAGCTATTTACCACCATCCAAAACCAAATGGTGCATAGGAAACACTGAATTCCTTTGCTATTCTCCATGAGAAATAAAATTGTCATTCACATTCAGATGCAGAGCAGCTCTGTGGATGGAAACATGTGTCTCTTATTCCACATCTAAATGTCACTTGCCTCAACTCCAAAGAGTTGCTGAAGTAATCAGTGCATCCTGTCAGTTTTATTTCAATTATGTTACTCAATTTTTGTACTTACACATTTCTCCATTTTTCCAAGAGCCAGTAATTAGTATAAATGTTAGTGCTTTGTTTGACTGGAATGGACTTGGAAGGCCAGTGTTTCCCTGAAGCCCGAACCTGACTCCTGAACAGCACAAAAAGGCTCTGTTAAACCCTGGCTTGAGTTAGATAAATGCCTGGCTTTTTAAAAAGAGAATAATCCTAAACAGGTGGTGCATATTCACAGCTGTAGTGCAGAAATCCAGGTAAAGCCAACAAACTTACAAACTTTTTTTGTGAGAGACTTGCACAACTGCTTAGTTTCTTCTTTCTCTTCCTCCTCCCACCTCTCCCCTGAAGTTCTTTCACCTCTAACACAGCACATTTGGATAAAGGGCAAGATGCAGTAAAAGCTTAAAATGCTTTAGGAATCTGCCTCAGAGGGTGACCTGCTGCCAGGGTTAAGCCAAAGCAAAGCAACACCAGATCCCATGTCACCACTGTCAAGTCTTAAGTCCCTTTAGAAAGCCAGTTGAAAATCTCCCTGCATAGTTCTCAACCAACTCAGATGTTAACCCTCTGTTTATCTTTCAGGGTGTCTTAATACATTTTGTGTGTGGATTAACTTGTCCATCAGTGTGTCACAACTCAATTCCCCTCCAAGAGGGAAAATATAATTTGCTATTTTGAGGAGATTAGCTGTAGACTAATGGGCAAGAAATGTGTTATCAGATAAAAAAAAACCTGCTAAAACAGTATTCCATCTTACAAAATACTGCTTGAGACTGCCTTGCAAAGACAACTGAAACATGGAAAGCACATGTCAAACTGAGGGGCTGCTCTGCCTTTGGTTGGCTCCAGTTTGCTAATGATTTCTCACTAAACAAAACCACCTTCCATAGGAATTGAAAACAAGATGTTTACAAGCCACCCTGGAAACCAGAGTTATGTTTATGATGCAGCTGGTTACACAGCACTTTGGAGTTTTTGTATTACCCTGCGTATCTGCCGTACTCAACAGACACCTGATTGGTCTTCCACAATTAATGGTGGCTTTTAACATCTCAGGTGCCACCAGAGCTCACCCATCCTCCTCCTCTCTCTCCTCCATTCAGATGACAGTCACTGTAGTCAAGTTCTGCTGCCAGAGAGTGGATGAGGCAAGGATCAGCCACATGGACATTATTAAAGCTTCACTGTGGGAACCATCCTCCTTCCAGGAGTCCAACAGCACATTCAAGGGATGCAGAGACTTGGGGCTTCAGGCTACATAACCTGCTTCAGGTTACTTAGGGTCTAGTGGTGAGTTATCTACCAGAGACACCTGGCCAGACACAGGAACAGTACAGCTGTATCCGCATTAATTTTTTTTGCTCCTCACCACTGCTAACTGGCATGCCTGCAGGATTATCACTGGTAAGTCACTAGGTGGTACCCAGCCTCCTGAGTATCCCTGCACCATGTCCCGTAAATGGACTGCCAGGGATCCTGTGGCTTTTTGGACAGCAAATGTTTCTGTTTATAAAGAATACAAAGAAACTAATCTTTTGAGACATGATGGAAGCTACTTCAAATTAATGCCAGTCTGTTCTGAACTCTCCAACCGGAGTTTGAACTTTTGTTGCTGACTATACCGTGAAAAAACAGACCCTTGGTGCCAGAATACTTGTTGCCTAGAGATGCTTCACAGCAAATTCCTAACATCATTCCTGCTCATCTGGCTGTGGCTTTCTGTAGGTTTGGTACCAGTACTATAGGCAACACTATTTGATGAATTTTCTTAGTTTTTGTTTGGATAGGAAGTGTATGCTTAGACCTGTTTTTACCTGGGTACCAGGTTTGCGTGTTGCTACCAAATCCTTCACCATTTTGACCTCGGAGACTGACACTCCTCCAACCATAAAGATGATCAGAAGAGGATGATCACCAGGGTGAGGGCGATTCACCTGCAAAATGAAGAAAAACATTATTTGTACTTGCTTCATCCAGGTCCAAACCTATGGATTATCAGTGATCAGCTCCCTAAGTCGCTAGAGGAAGACCAAAGAGGAAGCTCAGAAAGAAATATTCATGGAATGCTGTAGCAGCTGAGAGGGAAATCAATGGGGATGATGCCCAATTAGAATTAATTAACTGTTTCCAGGTGAATAAACTCTCCATGGATTCCACTGAAACCTATGGGAGTTTCTCCTGAAGTCTCAGAGTTTCTCCTTCCATTCCTTCTTCATTACTTTCCTCCCTTTCCCAGAGGGTGGATGTTTACTTTGGATGTAGATACACAAGAGATTTTAAGGAATGAGGGGTAAATTACTATCCAGTAGAAGCAAGGAGTCCAGCCTAAACATGCTAGGATCCCTGCCTGAGGTCAACATGGAAAAGAATTTTATGCAATGTGTTTTCACCGGTGCAGTGAATAATCTTTTACAATTCATCCAATAAAAATAACTCAGGTCCATTATAGTATAAAATCAGTTTATAGATTGTTTCAATTCAGAGATTTCAAAGTTTCTATGATTGCCTTGTAACTAACAGAGAGAAAATTTAGCTCCAAGAACATACTTGTTTCATTTTCCCCCAATAATCTTTAAAATGGCACCAATATCCCACTTCAGACTTTATAAACTGGATTTTAATTTTAAATGTAGAGGTGATGCTTTACATCAGTTTCCTCTTAGCCGCTTCTAGAAGTTTGATGACTTTGCTGTTTCCTAGCAAACTGTTTCCTTCTTGAGAAAACACACTCCTCTGACACTACCTTGATGCATTCTTTGGGAGAGATGTCAACAGAGCCCATGCAATTCCTCTTGTCACATCACCCTGGAGCATGAAACACTCCAAATGTTTGGCTCTGAAAAGTGACAAAATAGTTTAATTCCTTTTTAGACCCTCTGCCTCCTTTCCTTGCATGAGCGTAGGCTTTTAACAGCATTCACTCGACAGAATGAAATGGTGTCAACCCATGTTTGGGCAGAGCAGGGTTCTTTTGCTTTCCCCACCAGAGCAGCTTGCTTTGATGCTTGTGGCTCCAGCTCCTGGGGGTACAGCTCTTCTTCCTTTCTTTATTGTGGCTCTCCTATATTTAGTCTTTCGGCACTTTTTCATCGTGCAGGTCTGTCAGGCTTTCTGCCTGGTAACCTTCAGCAAGGACTCTTCCATTTGAAGCCAGCGCAGGGAGATGCCATGCTCTCTCCAGGCTAGCTGGCTTTGATTACATGGGGCTCCCTGTTCAATGCTGCACCCCAGGCAAAGAGCTCTTGAATTCCTGAGTGTTTGAAACTAGTACAAAAGCCTTAGACAGATGTATTAGCCAGCTGAGTACTTGCATACTGGGCATTTATTCTCTTACTCACCCTGAGTTTGCTGGCCATCTTCATTGAGCGGATGGCACAGATAGCATACATTCTACAATTCCAGGGCACTGGAACAGGCTTGCCAGGAAAGTGGTCACACCACCACACATGCCTGGATAATACCCTTGGGCACATGGTGTGATACTTGGGAATGGTGTTGTGCAGGGCCAGGAGCCGGACTCGATAATCCTTGTGGGTTCCTTCCAACTCAGAATATTCCGTGATTGTGGGATTCTATGATTCTCAATATCTTTCCGAGAAAAAAGCAACTCATAATAAACATGCATGGGGAACACTGGGCACATTGAAAGGACACCCAGTATAAGAATCGGGAAACATGAACTTTCAGGGTAATGCTGAAGAGAAAATGTCTTGACAAATCATTTCTTTCAGTCAAAATAAACCTAGATCCAAACACATGGTGCCTATATAAAACTTACTATTTTTTCAGAAGACTAAAGTTCAAACCACAAATTCCAGAAATGCATATTAAAAATACTATTAGGCATGCAAACTCTAAATTAAATTAAAACAGAAATGAAAGGGTCTTGGAATCTGTAATTTTGTTATGCTATGCGTAAGTGTTTTGAAGGAGGACAATACTTTGGATACAAAATATTTGGCTATGTTAAGAATGCAAGTTTCTGCCAATTTTTTTTTTCTTTTTTGTTTGATAATACAACCACACAAGACTCTCTCTTTTGAAGGAACTGGCTGTGTGTAGCTAAACACAACTCATTTTATTGATACAGAAGAACTGAAATGGATTGCAACAAAAGCAATGTGTATCTTCTGGGATCCTTCTACAGTTTGGTTGATTTGGGACATTTCCACTGCCTCTGAGTTTACCGTGAAATCTGAATTTTGCCAAAATCCCCAAGTGAAATTCATTTTCAATTCAAAATCCCACACATTAAAAAAAAATGTGGAGAGCTTTCTCAGGCAATTAAAAACATTAACTAAAAACCCCTCAAAACCATTATGTTGGCATGAAATGCTGACATGAAAGAGCCCAGAGGAAGGGGGGATGGTGCCCAGAGCCAGCAGAGGGTCCCAGTAGGACATCCCCAGCACTGAGCTCACCAGGGCATCCTAAGGATGTGGGTGGTCAGAGGGCTCTTTGCTGGTGCACATGTCTGTGTGGAGGAGAGAGGAGGAGGTGGTAAAACAGGGCGGCAGTGGTCAATAAAACTCTAAAACTGAAACAGGAAAGCATCAGAGGGCAGATTTGTTCTCATGGCTCATGGCAGCTCACAAAACAGAGTTTTCTTCTGATGAAAGTCAGCAAGAACAGTCACTATTGTTCTGTAACTCACCCAACAAAAACAGCAGCACTGGTGATTCTGGTAGTTGTGACCAACCAGAAACCAATTAATTTAGCTCAATAACTGGAAAAAGGAAAACATATCAATCACCAGAAACTAGGCTGCTGTGTAGGGCACTTGGTATCACTGATAGCAAGCTCATATCGTCATAAAACACATGGTGTAGAGCAGCAGTCAAAACAGGAATCCTTGAGGCAAGGGGGCTTTTTTTCCTTCACCATCCCTTAGCTTCAAAGCAAACATTTCTACCAGACAAACAACTTCTGGATGAGAGGTATCTTTAAAAGTCTGTTTTGAACTAACTTACCTGAGGCAATCACCAAAGTATTTTTATGTGAGTTGGCATTTATACTCAGGCATTGGGAAAGAAATTAAAATAAGGAAGTTCACAGAATAATTACTGTGCTGATGGTGTGATTGTGTCAGAAACACAGGCTGGTCAGACACTCATTCATGCAACAACTGAGCACATGCCAGCAAGCCAGCCTACAAAATAAGGGAGCAAGCATGGACACATATTTGTGAAGTATGTGAAGACGCCTATGAAATTTATCCTACACAAAATTCACTTGCTTATCTTTTAAGTATTCCTTGTAGTAGGATATTTGTCTTACCAGAAAAGATGCACTTACTGGTACATATTGCCATAACTACTTATGTCTCTCTTTTACACACACACACACCCACCCACCCACCTTCTGAAAGGACACATTAGTCCTCAAAATAGTTAAAGGTGTCAAGGTCTCCATCTAACCATTTAGGCCTTCTGAAGTCCTTATATTCTTCTTTCTTTTCTTTTTAAGAATAGGCTATATTCCTGCTTAAAAATTCTGCAATAAACAAACACAATGAAATCAATAAAATTGTGAGAATTACTGGTAAATTAAACCAATAATTAAAAAATTTACTTGGGTATACTAGACTGGTTACTTTGTTTGATAGCGCAATGTGTTTTTAATTCTACTATTTTTGGAGTGGTGGCATAAATTTTTCAGTTCTGACACAAGAATGGAGATATATTGGGTCACTTTTTCTATATATATCCTCTGTTGTCTTAGGGCTTAATCATTAGCTGTGAAGAGCTGAGAATTTCAATTTAGGAACCTAACTGAACGTATTTTGGAAATCCATTTCGACTATGGAAACAGATTCCTGACAACAAGCACTGGATTTTAGGCTTGCTTGATTATGTGCTCAAAACTAGCCTTCTTTGAAATAACAGAAAAATAACTTTGTTAGTCTGATACTGAGTTCCAGAATAGTACCAATACAACAGTCAAAACTACTTTTGTCACCTGGCTTTCAATGCAGGTCTAGCAGGAATTTTCACAAAAGAGAAAAAAAAAATTCTTTTCTATTATCATAGAATCACAGAATCAAGTTGGAGGGAGTCTTTGTAGCTCATCTAGTTCACCTCCCTGCCCAAAGCAGGGCCAACTTCAAAATTATATCAGGTTGCTCAGGGCTTTGTTTGGCCAACATTTGAATATCTCAGAGATGGAGAATTCTCTGGACTTAACCAGTCTAACAGCTAGAATTTTTTTTCCTTCATTCAACTGGACTTTCCCTTGCTGCAACTTGTGTCCACTGCCTCACACAGTGTGCTGATGTCTCTTCCATGCGGAGAGGTGGTGGTGGTAAACCTGAAAGAAAAACACTGGGCACAGCACTGAATGTACTGTACTCATAACCACTGTACTGGTGTGGTTTGATGTGAATTTAGCGTTGTTTTCAACGGAGAATTCAGGATATGCAGGAAGGCAAGGCTGGATGTAATCAATGCTGGCTACTCCACACTTCAACTCTGTAAATATTTAGTAAACACTTAGCATGGGCTAATTTGTAAGGCAGAGTAAATTCTTGTAGAATGACTGTCTTAAAACATGCTAAGAGGATGCACAAGGAAATATCTAACTTATGGGCTTCCTTCCTCCCCCTATTGTACAAGTTGAACCATATGAAATTATAGATAAGGTATTGAACAGGGAGCTCCTCCTTCATCCCCTGCGAGACCAGATTGTTCATACTTCTCTCCTACCTCAAGGCTGCTGAGTGTCCTTAAAGTCCTTTGATGAGGTGCCGTCTGGAATGCCTTTTGGAACACCATGTAGGTAATATGAACTGACACTCACTTATCAATTTGTTAGTTGGGTGTCTCTGAAGAGCTCTAAAAGCTATGTGAGTTACAACTTCCCTTTAGCAAAGCCACATTGCCTCTTCCCAGATATATTGTCCTTATTTTGGTGTCCACCATCATCCTTATTTAGATGTTCAGTCTGCTCCATTCCTCTTGTTTTGTTCAGCAGATGCTACCTGTCTGCACTGTACCTGCAGTGTGGTGCCTCAAGCTATTCCCAGCCCTCCTTCAAGGATTTAACTCTCCTAAACTCCCCTTAAGTTCTGCTGAACAGTATAATAAAAACAGCTACTGCTGCATGATGCTCTGATCTCAGAAAAATCTTACAGATGAGCTTGGGAAGGCTGGTTTACCTTCATGAACATGCTGAATCCAGTTTTAAGGAGATCAGTGAGGCCTGATGAAATATGCTCAATATCAACAGGATCGGGCCGATCAGGATTACAGATCTCTTCCACTACCTGTTTCAGCAGAGGTTTGTAAGAAGCCTGCACAAAGAGAACAATACATTGTGAGTAAACATGTTTAGACTCAGTGCAACCACAATTCTAAATATTTTATTTCTATTAAAGGTTACAGAAATAATTATCCAAGAAATGAAAGCATTCAGAGAGGCTGTGACCTTGACTGCAGATGGTGTGCACCAGCACAACATCAGACTGAAAAGACTGGAAGAGAGTCAGACATTTACTCTCCCCCATGTGTATTATATCAGTAAAGAGAGACAAGGAAGACAGGGGGGACTATTACTTTTTCTGAATCTTTTTGGAGGTAATGGATAACCATACAGATGAGACTCTGTTGCCCAATGTGCACACAGATGTCATTCCCTTTTTAATGATTTTACAAACACCTAAACAGGGATTTTTTTTTTTTTTTAATAGATTGTTCCTGTCCTATTCCAAGTGTCATGTCCTCACGGGAGTCTGGATACCAGCAGGGAAGGGAAGAGGCCAACTTGCCTGTTTGTCCCTCATGGGAGAGCAGAGCTAAGGAACCTCTGTTAGTCCTTTAGCTTCCATGGTCATGGCCCTCCACATAATATTTCCACCTGTAGAAGACTTTTGAAAAACAGGCCAAACGACTCCACCATTACCATGAATGTCAGAGCTTCAGAGAAGTTAGGGGCTAGGAGAAGTGAAAAATGTAAAGGTACAAATGGTCAACATGCTGGAAGATCTACTCTCAAAGGATCCTTGTATCCTCTTGAGGATGCACAAACCCAAGCTGAATATGAAGTAGTAGCCTAATAATCTCCACATTCCAATATCAAGGTTTAAACCACTCTGAGTTGCTGAAAAAAATTTTAAAATAAAACTTATAGGAACCCATGGAAAGATCTTTAATGAAAATTCAAGCTTACTTGGTTTACAGATGGAGCTTTGTTTTACTGCTTTTAACTTTGCCCAAACTGAACAGAACGATGATCTTTCCAGAAAGTGCAATCATCTTGGAAAATGAGTAGCTTTAAAATTAGCACACTTATTTGTCTTTGGGACTACCCCAGGTGTATATCATCCCTTAGATTACTTAGGAGAATCAAGTGTAACATCATTAATTTTGCAAAGATGATATCTACAAGAGACATCTTGCAAGATAATAGTAAAAATGGATGGAAAATAAAACACAAACCACTTGGCTTGAAACTAAAATTTTCTGGAGTCATTAAAGAAATGTTTTTCATCCAACACTTTAGAGCGAGAAACGAAGCTTACAGTTTTTTTAATACAATCCTGTCAACAAAGATTTATACAACTCATCTAGTTCTTCTCACAACATGTGCATAATTTTTAGTTGAGCCAACAAAGCAAATGACAGCAGACATGAGATGCAAGATCTTTTAGAACATGTCAGGATTTCTGTCAAATCTAGTCACGCAATAAACAACTGTTTGAAAATACACATGCAGGCATGAAATCCCATTTATAAAAATCTGTTTAATATCTTCATAGATGAGGAACAGAAAAACATAAGGAATGAAATATTTTTGGAGCAGAGATCAAGTCACAGTTTAAAGAGAGGCTTACTCCACAAAATTAAAAGATCATCTGACTGAAATGAAAAATATCATTCAAACAAAACTATGTACTCAAAAGACGTCAAAAATGTGCTATGATTTCGCATGTCTGAATTTTCAGCACCAAAACTCACTGCCTTTTAAAACAACCCAGTCAGACTACACAGATACTAAAATACAGATAGTATGATCACTTGCCTTTTTTAAGTATAATGTTTTCAAATACTTTTTAAAATCTTGTATGACTTGAAATTAATCTACTATATTTTTAGTGGGTTTTTTTGCACAACTCCCAACAGCTGCATTGGTTTCTATCTCATATAATGAAACTTGTAGCCACTTTAAATTTTGGCAGGCACAAATTTGTTTAAAATAGCGGTTAAAACCCTCAGTAGCGAAGGGGCACACCACATACAAGACTATAAAGGGGAGAAGAGAGAGAAACACAGAGAGAAGGAGAGATAATGAGAAAAGGAGAGTGAGGAATGGAAGAAGGAATGGAGAAAGGGAAGGAGGAAAGTAGAAATATACCAAGAAAAAAGTAGTTTCAATAACAGGCAAAATTCTGTTCTTGCACAGAATGTTCACTACGTGAACTAGTTTGATAATTCGATGAAAACATTTATCCTTTTATGTAGGACATACAAATTACAATGCTACAAAAAGTCCTTCTAAGAGGCTATCCAATTCCAAGTTACTTATCCATAGAAACCTTTTTATGAGTCTTAAGAAGAAACAGAGGCTTCCCAGCTTTTGACAGACAAAGTGAGAAAGTATGTAGAGGCTAAACCCGTTCTGTAGCACTAAGCAGGTTTGGCAGTGAATGTGGTCACAGGACGGGCACTACTTCCTCTGAGGAGCTAAACTGATCGCACACAACACCTGCCAGTCAAAAGAGAGGCCCATTTCTAGAGAGCTGTAAGTATCATGGACAATGACATACTGCCTGCTTATTTCTACTATTATAAATCTCCTGGACTTCCCTCAGCAGAAAGTTTGTCCTACTTAAGCAGCTAGATCCCTTGCATGGCTGGATTAAGGGGCTGCAAGGTGTTAATATATCCCTTGCTGTGTTCCAGCACTTATCCCTAAGCAAGCAAAGTGGATTACATCCAAAGGACATACTGATGCTAATTGCACTTCCAGGAAACTCTTCTTATCATCTCACTGCCCCTGCACTGAACGGTATTAAATGTTTAATAATTTTCCCCATTTTGGACACCAGACTTGTCCAAACTGCTAGAAGAATTCAGGATCAGGTTTTCTTCACCTTAGAGTTCCAGCGTCATTTTGCAACACTCATGTTCTTATGAAGCAATGCTTAATTTGAACTACATCCCTTTGCTGGTCTACAGCACTATAAGGAGTTTGGAAGGGTTTTTTTTCTGGCTTAAGACTAGAATCATGTTTTATGATCTCTCTCTAAATCACTGCTTTCTGCTGTAAAACTATTTTTAACTGGAAAAGGTCTTAAGGGGAGACAGCGAGAAGGAAAACCACTGTCTATTAGTCCTGATGACCTAAAGCAGTACTGTAGGTCACGGGTTCCTACTTCAGAAATAGAAGCTGAATTTGTCACCTATTTACAAACAGGTTTGTCTCTCATGCTTACAGGGACACGAGAGAAAATACAAGAATATAGTTGCTGTATGGATGCAGACATCCTGTTTCACTCTGCCTTGAGTGGTCTAAGTCAAGAGCCATCTTGACCTAGCCCTGCCTTTCACAGGCATTCATGTCATTCTATAGTGCTGCAGAGCAAAGCTCAAATTTCTTCCCCAGAGCTGACACTGATATGCACATGCCTGAGTCTGGACAAAGGACTTGAGGAAGTTTTTGATGACTAGGTCAATTATAAAATCTATGCTTAAGTATCTTCTTCATGGGCAGAATGTGTATAAGATTAGTACATCCACAAAATTAGTGCTGTAAGTTTGACAGCATGCTAGAGACATAAACAAACACAGGGAAAAGAAAGCTACACTTGCCTGGTGGGTGTTGCTGCCTGGATTATGTATGGAATTAAACTGTTTCATGTGCATTCGGACTCTGGCAATATCCCTGAGGGACCGAAAGATACCGTCCACTGCATCCGTGGCTTTCTGAAATGTCAGGTTCAGTGACGAGTCACAGCCTAAAGAAATAAAGAAACACAGAGCTAAATGAGTGAAAAGTGTTCATGTGTTTTGATAATAAACAGTAGGAAAAGGGTAACTGGGAGTAAATTTTGAATTATTTTCATTGTGTTATATTCTAGAAACTCAGGGGCTTGTTAGACAGCATGTCCTCAGCATGGCACAAGTCTCTGCGGATAAGCAAGAAGGCAAAAATTCTGGACAGCAGGCAAAGTGAAGGGCGTCTCTCTTTGTAACCTCGATCACATAGCTTTCTCATCAGCACAGAGTATGTTTTGCTCTTCACAGCAAACACAAGTTTCCATGCTAGCAGACCCCAAAGAAGAGGCCCCTGTTATGTGGAAAGGAGCCAGCTGGTTTGCTGGTCTGCT
The DNA here is from genome assembly GCA_013400175.1 of Phainopepla nitens. Classification (NCBI taxonomy): domain Eukaryota; kingdom Metazoa; phylum Chordata; class Aves; order Passeriformes; family Bombycillidae; genus Phainopepla; species Phainopepla nitens. The sequence goes on from VXBQ01010787.1 coordinate 311,283, forward strand.
TGGGTAAACAGCCATGAAGAAGGGAACTGCTCCTCTCTGGCTGGCAGCCTGCTGACTCCAAAAACACTTCCTACCTTTGCAACACGAAAAATGGAAGAGTCTCTGCTAAATACAGCAGAAATGTCAGCCAGGCATCGGAAAGAGCTGCATTATCACAAAAAAAGTTCTTATCCCCCAAAGTGGCAGAGTTACTATTCCTAATTTATTTTTCCAATGCACTTCTGCTAAGGTATAATACTTATCTTCCACTAAGGCTAAATTCCAATTAGAGGACCACTTAAAATGTCCCTCTAGGTGGCCAGACAGTGCCTTGGAAAAAAGAAATTCTTAGTTTTGGCTCCATCCTCCTCACCACAGGACCTATATTGCCCAGAAGCATTGAAAGATGCTTTCTCAGCTCCACTGCTGATGAGAATTAGCCAAGTGAGAGGTAAGTGGGTCTCCTGATATTTTCATTGGCTGTTCAACACAGTTCTACTCCTCTTGACATCTCTGCCTGCCTCTCTTCTCACTTGACTCTTCATCCCTGTGGCAGAAAATCCATCACAAAATAACCCTTCTTGCCACATGCTTGCACCAACACACTTACTCCTGCTTATTGCTATTGTCTTCTCCAGAGATGCTGCTGCAGTGGCTTCTGTGTCCGTCCACCAGTTCAGAAACCAATCCTGTACCAGCAAACCTCTATGTCTATGCAGAGCCCTGCTGAGAGGGCAGCTTGCACTGTGCTGCACCCATGGAGCCTGGTACTGAAAACAGGCACCCAGACTGTCAAGAAGGCACCTGGATTTTTTGGGTAGGAGATCCCTGAACAAACTTTCCTTTGCAACTGACAAAGGACAGAACCCTTATGTACTAAAAAAAATCAATAAAAAAGGTGATAAGTTGTGGCAGTCACAGTGCCCTCTGAAAGGCTTCCTCCCTGGCAAGCTGTACCCTAGATAAGAATTGCTTAGTTATGGTGAGTGGACCAAAAGACCCTTTTCCTGCCTCGGGACCCCTCATTATCTCTGTGTAAAACCATTGGATATTTCACTTCAGTCTTCCCTCAACCCTATACTATTGGCCCTTTTCCCAGTCCTCACTAACCATATAAAAATCCCTGCTTCTGCCCAGTTTGGCAGAAGAAGTTGTCACTGGACCCCCCATCGCAGAAGCTGCCAATAAAGGACACCTGTGGAACTGCCACACAGCTCTTCTCATCTCTTGTCCCTGAATCGGCCGGGGTACCTTGCAGGCTGAGCTGAAAATCACTAAGAGCTGAAATCACTAAAAGAGCTGAGTGCCTGAAGCCTCAGGCCTTGCTTGCATTGGCACCCTGTGGCTGGGACACTGCCTGAGATCCCCTGGACAAGCTGCTCCTCTCGGGATCCCTTTCCTCGGGAACGTCTGTGGCAGCCGGGGTCAGACAGACCCTTGGCCCAGCCCACATTAGTAAGTACAAAATGTACAGGGAATATTTGACAGTGAATCTGAATTACTTTCATACCTTTGTGTTCAGCACAGTAAAAAAATATATACAATATAAATGCATACACACACTTACAGGGTTCTGAAACTATTCCTACAAGATGGTGATTAGACACTGACCTTTCATTTGTCTGCATATCGTTTGTTGGGGAGAGGTGTGGTGTTGGATTGCTATGTACAAAGACAATGGGACAAGGCTGTTGGACATCACTCCTTGAGCTTTTATTTCAGCATCAGTCTCATTACAAGGTGAGGCACAAAAGATGTTGAGAGCTCATGCCATAACAACAGCAGCCGAAATTCTCTAGGTTATAAGGCCTTTTAAAAAACTTTCTAGCCAATAATGTTAAAGCTGACAAGCATATGCTTAAGTCAATCAGTAAAGTTGCACATATATCTCATCTTAAACAATGCTTGCTTGCAATAGCCTAAAAACAACAAATAAAGCATCATTTTTAAGCTTGTATATTTCTTTTATCTTGCTTAGCACATTTCCTAATGCCTACCTCTTACATCGCTCACCAAGACAGTCTTACTGCTTCTTGTCCTTGCATCTTCAGCATTCATGCATTCTTCCTGTCTGAGATTTGCTTTCACACAGCTTTCTGAGAGTTTTCTATCTTCCCTATTTCCCACAATAGATTTATACCTTTTCTATCTCCCACACTGTGGGAGCATTGGTGCACTGGGTGTGTTCAGCTATGCCTTCTGGCAAAACCAAAAGTGTATCTCAAGGAGCACGAGAGCAGGGAGGGGCCAATGTCCATTTCCAGTCTCCACATCAGAGTGCTGTGCTGGACCCAGTTTGGGACCCCAAGATGGCACGGGGAGTTGAAGACCCAGTCTGGCTGTTTATGGCCGGCCCAACAGAAGGAAAAGTGATCTACTTTCAAAAGTTCTCTAAAACATGCCTTCCTTGGGATTTTCCATCAAGAAATGTCATGTCTGAGGAAACAAGGGACATCTATTTCCAGCCTGACATCTAGTACTTCTTTTTTAAATGAAAAAAAAAAAAAAGTTTTCTTTACAATCCCTTATTGTTGAAATTAAAATCTCTGAAGGCTGCTGTCTACCTGTTGCACTGCACTAGGGTTATAGAGGGGAGCCAGGTTTCTTTCCAGCCTGGAGAACAACAGAAGCTTGTTCTTTAGAAGTGGCAGGCAGCTACAAATCACCACCCGTTCACACCTTCCCGGCAAATGGGGCTCTGCAGCATATGGAGAGCAGTACACAATCCCTCTTCTCTGCTAGCTTCAGGCTACCAAGAAATCTGCTCCTTTTACAACAGTGAAGAGGTGGAATACATTAGCTGCTGCACAGCTCATGTACTAATTAAAACAAAACTTCCTGTTACTGTTATTTTTCTTGGGAATTTATATGCCATTTGGAGAGCACGCTGAATGAATTCCTTTGAATCCCAAGCCCTATTATATATTCGGAAAAGCCATTTAAAAAAAATTTGGGGATTTCCTGTTGTACTTGAAGAAGCCCAGTTGGGGAGAAAAAGAAAATCACTGCTAACCTGCAGAGGACTCAAGATTTTAAAGAACACAACCCTATTCTGCAGTAAGTGATGTCCATCCTCACTATGTGGATAATGTTTCTGTTCTTCTCCTATCCAGTTGTGTCAAATTTGAGGAAAATGAGTCTGTCAGGAGCTGCATTCAGTGCCTACCAGGATGAGACTTTTGAACTTTTTCATGAGATAAAGTACATCTCCTCTTAAGCAAGACATCTGCATAACCGTTAGTGCCACAATTAATCCATTTTCACAAGAAGCTTGAAATAAGGAGAACGAATGGAGATGCTGTTTTCTACAGTACTAAGTGACACAGGAACCAAACAGGACCAGCTTTTCCACTGATTTCTGAAACAGGTAGGGAAATGCTTTAAGAAAAGGACATGAGCACTGTGAACCCTTGAGATCTATAATTATAGAGCAGCATGTGATTTATTATCCTCCCTCTACCTCCAAAAAAATGTTACAAATGAGAATTTCAGAATTTCAGGAAACCTTTCACTGTGCTTAGTCTCTTTTGGTACACATAAAGGCATTATAAACAAACATATTATTTCTCTAAAGCAGTATGATAATTATCAATATTTTCTGAAGGACTTTGATAATTCAGAGACATCTCACTAGGCCTATGATTCTTACAAAGTTATAAGTTTAGGAAAGCTGAAAGTTTACCACTCCACTCTCTTTTCTTGGTATTAATTTCAGCTCTCTCCACCTTAGGCTCTCTCTATATCCCTTTTACAGAAAGAAACCAATATAAACCCTGCAAACTCTGGGCCAGAGCCAGCAGAGTAACCAAGCCTTTTCAGAGGCACACATTGAATCATGGGGTAAAACAGAAAACTTGCTCTTTGAGGGAGAGAAAATCCAGCATCAGGATTTCATTATGCAGGATTTCATTATTTTCTAGATATGCAGAGTTAATATGCTTGTCAGCAAAAGATAGAAGAACAAGAGAGATAAAGGGTTCCTTGAAGGTCAGAACTCAAAATACAGCACTGTGATATTAAATTAATTAAATCTTCTATTTTTATACTTTAGGTGATAGCATAGCAATGCTATCACCTAAAGTATAAAAATACTTCTTTTCCTAGCAGATAAATTAAGGACCTACATATACATAGCCATATGTTTTACAATAGTTTTGGCATATCTGTGCATTAAGATTTTTTATGCAAAAGTAGGTACACTTGTACAGTGACACAGATCATTGCTGGTTTTTGCAGGGTAAAAAAAAAGTGTAAAACTCAAAAACTAGGATGTTATTTGTCTAATTCTCCTGTCACTTTTCTTCCCTATGGATTCTGCCATGCATTTGAATCTTTATTCTTGAATCTGATTTGTACTGAATTGTCTGATGCTCTCTGATGCATCTAAAAAGTGGAGCTGCTAAGTGAGTGTGACACCGTGGGACAAGGAAGGACAGGCCAGAACACAAGAAATCTGCCATTTCCCTATAGTTACATCAGCAGAAAGTGAAAAATTGTAATTGATTCATTTTAGTTTGGGGGATTTGAGAAGAAAGGTGTGTTCTATAGCTCTTGAGAAGAGAGTGTCCAGAAGGGACAGACAGTGGTGCCTGTGACAGCTTCCCTGCAGCACATCCATCCCTGGGGCTTGGAGAGGGTCCTGCTCTGTGCTTGCTCTGTCCTCTGCATCCCCAGCCAGAGCATATGTGGTGCTGGATGGACAGCCAGGTCTATGCTGCTGGCAGCTCACATCATAAAAAAAAATAACATGACCATTTTGCTGAAGCCCTGGCAAAGCAGTGTATTGGTGCTGCCAGCAGAGAGGGGAAGGAGCTCATCAGCTGGGGTAGGGCAGGCACAGACCTACAGAGATAACCTGTTCCTATCCACAGCCTTGGGATGCTCTTTTCCCATCTCCTACCAGCAACCATAGCAGATTTCTAAGGTATCATCCCAATTTAATCCCTTTTCTCATATTCCCTCTGTCTTCTGGGATGGCTGCTTGCCCCAGTCAAGCCTCAGCCCTTTGTGGCTTTGGGAGGCTGAACTCAGCTTGGACTACATGGCTGCAAAACTACTCCAACCCCACAAAGGGCAAGTTATTTTTGCACAAGAAGTGAAGAGACCCAAACTCTTCCAAGGTGTCCAAGAGTGTAGCATCACTGCCAGACTGGGAATTTGGGATTTCCCAGTCCTGGACTTGACCCTTCTGCAAGTCCACACAGCACTGAATCACAGAATCGTAAAATATTAGGGGGTTGAAATGGACCTTAAAGATCATCTAGCTCCAACTACCCTGTCATGGGCAAGGACACCTTTCACTAGGCCAGGTTGTATAAGACCTTATCCAACCTGTCCTCGAGCACTGTTGGGGATGGGGCATCCACAGCCTCCATGGCCAACCTGTTCCAGTGTCTAACCAGTAAAAAATTTCATCCTAATATCTAACTTAAATTTCCCCTCTATCTGTTTGTACCTGCTACTTTTTGTCCTATCACTGCAGTTACTGACTGAAGAAGGAAGCCTTCTCTGGCTTCCTTGTAGGCCCTTTTCAGATCCTGAAAGGTTGCTATGAGGTCTCCACACAACCTTCTCTTCTCCAGGCTGAACACCTCCAGCTTTCTCAGCCTGTCTTCACAGACAGGGGAGGTGCCCCAGTCCCTTTATCAACTCTGTGGCTCTCCTATGGACTTGTTTCAACAGTTCCACATCCTTCTTATGTTGGGGATCCCAGAGCTGGATGCAGCACTCCAGGAGGGGTCCCACAAGAGCAGAGCAGAAGGGGAGAATCACCTGCTTCAACCTGCTGGCCATGCTCCTTTTGATGCAGCCCAGAATTTGGACTGCAAATCCTATCAGGCAGAAAAGATAGAGAGCAGGATGAAAGCACAGAAGAGCAGCATATGGGAAAAGCATTAGAAAAGGGAGGAAAAATGCACACAATATCAAAAAATCAAAGTTCTGTGTTTCTATATATTTAATTTATGATCTGATTGGCACATGGAGAATGTGAACAGCGATGTGTTTTGGAGCAGTCACCAGCACATGCAGTGCAAGTGATGGTATGGATCTAGTGTCTATGACAGGAGGAGAATGCATCTGATCCACTTCCAAGGAAACTACAGAAGCCAGCATTGTGACCGACAAAGATGCAATTTGTAGTTTTACTCTCATCACAACAAACATCTCCCATTTGTAAGAAAAGCCCAGGATGTTTTTTTTTAAGAGTTAACTAAATTTAGAATCCTATATATCTCTGCTTCAGCTTTTAAATATGCATCCACACTTTAGCAGTGCTGAGCATCCAGGGATTGCACATGTGTGTCTCCAAGGGCATTTCAGCACATTATCTGATCTTTATTGTTTAGGGACACATCCTGCAAGCTCTGGAGTTCCCTGAGGAGCACTGTGCTCGAAAAGTTGTTTTTGGCACCAAGTCTTTGAACCCTCTTCTGGAACACACAGCCCACATGGATAAGTACTTTGTTGGATCTCAAGGTCTAAAGCTACACATGTAAAAATCTAGTCACTTACCTGCATGATTAAATATGGATTTAAGGGCTACTTTAGGAGAGTAATTTTTTTTTTTTTTTTTTTTACTTTTGGCCTTAATATCTGTCATTTGGATGTTTCTATTCTACAGCAATATTTTATCGCCTTCTTCTTGCCAAAATCCAACAGCACAACATGTAATATCAACTTTTATGAAGCACTGCAAGCTTGGTACTGCTGGTTCTCATGTTACATTAAATTAAAGCTGTCAATTCACTGAACAATTACAGGGAGAAACTACAGAACTTACTACAATAAATTACATGAATTAATTGCAGGAGGAATTTAAGTTAGGCTCAGATGTACTTTCTGAAGGAAATTAATGCAACAAATTCATTAGGGAAGCATTCAGTTGCTCACTCAAGCCGACCATATCTTAATTAAAAAAACACAGATGCTAATAAAGCTATGGTAAATGCTCTGTAAGTCCAATAAGGCCTCCCAATAATGTTCTCGCAAGAACTCAGTAAAACTCCAGGTTTTACTAAACAATATAGAGCTTTATGAACACACCACTGCAGGACCCATATGACCAAAAGTCCTTGTTCAGTCTTTTGCAAATTATTCTCAGATACTCTCTTTTTGTCTTCAGGTTGGTGGCTGCACCATGGCAAGGACTGATTTTTACTCCCATCAAGGATGTCCTTTCCATTCAGGTGGGGCATTAGCCAGTAACTTTCAGTGATGCTATAAAGTTTCACCCTCGGATCTGCTGCCTTCCACCTTTGTCCAGAAGGTACTCCAAGAGGTACCACGTGTGTGAAGGATGAGGGATGAGGTTTGTGTCCAGGTAGCAACAGGTGAGGCAGTCAGTACCACCAGAACTGGTTCTGCACACCTGCCTTGACCAGGACTCCCTGGGAGTCTAGATGCTTGACCCACTTGTATTCAGAGGGGAACATCTGGAAAACATGGCAAGATCTGTAAATGTCCTTACTTGAAAAAAAAACCCTGTTCCTTTTTATGTTGATTTAAATGAATAATACTTTTTAAACAATAACAAAGTAAAATAAGTATTTCAGTATTTTTATTTGATTTTTCCATATTTTTTTCCTTGGACAATAAGAATTAATACAATCAATGTTTTTTGCAGTCTAATTCATTTCTGTATTCCTCAGACTGCCAAATCAGGCTTGCAGATTGGACATAATTGGAAAATGCTTCCTTCTGAAAGCAACGGCCATACCTAGAATTTGTAAAGATGCAGGAAACTGTTTTAACTCATGGATCTAAGAATGATCATAATGGAGAAATGTCCAAGAGACATTTTCTTTCCCAATTTAAGTTCTGAGCCAAACTTACAGGGCTCACAGTATCCATAAACTCGTGTAGGGAGCTTTATTCAATAATGTAAATGTATAAAAACATAAGACCACAATTAAAACTAATTATTGTAATCTATTTATTAGCTACTGAAACAAAACAATACTTTTAAGAGAAAGACAAAAATAATCATTCTAATGCTATGTATTATTATCTTTTCCAAAAGGTCACTTCACCAAGCATACTAGAGCACAGGTGAAAAGCCATCTGAAAACCAACAAAGACAATGGGCACCTAGGTTGCATTCAATGGGCAATAATTTAATGATAGAAAAAAATGATATATTAGATTAACTGCAATTTAGACTTAGACAGCTATTGTCTAAGTCTAAATACTACACTGCTACTGCCTAAACAAAAACCAAACTCCAGGCAAAATTCAGAGCAGGTTTGCTGAGGGAGTCATGAATTACTGTGGCCTGCTGAGCACAAGCTGATGAGAATAGAAAGTCAAGTGGCACTTCTCCCAGGGGCTACAGGCATTAGGAGGAATAAGAAAGGCTTCCCTTTTTTCTATATTATCAAGAACCTGCCAAGTCATTAAAGGGAACAATTTTTTACCTGGCAGATTGCACAAGACCTTCTCTTGTCCTTCCATTGGTAGTGACAACCATGACATCCTGTGCCTCTGCAAATGTAGCTCAAAGCTCAGTAGGGTGTGTGAAACTGTTTATGATGCTGAAAAGCAGAGAAATGTGGCTTGTGATGCTCTGCTGGAGATCTGGATACCAGGGATTGTACTGGGCAAGGACCATATTATACTTTTTTTTTGTTCCTGATGCTGTTTCTCCTGAAAATGGACATTAAGACTTTGAACACTGAGGCGGAATATGGGGATAAAACAGGGTAAGGGCAGAACAACTGTTCTTTCATCCTGCAAGTAAGGATAATTGAAGTATAACAACTTCCAGAGAAAAGCCAGAAATATTTATGGTAAAGGGCTTGACTACATAACATAAAAAACCACATAATACTGAAAGTACATAAACATAATACTGAAAGCAACAGCCACAATTCTTCACACTGAAATCCGAAATTCTACTTTAATGGCAACCAGCCATTGCAAGGCCCACATGACCAAGGACAAAAGGACTAAGAACTGGAACACTGAAAATTTCTGTGTTCACATTGCAACAACACTTGTCCTTCACTGGAGTTGTTTTGTCCTGCCACCGTCAGTGGTACCACGCACACAAAGAACAGGCTACATTCCCTCTGGTGTCCCAGCCTTGCCAGGGGTGCCTGCAGCAGGGAGCTGAGGCTGGAGGAGAGCTGCAAAGAAGCCATGCATGAGTCCTTCAGCTGGTCACATGTGCCAGGGGTGAACATAGGGCTCACATGTCCATCCTGCAGACGGATGAAAAGTTACGCTGAAGTGCAGCCATCTCAACCACAACGAATAGAGATCATGGTAAGGAGCTTGTGTGGTTTGCATGCTGTGCATAAAACAAACCCTCTGGAGACAAACCCCTGTCTCTGGTACTGCACTTGATCTACTGAATAAATAACCTAATATGAAGTTACTGTGTTTCAGACCTTTCTCTAAAGAATACACAGAGAAAAACTGCCACTCTTGGGACAGATATTCATCTATCTGTAGAGCACAACATTGTACACGTGGGCTTGGGATGCATGAGTCAATTTTCGAAGCTTTGAATCATGAACAGTATGATTTTAGTATAAAAGCAACATGTATTATCTGTTACCTACCAGAGTTTTATACTAAAATGCTTTGCATTTAGGTGAAAAGGTAAATGATAAGTCAGCCTATATATAGGTGATTACGTTATTTGGAATAAGCATTATGTCTCTGATAAGATTAGGAAAACTGTATTTTGCGGAGGCATTTGCTCTTCATGAATTTCATGGAAATATTTAAGCAAAACCCATATGGCATTTGGAGTCAGAAAAAAAACAGGCGAGAGCTTCACCTATTTCTCTCTCCAACTTTGGTTTAAATGCATGTTTGTATTTTTCATTACCTGCTGTAATATTATTTTATTTGAAATTGTTGCTGTAAAATTATTTCATTTGAAATTGTTGCTGTAGTACTCTCTCAAAAGATAACTCTTCTTTTTTTGAGAATATGTCACATTTGATTGAGGATAACATCCCATAAAAAGTACCTTCACAGAAGACTTTTTTAGCTTTATGGAGGTATAAATTATTTAGAAGTCCTCCTATGTTCATCTATGCTCATAACCCATTGAAACTGCACTGCCCTTCGCAGAGATCATAAATACACGGCCCAGTCCAAACATTTTACAGCCTGTGGATGAGCAAGAAAAGGCAAGCAAGTAAAAAGCCAAGGAAGAACAAGAATAAAGCAATAGAAAATGCAAGTTAGAAAGAAGGAAAGAAAGAACTGCATGAGTTACGCAATTTTCCGTTAATTTTTAACTTGAAACTACTTTATACAAGAGACAAGACAGGCTTTTTTTGGATGAAAAGCAAAATGAAAGAAGTGAGACTGTGGAAAGGATCTGAAGAGAAGGAACCCTACTATGGGAAGATGGACCAATGCAGTGCTATTTTTTCCCAAAGAATGAACAACACAGCCATGTGGCAAGCCACCCTTTCCTCTAAATACAAGAGGGTTGCAGCTGCCCTAAGACACGGTAGATCCCCAGTTATGAATAACACAAAATTACACAATCAGTGCTCATTTTATTCTTCTTCTTGTCTGTTAATTAGAAACCACACTGTAGTGCAGATGGCAAATATCAGTCAGTGAAAAAAATGATCAGCAGTACAAGCCTCAAGTGCATGTAGGAGTATCCTAGAGTATTAAGTGGAATGAACTCATATTCATGAAACAGCCAATAATTCATAATATGTGCAATAGATAAAAGAAAAGATGCTGGCAGAGGTCTCAGTTTAACAGAAAAGGTAAACACATATTCAGTTTAGAAGGTGTGACAAGATGGAGTTAGGGCAGTGGTTAAATGCCTTGTTGAATTACTCTCTGGTTCAAATTCAGAACTAATGGTGCTATTTTAATTAACAAACAATTGAATGGCTTGTGGAGTAGGTCTAAAATGCTTCTTAAGCACACAAGAAATAGCAGATTTTGTCTTTAAAACCAACGGAAAATGTTGGGCGCCTTAGTGAAAACACAGCTTTTAACAGAGGTCTGAAGAAACAAGTAACTGACAGAAAATTCCTGAGATCTGTAGTCATTTCCATTCAGTATAAATTGTTAATGTTTTCAGGAAAAAGAAATAATGAAAAACACTAGTCATCTTGTAGTCAAGTTTCAACACCTGCTTATTTATCGTGGCCAAAAGAATAAGGATAACTTGATTTATGTTCCAAGTATGTGGCAGAAGAACAGGGATTTTTTGCTTTGAATTGTGCCTGCCTAAAAATGAAAGAAGACATGCCATTTCAGAATTAAATGGGGTTTTTTTTGGTTGTTGATGTTGTTTAGGAGACAAAGACATTACTAAGTGCAAACAACCAGTCAAATCTGATGGGCTGACAGCAGAAGTTTAATCATGAGGCTGGTTTGTGGCAGCTGAATGCCGTTTGCTATCCTGGGACTGGGCAGGTGCAGGGTGCTCACACAATGAAAATTGTGTAGCTACAACAGAAATGTTAATATATAACATATCTAAGCCAATAGATACTCAAATGATCAGTAGACATAGATTCACTTCCACAGATATGTAATGAAGCCTATGGAGGAGAGGAGACTCCTTTGACTCCTGCCATAACCATGTTTCATTTCAGATAGGGAAAATACTAATTCTGATCCACTGAGTTTACATGGAAGCATGCTCCTCAGCAACAGAAGGCTGCCATCAAAACCTTTTCCTGTGCCATTGCTGCTTGATGGACATCCTTCAGTCATTCCTTCTTCTTCCTCCTGCTATAAGGAAACCCCCCCCACACAGAGGGAGATATAGAGGACAAGCACAGTATGGCAGCTCAGTCCAATCAGCATTGCCACCAGAGCAGCCTCCATGTGCATCATTTCCCCCCTCCCAACAGCAATGGGCAGCCAGCCATTGGGCAAATGTCACCTCGGAATTGAATCACCCTGGAGTATGAAAGTGTTTGCATTTCCAAGCAATGAAAAATATTAAATGAGAGAGCTTCCCTATACACTTTATTTACTATGGGTTTTTTTTTGTCAGATGAGCAGGGCTGCTTACTGCAGATTCTGTGCAACCTTATAGTCTTGGCCAATGTCATGGTGATGTGCTAGATCATTTTATTAAGTTTTTTACCAATCTCAGATGTAAAATTCAGAGTCTCCATTATCTGTGATAATGGAGGCTGTCATAATGACATAATGCCTTATTTTTCTCATATTTGTGACCTACCTCTATTTTTTTTAAACAGATTTTTATTTTTACACCAAAGGATTATAAATTAAGCTATGCTAGACGGCATCTGAAAAAGATACTGTTTTCTTGCCCAGGCATTTTGTCTCTTCACTGGGGCAGAACAGTTCCAACAACTGAATAAAACCTGAGAGTAGAGCCTGGAAATCATTACACAGTGATCTTTATGCTAGAGGGAGATGGCAGAAGACAGCACCATGCTCAGGCTCCTGGGTTGAGCTCAGTCTCTGTTGCAATGCAGTAACACAGCATTTTCAGCTCCCAGGAAAAAACACTGACTCACAAGGACGATACCTCATCCAAACCTCCCAGGTTTGCAAATTGCAAGACTGGAATGCTGCATTTTCTGGGTACAGCAGTTCTGCCTCCAGTTCCTGAGCTGAAGGGACCCACCTCAGGTGTCACCAAGCAGAGCACACAGGTGTAATATCATGTTTAAGCTTCTACTGCAATGTCCCAATCTTGAATTGTCCTGTCACAGCTTATTGCAACTCTCTGCACTCCCAGAAATTAAATTAGGCCATTCATTGCTCTTGCAGAACAGCACTAGCACCTCTTTTATGTTGATTATTTGCCATTAAAAAATATTCTAAAGTGGGATTAATCTCTAACAATTAGCCATCTTAAAAACAGGAACCCTAGTTCACACTCATTATCACATCCCATGAAATCTCCTGGAAAGGCCAATCTGTCTGCACTGACTAGAGACAGACTTTCTAAAGTTTCACCTGCTGACATCAAACTCTGTGAAATAATTCCCACTTTCATCTAAAGGGCCAAATCGTTAACATGGAATATACTAAAGCAATACCAATCTGAGATAAGAAAAAGGAATAAGCATTAATCTGTAGACCAAAAGAACTATGACAAGCATAAAGAAGCATGTGTTGTTCATCCAAAAAACCCAGCTATGAATAGATGCTACCGTCAGCCCCCAGCACATTCAAAGTCAGAAATGCTTACTCTGCAGATGTAAATAAACTGTCCTACTTTCTGCTTCCACCAACACTACAGAAAGGAAAAAGGACAGAGATACTAGCTAGAATATACCTTGTCCTGTGAATTATAAATGGAATGTGATCCATTTGTGAGGAGTCTTTAATATGTATAATGCTTGCTTAATTTATTTGAGATTTTTTATATGGTCTTTTTCATAGCTTCTCCAGAGTGCTGACCACAAAATTCAGGAGCTGGCCTTCACAAAAATTACCTCAATCAACTCTTGTAGACAAAGGGAAACAAGTGATGGCAGAATGAAGCAGAAAAGCAGTAGGATACAAAGCCCCAGTGCATGGAGCCAAAATGGACATAAGTTAGCTTAAAAATCTGAGCATGTTTTTGCAGATATAGCAGCTAGAAAAACATATTTGCAGTTGTAAGTTGAGCAAATTTGATATGAGTCACAGTGGCTGTAAACATGCAACCCCCACAGAGCTGTTTGCAAATCATTTCTCTCCATATATCACCATGGTTCAATTGAAGACTGAATAACTGAGTAAATGCAGAACACCAAATACAGCACATAAATGTAAAGGAAGAGGAAAAATTACACAGGAACCAACAGTCGAGTCACTCGCCTTTCAAATAGGCACAAAGTTCAATCAGATTTTGAAAAGAAAAACGAAATATGAAAAAGGAATGAGGAAGGAGGACAAAAGCTGACAAACGCAGGTGATAACCTAGCTTGCCATACCCCTGTTTCTGGGTGACATAACTAAGTGTTCAGCTGACAGATGTCTGGTAGATGATTATTCTGATTTCAGTAAAACATTTCATACAACGCCACCTGGAGAATTAGAGTGAATAGATGGGACTTTATAAAAGAGTTGTAAGGAACATGCAGAAGGAGAGACGACAATGGCCTTGGTTATACAGAGTCTTAGCGATGTTCCTTGAGGACTGGTCTTGCTGTGTTTATTGATGACTTCTGCTCAAAAACCAGCAGTGTTGATGACAAAGCTATGAGGTATTGCTAAAGCTAGTAGAAGCTGAAATATTATACAAGATGTAAGTTCTGAAGAACCAGAAATGAGACAAAAGAGACCAATACAGCAATACAAAATGAGATAAACCTCACCCGGGCCATCACCTTAGTGGGAAATATTAAAAAATCTCTCCAGCTGGGACTCTGTGACCAAAAACAACAGGAAGAGAAGTATCTGGATGACATCAGTTGATTCAGGGACTACTGTGGGCTACCAGCACTGTATGAGATATGCAAAACTCATCAGATAATTCACTTCCTGTAAATATGTTACTTCTGTCCTAAAAATGGTAGAACTACAACAGAAACAATTCTGGTCACTAGTGCTTGAATTCAAACTGCAACAGACTTAAAGCAGATCTGTAAGCATGACTACAGAAATAAGAAAACATTTTTATCTGAAAAAAATGGGGCTTGTTCAGCTCAGCAACAGGAAAATTAAAGGTTAGTAAGCTAGAAAGTTGAAGGAAGTATCCAAACACTAAAGGAGCCTTTGTGTGAAAGTAGCTGGATGCATCTGGAAATAAAAGCAGTGTCAAGATGGATTTTGATAAGTTTATATGTGAGCTTACACAATATATTTGCCTTGGAAGGAGCAGGGGGTCTGGTTTGATGGTGAAAGAAGCACCTCCTTGCCCTGTCTTTCCACATACACCCCTGACAATTCCTAACAACTTTTGTATTTCAGAGATTTAATATTACATCAAGGAGAAAAACCAAGCAATTGCTTAAACTCTCTATAAATGTTCTCATAAATGCTAATGTAGGATTTTGACTATTAAAAGTGCAGCAACGTCTGGCAGCCTTTTTGAAAGCCTGCTCAGTCTAGCTGCAGGCTGCCAGTGACCATTTTCACCAGGCACATTTTTCTATCCTGACAAATAGCTCAGTAGATAGCTATGGGACAGCCTGTCGGAGAGGTTTACAACCCACCAATGACGGAGTGCTCAAAGCTGGGAATCACTCTCTAATAGAAATGAAAATATTTCTCCCCACTGAAAGTTATTACAGTTCTCCTTTCTCTCAAAACATAAATGTTGAGTAAGTTGTCTAGCCATTGGAAAAGCCTAGTAGGAATAGTAAAGCCATCAGAAAACACAGATGCATAGCT
Organism: Phainopepla nitens; assembly: GCA_013400175.1. Taxonomy (NCBI): domain Eukaryota; kingdom Metazoa; phylum Chordata; class Aves; order Passeriformes; family Bombycillidae; genus Phainopepla; species Phainopepla nitens. The sequence continues at coordinate 326,559 of VXBQ01010787.1, forward strand.
CTTTGACTTTCCTAATAAAGCAAGCTGCTTCTGCATTGAAATGTGGAAAGGTCATCCGAGAGGCAAAGCAATGAAATAGTCAAGGCTGAAAGGAAAAAAGGCAGAGGAAAACACTTCAAACTAGTGTTATGTGATATGTTTCTAAAAGGCAGGAGAAGTAAGAGGTTTTGTGGTGTACATGGGGTTCTGTAGGATGTGCAATTTATTCTTGCAGGGAACACTTGCATCACATATTTCTGGGTTGCATGGCAAGGCAGATTTCACTTCCTCGCTATTTAGAAGCTTAGCTGAGAAGGATGAAGCAGGGGATAAATCTGTTAAAAAGTATATTTTAAACACCTCCTGTTGCCTGTACTCCAGAGAACAGGGAGGTGGCATTTAGCAACTGCCTGGCTCTACAGCCAGAGACATGCATTTCCTTGCTCCTCCAAAAGTCTGGGCAAGCTGTAAACCTCTGAAAGATCATCGCTCCCACATGCTCAGCTAAGCTTTATTGGATTTTCACCATTAAGATGTCTAAGGATGCCCTTGCCAAACATACTCCAGTCTTTCACAGGACATAGTGCTAACAGAACAGTCCATCCATCACTCCTAAAGTGCAGCAAGCTGTGATCTGTTACTTCCCAGCTCCTAACTGTGATCAGGCAGCTAAAAACGTATGATTCTCAAAAAACACTGTGAGCCCGGTGCACTTCCTGGGCTTTACCCAGACCAAGGCTGCTCACCCACTGCACTGGTGCCATGGGGTTATATCCACTGCTTCAGAAAGGAGCAGGCTACTAATGAGACCCAGGCATTGATTAGGCTGTGTCTAAAGAAAAGTCCATATAGAAAATGAGTTACAGAAAACGAGTTTCTCCTTTTTTTTTCTTTTAATGTTTAGTAAGCTGTTAAACTAGAGAGGAATTTAATAAAAAACCAAGTATACTTACCACTGAATATATTTATTTTATTAAACCTATTCCTTCCCAGGTTAGCTCCACAAAATTCAGCATCCTGTTTTTATAGAAGACTCAGGAAAAAGACATTCATACTTGAGATGCCTAAAAGGCTCCAATCACACTCTTCATATTTACTAAGAATGTAAACAAAATGACATGACCTCAGTAGGAATAATTTACTCCATACTTTTCACAAATGACAATAAACATATGGAAGGAATTACAGAAAGGGAGTCAGTAAAAAAGACTAGTTCATCAGAGAAATTGTTCGTACTATAAAAAGTGACAAAAAATAGGAAAATGGGTGAAGTGTGAGGAAGAGTACTCTTTTCTTTGGGAAAAAGTTTCTTGGTGTTCTTGATGAAGTTTCAAGAGCAGCTGCTGCAAGAATCTAAAATCAGATGTCAGGAAGCAACAGTCTGTGTCATATGCAAGGAAGGAATTTTATCAGGTTTGTTTTAGGGAGCCTTAAGCTATAATGGGCAAAAAAAATCACAAAAAGCATTTAAAAGTACATGATTATAAATACAGAAATTACTAGAATACAGGACCTAATATGGCTGGGGTTTATTATGAAGCACTGTAGAGGAATCAGAGGCAGTGTACCTAAGAATACTTGGCAGGAACCACTGAGGAGCAGATCAGGATGGACTGGGCATTTTCTGCTGCTTGGAGATCCTGCTCAGTGTGAGACGGTCCCCAGTGACAGGGCCTGAATTGCTGCCCTCCAGATGGAGAAAGCAGGAATGATCAAAATCAAAAATACTGCGTAAGCTACAAGCAATACAGTCTGGAAGCTCCAAATCCTCATGGTTCTGTGCACCTTTCAGCTCTTTGGATTTTGCAGTGTCAGTGACATATAGCTAGACTTCCAGCTCAAAAGAAATAAACTTAGGGAGGTTACATTGAACACTACCAGATGAAACCTCAGAAGACTGAGCAGCTGAGGGACATTATAAACTTGGTTCCTCATTGGAAAAACTAATCAGGTTTAGCAGACAATCTTTTTACTAGCTTGTATGTAAGTGTTGCTTTCACATCTTTATGAGGAAAAAAATCCACAGTTACTGAAAAAGCAGTATTTGAAAGGGACATCATTGGAGCTACATTAAAAGGAGATAAGCAGTAAATTTGGGAAGAAGTTTTAAGAACCAAAGGCTCCAGGAGTATTAGTCACTGTTTAAACGCAAATTAATTAGTCTCAAAATATTGCACTAATCTGTTCTGCAAATATGGCCTAAAAACTGTTTCAGAAAGGCTGCTTTGGCTCATGAAGAGGTGGGAGACAAGGACCTTGACTTCTAGAGAAGAGCTCTGGAGATCTCTGTGTGGCTCAAGTGTCCTTCTTCAGGCAACCAATGATCTTCCTAGGAGCCTATTCACAAAAGAACTGTGAGTGACCTGAGTTGATAGACTCTTTTTAATTTTATAGACTGCAAATTAGAACACCAAAGCCAGCTTGGTCAAAATAAAAGGCAAAGACTGAACTGGCACACAGAATAGCCTGGATCCTCCCGGGATGCTGGGAATCATAGTGAAACTTGCGATGCTGCTGCTGCTTTAGGTTTCTCTGCTTTTAAAATGTTAAATGTGTTAAAATCAGAGTTTACTGTTCCCCTGACTGTCAGTGTGTAGCTTCCACAGCCATCACATTTCCTTCACAAACTGAGAAGACCATCTGCAAACACCACATATTTATTACAACTGGATTTTCACTGCTAAACCTCTACGAACTATTAAAATATTTTAAGAAACTAACTGTATGGGCTGCACTCTACTTTCAGTGAAAATGTATTTCATACCTTGCTTCACCAGGAGAAACACTGAAGCAAAACTGAGCTTCAAGGAAAATTGCACAATAGCTGTATTAATGAAAGTCAGAGATGCTGTAAGTGTATTTTACATTGAGCATATTTTCTGCTAGGAATCAAAAACGTTATGATAGATGTCAGTACGATAGGTGGCCAGATAAATTAAATCTTTCCATCTCTAAACACTAAATTTAACTTGTTTTTCTTAAGAGAACTACTGGCATGCCAGCCTGCAGTATGAGTGGAGAACCTGAATGCACAGGGCATGCCAGAACTGGTCACTTGGTGCTGCACTCTGAATGGCTGATGAAGGCTCTTTGCACCAGTGGCTTCAGCCTGGACTACTTCAACAGGTAGACAGAGGTATTTAACCAATGGGTCACACATCTAATATCGGATCAGAGAGATAAACATACACTAAAATAGGCAGTGGGTCAAATTCTTCTGAAGAGTACACCTGCATCCCTCTGGATCATTTAGGAGAGATAGTCCAATGATAATACATAGAAGTTATAGTTATAATAAACTCTGGTGTTTATTTTAAAGGTGAGATTTCTTCCTTTCACTTTAAGATCCTTCCATTATAAGATGATGAGGGAATTATTTCTGTTTTGATTAGTCTATTATTATGTAACCAAGAGAAAGAAAAAACAGGCCAATGAAATGCACTAGTATTAAAGTTCTCTACAGCGTACAGGGTATGTAAAATCACTGTTTTAATCATTTCAGTTCATAGTTCTATATATAAGATACTGTAGACAACACTGAAACAGAAACTGAAGTCTAATTTGCCACCAAACTCTGAAGCTCAACAGGGAGACTCACAGCTGGAACCACTTATCAGCAGCAACAGCCTTTAGATCTTCACCTCCAGGTTGCATCTTAGCCCTCCTGTAACTGCAACAACCATTCAGCTATCCAGTGACTTAAAAAAACCACTGAACACATTTTAATCATATTTTCAGGGCAGTTGGCAGCTACAGGTAAGAAGAGTGTACTCGTGTGGTGTGATCAGACAGCTCTTGAAAAAGTACAAGTGAAGGCTGTTTGGTCACTGTTTCAATACAGGCAGCTCAGGCTTTCCCCAGGTCTCCTCTCCTTCCTCTCCTTTCTTTAGAGAAATCCCTTTGGTAATTCAATACTGCAACATCCTTCAAATCAAAGGAGTTAAGCAAATTGCTCTGACAGACATCTAGGAGATTCCCCATTCTAGGGACGAAAGAATGAATTTTAGCACAAGTTAGTGTGAAAAAGCTACTTCAAAGAAACAGCAATACAACCCACAATTCTATAAACTACTTGAAATGATCCCTCTACACATTCATTAGACTGAAAAGGGGCATACCGTTGTATACAACCACACCCAGCCTTAATGCTGCCTTTCTGGCCTCTGATGTTCAAGGCATGGCCTCAGGGGAAACAAAAGTTTAGAAAGAAGCAGAAGACTTTTTAAAGGCAGCTGTCTACCCAGTCATCTTCCCTTGGCTAATAGCATGAGTCTCATCAGCTTCTACTTGTTATTCAAAAAGAGGTCTTGAAATTGAGAGGCTAACTGAAAAAAAAAAAAATAGGAAGAACTAAGAATTGTGTGTTTAGTAAAGTATAAAATACTAGAAGAGATCCCTTGTAGAAAGCTGGTGAACACACAGGCACAGACAATTATCTGTTATTTGGAAGTGTCTCAGCACATACCCATTTGTGCTTTTAACAAATCAAAGGCCTTTCCCAAGTCAAGAACTTAAATTTGTCAAATTGTGTTGCATCACTTCCACAGAGCTTTTTTTTTTTTTTCCTCCCCTTGAGGTGAAGTTTATTGATGTAGTATATAGCAGTAAATCTATGTAGGCTGGAAAGAGGCCAGCACAGTGCATGCAGATTTTTTATGCTTATATATCTACCTGCTAAGAGAGCTTGGGATCACACTGTTGATTCCCAATGCTTGAGCCTGAACATTTTAGAAATCAGATGAAGATAAGGCCTTTGTCATGTTCATACAGAACTCATCCTCCAACAGTGTTTATTTCTAATATATTTACCAGCTCTATTATCTTCAAAAGAAAATACTTTATCCAAAACAAGTTTTATACCAAAAAACTTATGCTACTCAAACTCTAAGCCTAAGAATATCTAACAGATCTAAAGATTACATATAAAATAAAAATCACACAACCAACTAGCCAAGCTAGGACAGACATTTGGTGGTGGTGTCACTCCAGTTATCCATGCATGACTGTGCTTAAAGTCAGTTGTGTGTTCCCTTAAAAATGCCTATAGACAAGCTGAGAAATAATTCTGATTCACTCCCAGAAGTACCTTTATGATACAGGCACTAAATCCCATTAGTTGCGTCTACATTAGATTTCCGTTTGGATTAGGTATTTTCTTCTAATTCCCATTTGCTGTGCTTTGATTAGCATTAGAGAGTAACCTTGGAGTGCATGAACAGAATTCCTTCTCACTGAAACTAAACCAAAAATGCCCTTCAATGACTAATTCATATCACAGGACCAGACAAGAATGAGTCTCCAGCTCATCAAACTGGATTCACAGCATGAGCTGTGACAGTGTGTATGGAGAATAAGCAGAAGGAAAACAGAAAGTTACTTCGCTCAAAGAGAAAACGCTATGATATACACATTGAGCTAAGTGATTTAATGAAAGAAAAGGAACATTAGCAGGCAGAAAAGATATGCAAAACTGCAACGAAACCTTCTGCTGCTTGAAAAGCTCTAAAAATAACAAATGACCGTGCTGCTAAGTTCCATAAAAGATAATGGTGTGGAAGTAAACATTTCAGAATTGTTAGGATAAAAAAGGGAGGAGATTGTTAGAGGATGTCTCAAAAAAGGAAAAAAAAGAATGAAAGAAAAATATCTCTGAGTGAGTCTAGGTCACCCTTTTCCTAAAAGGATGTACAAAGCAAAGCAGACTTGTGCTCAAGGAATCACTAATGTAATTAAAGTCAGTCTTTAAACAGATCCTATTTTTTTGTTGTTTTGATTGAGTGCCTCTCTACGTCTCCCCTTATAGAAAACCCCAAAACAACAACAACAGCAACAACAAAAAACCCCAAGCCAAATTCTTTTGCCTGCTTTTTATTTCCATGCACTTACTGTGTTCCATATTTTCATTTAGCTATGTGAGTAGAAAAGACCTACCATCTGCTCACAATACTGAAGCTTGCAAAATAAACCAAGCAGCAAATGTACATTGGTTCAGTACAGTCCTTGTTTGTCCTGTATTTGTGGTTTGGGTCTTCAGAAATAGTGCATCTGGGTGCAACTGTTGAGACGTGCAGAGTTAAGGTGAACCCTCAGGCTGACTTCCGTATCAGTGTTTGGCACATGGATTTTAGGAGGGATTTAAGGAGCAGGAGTTTCTCTCTTCCTTATACTCACAACTGCTTGTACAGCATCAGGTGGCATAGTGACCCCTAATAGGTTTGTATTACCATAAGTGATGATCAGGTCTTTTCTAACAGGTTCTTCAAACCAGGTAGTAGGAGATAATTGCATCCTTCTTTGTTATGCTAATATGATGCTTCCCTATTTCAAGAAATAAAGGGATGTTGAGGAAGACTATGACACCTGAGACAATCTCTGAAGTATAAAAAAAGGCTGTAGCTCAGCTGACCAATCTGTCTTATACCAGTCCCATGTCTTCTTTGTCAAAAGACCAGACTGCCAAACTCCTGCTTCCATTGATGAGCTGGCCTTGTGCTTTTAAAGCTGTGTTTCCATGCTTTTGTAGAAAGGAAGGGGTGATTTCCTCCTGTCTGGAGGATCACCTTCTTCCTTTGCCTACAATCATCCGAGTCACCCTGTAAGACATAGATTGTTTTGGTGGGGAGTCAGAGAAAGGCAAAGATCAGCAGGTGAGCCTCCTTCCAGGAGAGATGGGGGAATTAGGCTGGCAGGATGCACAGCAACAGTGGATTGCTTATTCATGTGCTCTTTGAGCTGTACATTGTGGAGACATTAGAGCACCGCTGTTCTGTGAAAGAATTGCACTAAAAGGCTCAACTGCTGTCCTGTGTCAGAGGGCAAAGCCTTCATGGCACATGCTTGGAGTGCCTCTGGATTAAGCAGTGTCTCAGCGCATTCCCCCTGCTCAGCCACATCACAAATCCCAACACATACAGCTGGATGCAGGGATGCAGTCCCATGAAACTGATTTAATGCAGCTCAGGAAAGATACCTGAATACATGTGTCTAATATCCCAGATTATCCTTAGCTGAATTAAAAATTGCTGTCTTGCTTTTTTCAGCCCCCATAAGAAATGGTTCTCTCTTATCACAATAAATAAACCCAAAGTGTCAACATAAATAATATCATCCTCTGGTTTTAGCCACTAAACAATTCTGAATTTAATTTACAGTGCATCTATGATACAAAAACAGTTATTTGAAAAAAGCAAATGGAGTTTTAAGAGCTTCTTTCTTGTCACCGGTGAGAATAAAACACGCTTCCTAAATGCCCATACGCCTGCTCACTCTATTTTGCTCTGACAGTCTGGGTGCTCAGCCACTCCTGTACTGCCCTCTTCTGTTCCAGCTTCAGCCTGCTGGACAGGCAGCAAAAAAAATAGGCAGCTGGACAACCAAGCAAAGAACAGATTAGTTTCTTTTCCTGTGAGGTAGGAAAAAATTAAGTTTTAATGCCAGCTGTCAAAACAAAACTAGATTTGATTTTGCAAATTATAAGAAATTATAGAAACTTATAATGTGGATGGTAGGTAACACAGCACAGACTGCACTGAGGACTGAAAGCAACTGCTTGACTGGACACAAAGCTTACTGCGACATCTATTTGTTCCCAAATCTTCTCAGGTTTAACCAGGGTCATCTGAAAGATGCTGCATGAGGGCAACCCAGGGAACCACATGCATTTCCTGATATATCAGGGAATAGCGTCAAACTTATCATGCTCAAAACTGCAGCTTTCCAGTGAGAAATACACACGATAATAAACCCTCTTGGGCGGCTCTTGCAAATTACATTTGTCATTAAAAAGCTTTCTGGTATTCTAGGGCAAAGACTAAAAGCTGCCCAGGGTCTGTTGTTGCATACCCTCCAGCCCTCCAAGTGACAGTCTCCAGTCCCATATCCTTTTTAATAACTTCTTCAGGTTAATGGGAGTGAGAATTCAGAGGATTCTTCTTAAATGCAGATTTTGTATTTACTACTGGCCAAAAGATACTGGTTTTTAACTACAGAAAAACTAATCTGATTTAGCAATTCCTTTCTGGAGGAAGAAAGATGCTGTTTTTGTCAGCTGAGGACTGAAATATCCTGAGCGCCTTCTGATTTCCCCACTTCTTTCCTAATGAGCACACTGACCTCTGCTGTCTTGTGAAAGAGCCTGTTTGGAAATACAGCAAGGAGAACTTCCCTGCCTTCCTCCTCTTGATCCATTCCCTGCCTTAGCTGGTGAATAAACTTATTGCTTCTTATTGTTCTTTATGTTAAAAGGAAAAGAGAATCCTTCTGGATGTCTGTCTGTCTCAGCAGTGGAAAATCTTGGAAACTCTGCTCTGGGTGGGCATCACCAGCATGTCCCAGAGGTGGTTCTGTTGTCCTTTGCTTTTTTCCAAAGAGAGAGGTGTTGATCTGAAGGCTCCCAAAGTAAAGCAATGATTCACTTACTCTCCTATAAGTTATAGGATTTTTTTTTAATCAACTGCAACCATGTCAACAGCTTCTCACAGCAGCAGAAGAACTGGTATCCATTTAAATACATTCTGGGAATCATAAACAGCTTGTTGACAGAGGTCACATCCACAGGGGAGCTCACAGCTGATTAGTTTTCCTTCACAGAGCTTTTGCAGGCAGTGTGACTTGAGCTCCAGGAGAGGATTTAAGACAGGGATGTGCTGAACTAACCACAAACAATTTCAAAAAATTGTGTTGTGTCTGCCAAGATGCCTAAATAAATGGGAAATGAAAACAGCCATGAATTTTGAACTCAGCTTTGCTACTTTTGCTGCATGATGTATGTCTGCATTTTTGATGTATCAGCTTTTGTTCCCTATGCTGTGTTACACTGAATTCATGGCTTCTACCTCAGTAAAAATACCTCTTAAATAACAACATGAAAATGCTTCCCATCACATTATTAGGTTTGAACTACAAAAGTGCAAGTAGTAGGGAGATTTTTAGAACACTTGAAACACAAATCTATAGGAAAGGATCAGTTCATCAGTTCTGAGGCATTTATTCCTTCCCTCCAATGATTTTATTGCATAAGTTCCTTCTTCATTGTTCCTTTACAATTATTTCCACTGGATAGTACTGACTCAATTTTTACTTATGTACTTGCTATTGTTTTCTTATCACTGTATATTTGCTAAACTCTTGATAAATAAACAGAATGATAATGTGCAAGACATTCTAAATAAATAAAAATCCCAGTATCATATATTACATGAACGTTCTACTGAATTAAAATTGGTGAGTCAAATATTTCATAGCCACTACTTACTCAGACTGTTTACACTAGCTGGTGTCTATTAGTACTCCAAGACAATGTCCTTTCCAATTACATTTTATACCTTCACCTGTATTGTTCTAAATGATTGTCATTCCTCTGTTAAATCCAATTCTTTAAGCTCCCCTGTATTGGCTCTGTCCCCAAAGTACACTTCAGAGTTCACCCTACTGGTGAACTTTGATTGACACAATAGGCAATTCTTTCTTGGCATACAATATTTAGGGCTAACTACTTCTCTAAACCATCTCATTAAGTGGAAAAAATTATCAGAACTCTGAATAAAAGATATTTTTCAACCCTTTCCCTGTATATTTTCAATAGCTGTTAAAATACAACCTGAAACAATATTGTTTGCCCAGTACTTTTTATGTATATATATTTCAGTTCTGTTTAATATCTTTCCAGTTCTCTTAAATATATTTCCCAAAGACCTCCATGAGGGGATGGAAGGCACCCTCAACAAGTTGCAGACAACACCAGGTTGGGTGGGGGTGTTGACCTGCTGGAGGGCAGGAAGGCTCTGCAGAGCGATCTGGACAGGCTGGATCCATGGGCTAAGACCAGCAGTGTGAGGTTCAACAAGGCCAAGTGTCAGGTCCTGCATTTGGGTCACAACAATCCCCCGCAGAGCTACAGGCTGGGGCAGAGTGGCTGGAAAGCTGC
>VXBQ01010787.1:336498-352824 GCA_013400175.1 Phainopepla nitens
GGGGAGACCGTATTGCCCTCACCACTGCCTGAAAAGAAGCTGTAGCCAGGTGGGGGTCGCTCAATTCTCCCAGATAACAAGGGATAGGATGAGAGAAAATGGCCTCAAGTTGTGCCAGGGGAGGTTTAGATTGGATATCAGGAAAAATTTCTTCTCTTAAAGGATGGTCAAGCATAGAAACAGGCCCAGGGAAGTGGTGGAGTCAGCACCGGAGTCAGCACCCCTGACATTTAAATAATGTGTAGATGTAGCGCTGAGGGACATGGTTTAGTGGTGGACTTGGCAGTGCAGGCTTAATAATTGGACTTGATGACTGAAGGGTTTTTTCCAATGGAAATTATTCTTAAAATTTGTCATTTTGTGATTCTATATATGCACATATAAAACAGCTTTCATATAAGGCCTGACCTTTGATTTCCTACCTTTCTAAGGTCAGCAAGCACATGCATATGGATAAATAATACTGAGAATTGAAATTATTACTGAACAAAGAGGTTTTACCTAATGCTGTAAAAACTGATATTTCTTAATATCCATATATATCAGTGGCTTAAGATTTTAATGGCTGCACCATTAATTGCAGCAAAGGAGAAATGCTGGCATTTTGTGGACCTTCCCCTCCATCAGCATAACAGCAGTAAAATATCTTACTTAGAGAGAATTTCCTTTCATGCTTCCACAACTGTACATTGTTTCATAAGAAGCCCAACCAGACTAAGACCTCAAGCCACAACACAGTAAGAGGTAGAGAATGCATATACATTCATACTGCCTTTGGTAAGTCTCTATGCACCTGAGCTACCCTGTAATCACATTTCCTATATCAGGTCTTAGTGCAAGTCAGTGCATCATGCTTTTGATTACACCAGGGTCTGGATTTTGCCATGTAATGAACCTTTAGTTGCATGAAATGTGACCTTTCATTATCTCTGGAGCCATCAGAGATAGGTAGTTCTAGCTGAAAATTGCATGCAAAAGTCCTTCAGATTCTCATGATTCTGTCAAAATAGAATACTTTTTATCTAATTTCTCCTCAAAAAATGTATGAGCTTTAGAAGGAATGAATAAAAATATTCCATCTGCTTCTGGGAACAGAGAAGAGAAGACAAATTCCTTGGCATTTTAAATATTTTCAGCAGCTCCCTTGCTTATCTTTGCTCTAACACCTAGAAGTAGCTGGGAAGTTTAAATCCAGGTTTGAGATTAGGTAGGTATATATTTCACTATGCCTGTTCAACATCCATTTTGATATGGCCAACTCTTAAGTGTTTTTAAAGCACACAGCTGTACCTTATGAATAATGGCAACTGAAATGCTTAGGAGCAGCTTGGAGACCCCAGAACTGTGAAGCTCGAATCACTGCACCTAGCTCCCACCTAGGGGTATGGCCACTGTTTATGCACAGCCCAGGCAAACTGAGGCAGGAAGCAATGATACAACCTCTCCTGGACCTCACAGAAATTCACAGCAGCCCTCTGAGAAGATACAGCTCTCATGCCCATGCTGCAGTCTGATGGCTTCTCAACTTCCCATCCCTTTGGGAGCTGTCTTGCCAAATGTTGGGATGGGACCTTCCTTGGACAGGAGGAATTTATGTTCCCATGGCTGCCTTCTGCCATATCTAGCAAGGAGGAAACACAGGCAGCAGAGCCCCAGTCTTGAATGAAAAGGGTTAATTTCCTGCAGATTTTGTAAAGAATGGAAGGAAGCATTTTAAATGTCAGCAAGGGAAGTGTGATTTCTTCCTGTACCAACAAAAGGTGCAGAGGAGACGAGTGACTTCTCCTGACAAGTCCCATTTCCATTCCTGCTGAAAGCAGAGACAGTGTTGTCCTGTCTCTGCTCTTTCCAGTGGCATTGCTAGGCATAGTGTCACACAACATGGTCCAAGACCCCTCTGCTCTGGTCAGGGAAGGCTCTACCTCTCCCAAAAGGCAACTGGAAAAGGAAGGGGAAAAAAAAAAAAAAAAAAAAAGACTAACTAATTGAGCCCAGCTCAGGAGATAGATTTGTGAATTATTACAGTTCTGACCCCCATAGCAACACAAATCCTATGATGTGCCAAGAACAAATTAGGCTGTCTGCAGTTGGGACTTCTCCCCAGAAAAAAAAAAGCCTTTTTTCTAGATATAAGAAACAAGCAGCTTTGCCAAATCTGGAGAACACACAGATAAAAAGTCCCTCCTGGGAGTCTCATTTGGAAGATTCAAGGCTTTAAAAGAATGAAGATAGTGTTGTATCTTTTTGACGTTGTTAAATTTGTTTTTGTTTTTGTTTTTGGTTTTTTTTGGTGGGGGGAGGTTAAATAAACTACACAGCAAAAATAACAAATTGAACTTCCACTAAGTTCATGGCCTTTCATTTCCATCACTGTGTGTCACACACATGCTCCTGGAGGCTCCATAATGCTTTCAAACAAGAGATGCTGCTACCTTGACTGCACCCAGGAGCTCCTGGGCTCTGGCTGAAGAAAGCAATTTTAACATCACTCTCAAGTATCCTGATAATTTTCCAGTCTCATTTTGTCTGCCAGACACAACTTTCCTTTCTCTTTCCAGAGCAAGATGAGATATATGTAAACAAAGAATGTGGGATTTGAGTTTTGCTTCCAAAAGCAGTTCTTCAGCAAAATGAATGAGGCAAAACATTAAATCCCAGGAGCTATTGGAGTCCCAGAGCTGCTTTGACATGCCCTAGAAGGAAATTGAAGTAAGATCTTCAAAAATATACTTTTCTGTACACTGCTAATCAAAGCACTTATCTTCAGTGTAGAATTAATTTGAGCTAATGTAAAATTTCAGCCATAGCCAGACTTGCAACCATAAAGAAAAATATTAGTTCAAAAGTGATGGTACTTTTTAACTTGTGTGATTTGTGTCAGGCTATAATGAAAGGGCAAAATATTTAGTTTTCCCAAGTCAACCTCTCTGTGCTGCTATAGAGGCACATTGTTGATCTCCGGATTAATTTGTGGTGCTCCAGTGTAATTTTGAAGGATGGCTGTTCTTGAGTAAGCTGTGCTATGCTGGGGGAAGTCCACTTGAGCAGCGATAACTCACGTTAATTCAGCTGTCAAAATAAAGCCAAAGAAATCTGAGAGTAGTGGTCCAATTTCCTAATATTATCTTCCTCACTCATGTTTCATTCACCCCTGGCACCATGACTGAGGTGCTACTTGGTGTAAACCCTTTGCTCTACGGTCCAAATGGGAGAGAAGTGGCAAAGTCAATCAGTAACATCATACTTCAGCATGCCTGGGGAAACTGAAGCACACTCACGTGGAATGTCTGTGACTATTTTTGATCACAGACAATCATTTTAAGAAACCCTGCTTATGGGTATCTTAAAATGTCCTAATTTGTAACCAGTTAGTAATTTGTAAGTGAATTTTCCATACTGACCTGTGGCCATTCAGTTTATGTACAAGCCTTGGGTGATGGTCATGGGTGAAACGCAAGCATATTATCTAGAGTGTCTCAGCCAAAACCAGTTGATTGCTGGCACCTTCCTTACTATACTCACTGAGCACTAACATGTCAGAGTCAATTCTGCAGAAGCCACATTGACTCTTCTCTCCAGCAGGACTGATCAGACACTGGTTTATTGGCTCCCTTGTCTGTTACAGAGCATTACACCTCCAAAGCAGAGCAATGTCAATAGAAATTGCTCAAGTCTGAATGCAATCAGAATTTTCTTTCATTAGTATTTATATTTTAGCTCCTGATGAAGAAAATTTTTGAAAAGTGTTCATAAGCTACTAGTTTATTAAAAAAATAGTTGTTTACTTTGGAGAGATGCTCAATTAAAGAGTAACTTTGTCAAAAATGGAATACAAAAAATATAAGTTACTAAATCTGACAGTTCTAAATAACCTGAGGAACACAAAAATTATGGGATTGTTTAGCACAGTGAGAAATAAACTTGGAGAATGGACTTTCTTCCACTCAGTATACAAAGGATAACACTGTTTTAAGCCTTCCATTTTGGCCCTGAAACAGGCAGTCTTTGACTACAGATAAATGGTATCCCACTAAACTATTTGTTCCTCCAAACTCTCTACAGCTAAATAAATAACATTAGAGCTTTACTTTGCTTAATGCTGTCAGGGAGAATTGTCTGCATTATTTGATTCACCTGAGTTATTCAGTTATTTCTGAATTAGCATTTGAAAATTGGGGGGGAAAGGCTTCAAAAGTCCATATGCAGTTTAAATTTTGAATTCTTTCATTGGCTTTGGCACATCTCAGGTTCACGTTTTCAGCCTCTTTTCGCAGCCACAAGGGATAGCAACTTATTTTTCTTCTCAGGTAATAGCTTAAACTCAGCTGCTGGAGTTTGAAGTGGAAGACCAAAACCTGACAGATGTGGACAAGGGGCGAGTGGAAGAATTACGATTGAGTTAAGAATTATAACTGACACTGACCCTGCCTGTACCACCACTAAGTGGCAACAGGCTCATTTCTTCCAACAACTTGGACCTGAGAAAGGCTGTTAGTAAATGATCTTATTTCCATGCCCAGAACCTTTAATCAAATGAGTTTTTCCCACATCCCTCTTGTGTTTCTGACACTATTTTGACAAAGCTACGGAGTGGATATCAGAGCACCAGGCTGTTTCTGCTCACTGAAGATTGCTCCAGCAGCTGAATGATATTTACACATGCCCTTGATTCACACTTGCACTGAAGCACAACCACCTTGCAGTTCCTGTTGTGCACTGTGCAAGGCTTCACAAGTCACAGCCAAAGTGTCCTTCTCATACATTCAAACAAAAACACCCCCAAGACTTTTACACTAAGTAAGATGATCTCTTTCCTCTGAGAGTGCATGTCTGCAGATATTCAATTCCACCCAATAAATGGAAACCATATGAACATAAGGCAAAAGAAAAAGCAGCTAGTTTTCACTGCACCCTTTCCACCAAACACCTCTCCAATCTTTGCATGGGGAAAGCTTCTTCTGTAATTGTCAGACCTGTTCATGGCTTGGCATAGTGCCAGTACAGATGTGGCCCCTTTTGTAGGTCCCTGAACAGTTGTCAAATCCCTCTTTTACTCTGACCTTTTTTCCCTGGTTTCTGTACCTTGCAAATTTATTTTCCTTCTCAGATTTTCCCGTAGGTTTAATTTTCTCTCTGTGGATTTCGCCAGGACTCCCAGCACTGGTTCCTAATCAAGTTTAAGATATCTGAGCTCTTCTACTTCAGGGAATGCCAGTCACAGCTGTCATTGCTCTTTAGGGAAACCATGCAATTCCAAGAGGCCTAAAACCAACTAAAAGCTAAAGTCCAACACCAGCCTTTTAACACCTGAACTGCAAATACCCAGAAAAATGACCTACTAGCTCTGAGAGATGTGCCTCTGATCACTCACACAATGTCAGAGCAGGAAAAAGGTAGACAGCACCTTTTTCAGTGGCTGATCCTGACAGAGGTGCCCTACAGTACAGCCACTGAAGTACATCTACTCACTTGCAGAGCTGTTAACATAAATGTAGCGGGAGATGCTATGCTGGAGTTCAGACTTCAACTGTTTGCACACAGATCCACAATGTTCTGAAATGTAAATAATACCCAAACAGCTCTAAATTGCTGACTTAGGAAAGTTGGGATATTGTACCAAAGGAGGCACTGTGCTTTACATGACTTATGCTGTTCTTTAATCCTCTACAGAAAGCAGACAGCCAGGATAGCTAGCTCTTTCTTACAACCTAGCACATCCGCACTTATGTTATTAGCTAATTTCCAGCTGCTTTTACAACTTCATCTGGCAAGATACAGAGCCATATTCCTGGAATTGCTCTTTTCTGTACAGTAGAATCTTGCCTCCACCAAAAGGTGCTGCCGACTGAGTTGGGCACTGCCTGGGGACTGGAGAGGAAACATGCCCCTCCTATCAAGCTCACTTACCCAGGCAGAGATGTCCTTTATAAAAGAAATCAGTAGGCAGTTGTCTTTCCCAATTTGCATGGTTGTCATCTTTCCTGTTTTATTTTCATTTGCTTGTCCCTACCAGACAAAAGACCTGCTCTCCCTTCTCCTGAAGTCAGTGGGAATTCTGCCATCAATTCCAGCAGTAGCTGGATTGGGGCCAAAATGTTAGCCACTCCACTTCCCCTTAAGTCATTCATAAACAATACTTCTTTGATTACACACCGAGCCTGAGGGGTCTTAGTTATCTTCTAACCCCCTCCTTTATATCTCCAGTATCTATGGATTCCATAGTGTAGGCAGGAACTGTTTGAATAGAAGGGCCTTAATCATCAAAGGTACTTTTCTTCCTCAGCTGTGTTTTCTCTCAAAGGGAGTTTGTTGCTAATTCCTTTGGGAATGAGATGGGGAAAAATGAAAAGGAAATGACACCACTTTAAAGAGAAGCTAAACCATAGAAACCCAACCCCACAGAATGATACTTTCGGACATTTGAGTACTAATGTACCTATGATCAAATTCACCAGGAGAAAAAAAATATCCTGGTCACATTGAAAATGGTTACTTTTAAAATTATACTGGATGCAAAGATGATACAAGCCACAAGGGTAACCTTGGCTAGGTTTTCAAGGTGGTTTGCAATAGAGGGCAGTGAATAAGATGAAAGGGGAACCCTAGTTATTTAGGTAACTGCACAGTATAACAAGTCCAAAATAGCTTCAATTGATTCTGAGTATCTTCTTAGACTTCTAAACAGTAATTGTGTTGTCCTTTAATTAGACACTGCGGTTGTTATACTCTTCAATAAAGAGAAGGCATACCTAGATATTTTGTTTTTAGCCACAGAGGGAAACACCACACTACATATGGTTATGACAACAGGAAACAATCAGTCTGACTCAGAAGACTAACTCAGGATTCTGTCCAAACGGAATCCTGCAAAAAATATTGCAACTGCAGAACTTTGGTGCTTTGTATTTATAAAAACACAAAGGAAAATTGATTCTGCTGCATACCTGAAGAGCTTTACTACAATTTGGGTGTACAGCAGATTTATATACTTCAGGTATGTATTCCTATACTTCAGGTGAAATATATTCACTCTCCAAATAGGACTGATAAGATTTTGGTTTTGGTTTTGCAAAATGTGCATGCAGTGAGGATGATATGACAGCTGCACTAAGCAATATATAGCTCTCCAAAAGGCTGCGTGGGCATTACAAGAGAGGAAAAAGTACTATCACAAAGAGTCACTGTATTTTTTCTTCCACCAACACCAGGTGAATAAATGGACTCAATATAAAATCAATTAACAAATAAATTCAATATAAAATAAGCACATAATATTACTAGGTTGTCTGAATTAAAAAGGCTAGGTACTGCAACACATCTTATTTTACTGGTTTTCTCTGATGAGATATTCTTAGAGTGACTTCTAAGACTATGCTGATTTGAGCCCCTAATAGTTTTGTACATGACAAAATGTTTGGGCTACTATATGAAATCATGAATGAATAATGTCAAAATACTAATTCTTTATTTCATACATGCAGGTCTTATTAAATATATGCCACACCACTAGAATGGTGGCCTTTCACAACATACTTCAAGAAGAAGGAGGCAAAGTAGGCTAGTTGGCAAAAGAAGTTTTAAATGAAGAAGAACCAGCAGGTTGTATTTCTACCTGGCACACAAAGTTAGGCGTTTAACTTTCACATCATAGGAATCTTTTAGGAAAACCATCAGCATACCCAACCTGACTCTTTTCTAAGATTCCCCTGTGATATGTAGAATTGGAAGGGAAGGGTATAAAGAAAAAACAAGCAATCCAGGCTCTAAAAATGACTATGAGAGAAAATAACTGTCTATACAGAGATGGCTGAGGCAACACAAGCACATCCAGAAGCTGGACTTTTTTTTTCAATATTCACTTTGGAACCATATAAAAACCCCTGTCCTTTAAGTAATTCCTCAGAAAGGTTGTGGGATCTTTCTCTTCCTGTTTGACACTCACTGGCAAAGAGCCACTGAGGGGATTTTTATCTCTTTGGTCTCCCTAGGACAGTGAGTAGTAAACATGGATGAGTGCAAGCTCACTTGCTTGATATATTTGCAGAAGACTGTGAATGCCCAAAGAGCAAATCCTGACTAGCTGCAGCCACCTGGTGACACTGCAACACATCTCAGGTGGGGTTTCTACACTGGGCTAAAATACAGGGAATTGCAGGAAAGATTTTGAGATGGACTATGTGAAGAAAACCCCATACTTGATGTTCAAATCAGCTGTGTGCCAATTCTGCAGATTTCATGGTGCGATGGGGCTTGCTCATGATTGCTCTCAGCCAGGAAGGGTGGATTCATCCCTCAACCTCTGTATGAGCAGTTGAACAAGCCAGGTATGTGGCTGTGCAGTTTGCACACAAAGGGAGTCACATGAAACAGCCGATTAGTGGGTTGCACAAAACCAGCTCCTGAGCTCTAATCCCAGGAGTGCTGTTAACCACACCGGGTGGCCTATTGGCTTGGCTCTGAATTTACATATCTGGGAGAAAGAAAAGACTTTCACGGAGGCACTGTGTGCTCTACCCAACTTATGTTTTTACTGCACATTTTAAAACATCACACACCTGATTTGCCTTCTGCCAGATCTCTTTTAATTCAGTTGAAGGGAAAAAAAGCCTAAAGTTTGATCTATGCTCATTCACAGCCACTTTAAACTAATCAGAGAGGTGTAAAGGGACCTACCTGGAAGCAAAGGAGGAGAGTCACATTCAACGTGATCCCTCCAGGCACACTTCCAAAACATACCACCACCTTTTACTGCTTCTTAGCAAGACTTATGACTGATGAGGTGGGTTTGTTACTAGAAAGCATATCTTTCCTTAGGAGTTTTAAAATAGATCTGTATCTAAATAAGGAAGTATGTAAATTTAGTTCATTTAATAATTATGAAAACTGAACTATGAATAATCCTGAATAAAGCCAGGCAGATTGCAGGCTGTAGCTACAGAACTTTCAAAATAGCAATGGCAAGAAGCATCAGCCCTGCAGAAACCCAGCACTGCTATTTATGCTAACTATTCATTTACTAAAGAGATTACAGCAATAAAACTTATCTGCTGGTTTATTCAATGTTTATCCATTTCTTTTCAAAGGTGGAAAGATTTTGTTTTGTTTTCCAAACAACCCGTGTAAGTTATTTATTAGATAATATATGTTATACTACAAATGTACTACATTACCAAGGATTTGAGACATGCTACTGTACAGGATACTGTTGCAGTAAATGCAAAGGCTGATTTCAAATGTCAAAACACGATCAGGCCATCTTTTAGTCCAACAGAATATTTTTTTCCACATCCATATTTCATTTTGATTCTTAACCACTAGCGTAAGCCACATGTCAATGAGCACGCTATCTTTCACATTCCTCCACTCTTCACTCCTTCAAACTGAATACACCAGTGTGCCAGACTTACTGTTAGGAAAAATCCCAGTGTGAACATGTAATTACTTTAATTAATCAAAGCCTAACATATGATTTGGGCCTCTGATTGCAATCAATCCTGCAAGAAGCCTGTGCATATGGATGGTGGACTTGCATACATCAAAAATTAATTTCCTCTGTAGTCATTCAATTTAATCTTGGGGAAGCGCTCTAGAGTATGTTAAAGACAATATTCTAATGGAAAGTTATCATCTAGGTGTAGAACTCTCTGTGATAAACAGTATATAAATTAACTCAAGTATTTACATTGCACTTCTGAAGAAGTTAACATTTCTGTCCTAAGGCTTCATTTCTACTGGCTGTAGTGCAGAAGTTAAAGACAAAACACACTCAAAACACCTACATGAAAACAAAATTATGGTAAAAATTACCAGCATGTTTCTAGAAGGAAAATATGTCCTTACATTCAACAGGAAGACATTTTACTGAAGCCCCAAAAGCTTGTCTGTTGTTTTAGAGTTAGAAATATTTTTTGATTACTTACATACAATTTTTCCTAAGATGGACAATGAAAAACATGAGAAAGGGGCTATAATTTCACATTTTCTGCTTTGACACTTAGGACAACTTAATTCTATTATTGAAACACTATTCCAGGCTACACTTGCTATAAAATCTTCATACTACATCCCTTGTGCACCTTATGAATTTCACTACAGCTTCACATTAAAAAAAAAAAAAAATTCAGAACCTTTCATAATAACAGCAAATAGTTCCAGCTTTACACAGCTGCAGAAATTTGCTGTCCCTAGAGATTTGTCATGGTACAGCTCTTGCTTCCAATCAAAACAGTGACATAGTGGCCATGATTTACAGCTTGCAGGGGCTTGATTAGGGGATAGCACACTTCTGAGCAAATATTAAAGAACTTTTAATGTGCAGCAGGACTTTTAATCTTTACACCCCTCCAAAAAAATAAAAAAAAAAAAAAATTCCTGTCCTAAAGCAAAAGGAAATAGGAGCTGGTATTTAAGACTTCTCTTCTGCTGCTAGGTTTCAACAGAAATGATCACCCACAAATGAGACAGGCTCTTTAAACAACTTCATCCTTACGATTTTAGACGGTAAACATCTGCACTGTTAACAGTAACAGAACAGCAAAACTTGCATGATAGCAGGGAAGAATAATGAAAAGGCTTAGCATTGGACTAAAAATGACTCCCAGGTAATATTGGCAGTTTTCCTTATAGAATTATGAAGAAATAAATAGTGAGAAAAAAAATTAAAACCATGGTAATTTATTTTAAAAGAGAATGAATTGATATAGGAAAGGAACATTTGTATTTCTGTTTTCAAGCAAAATGTCTTGATTAGCATCAAGAATGAAAATTACTCTGTCATGCCTTTTTGTTGTTCACATTGAATTTGCCTAAGCAGAATGGAAATGGTAATTATGCATAAAGAATT
Organism: Phainopepla nitens; assembly: GCA_013400175.1. Lineage (NCBI taxonomy): Eukaryota > Metazoa > Chordata > Aves > Passeriformes > Bombycillidae > Phainopepla > Phainopepla nitens. The sequence continues at coordinate 347,342 of VXBQ01010787.1, forward strand.
CCAGAATTCTTATTTTCTGTTAAAATAAGGCTTAAAACAGCCTACAGAACAATATAAAATTACATTTTAGTGTAATGATGATGTTTTGAAATTTAATTAGTTGCCAAGCTGTAGTCTTTGATACTGAAGTCTAGTTTCTACCCAAATCTAGCAACTTCATTTTGAGAAAGTTAAATCTATAGCACAGGATTTGAGTAGTGATAAAATAATCTCAGTTTTCTGCAATAAAATAATATATTAGATGAGTGTAAAGAGCATGTATTCTAACTGCTGATTTCTATCATTCTATTATATACTTTTGACTGTGAGGTGGAATGAGATGCCAGCAGTTTAAGGTCCGTATTTCTGAAAATGGCTGGCTTCACATGCATGGTGATTTTTGGTTTTCTGTTTAAAATGCTGGCAGCTACGAAAAAAAGAAAACCACAATGATGCTGTATGGATTCACCACTTGAGATCTTAAGCCACAAATGCAAACGGTACATGAAAATTTTATGAGTTATGGGGTCCAACAGCGAAATATTTGCAAACATTGCTATTCCTCTTTCTGCAACTGTAGGGATATATCTGGTAGAATACAGAAAAAAAAAGAGCCATGTTCAAACCCTTAGCTGCAATGCTAATTCTAAATATACAGCTTAAAACTATTATCACATACGTTCCTTATTAAGTAAAAAGCCTGAAGCTATTTGTCTGTCTACATTTAATCTGATAGTCTATTTTTCCTCCCAATAAACTGTTTTTTAACAGTCAGATTTTCCAGTATTTTTGTTCGCTGATAGCAGAATTCAGGTTTGCAGAACTGTTTCATTTTCTGCAATTTGGAGTCTTCAGCGAAGAAGCTGTTTACTTCCAACATGGTTATACAGTGAAAATACATCTGCATTTATGGAGTTAATAGCCCTCTTATTAATTTTACTCTGCCTTTTTTTTTTTTTTTAATAGAAACCTAATGAAAACCATGTTTATGTGCTCAAAGGCACAGAGGAAATTCATTACTCTGAGGAATAACACACTCCACAAGTGAAATGAAAGTAATCTTATTTATGACAGGAAGGGGCCTTCACCAGACTCAACTCCACCACACTTGGACTGATACTGGCTGCATGAAAGAAGCTGCAAATTCAGGAACTGGTTTCAAATGTAAGCCTCATCTCAGCAATAAACACATTTGCAGTTTAGTCTCACAAACATTTAAAATCTGCGGAAGGGGAAGTACCCAGTTATTATATTTACTATAAACATGTGACAAAAAGAATGCAACAATTACAAGAAAAGCAGGGATATGGCCTCTCATTCTGGGTGCCTTCCTTCCACTTAGAAACGAGCCTCCCTCTGTTCCTTGGTCGGCATCCACCACAACACGCACCCACGCCTACGGCCAGCCTGCTTGCTTATCAGATCTGGCCCTTTGGCGTTAAACCTTTTGGGTTTCACAGCGGTGTTGCAGCAAGTGAAACCCCCGGGTTTACATCCACTTGGTTGTGGGGAGAAGAAAGGCTTATAAATACATTTGCCTGGAGAATCCTTGAGGAGTGGGAGGGAGGTGGAAGACTGTGGGGAAGGATAGGTGCTGCAGGGCTGAAGCCTCAGCTTGCTAAAGGGCTCGATGCCCAGAGGTGCTCGAGGTACCCTGCACAGCCAGGTAATGCCCTAAGCAGAAAATGGGAATCAGAGATGCTGAAAATTATTTACTGTCCCATCCACCCGGCCCTGTACGTGTGTGCGCCTGAGCATCTGGCATCCATGTGCACGTATGCCTATGTGTCTGAATTTGAAAGAAAGAGAAAAACCTTCCTGTAAAAAGTGAAGATAATGAGTAAATGTCCGACACGTTATTGCTACATCTATTTCAGTGTGAGATCGCATCTTTTTATTGAACAAAATCAAATCAAAAAAGAAAAATGTTTCTTAGCACTGTGAAAGTCAAACCCTATGTTCATCCCATTTCTAGAGACTTCAAAAGAGAGCTTTCATTAATGGAAAGTTGTGATGTACAGCAAGCTGGATGGCTCCACATGCGTTTGCAATTTCTGTATCTAAACCCACATGTTTTACATTCCTCGGGTTTCTTCCCCGAATTGTCTTGAGTTAAAAAGGGGCAGGCGGGAAGAAGGAGCTGCCGTGCCAAGGCTTCCAGGCGACAGTAAGTCCCACTGCCCACAAGAAGGCACTGTGCGTTAACAAATAGGAACATGCCGGGATTTCTGGAGGGAATTGACCTTTTAGTTCCCGCCGACGCTCAAGACCCAGAACAAGATGTGTGGCTTTCTCCAGCGTCATGGACAGCTGCCTTTGTCTGCCTGCAGATGTTTGGCCAGTTGCAGTTTGGATGCTTGACCAGAGAGTGAGATAAGCTCTTCGGCCTTGCATGAGGAATTAAATGACATTCTCGTACATCTTCCCCCAGAAAGTAACTTACAACACTAAAACAAGCTTGACGAATTTGAAGATTTAGTTAAAGAAAAACATATTTAGCTCTGCCTTTGTTATATTGCTTTTGCAATAACAGTACGTTTGCATTTGTATAGGCGCTTCACTTTTTCCTCACGTGATCTAAATTCCCCCTCTGCTTCATGCCACTACAAAGCAATTAATCCTTTGTTTGCAGCATTAGTCAGTTGTCATGGAAATTAATATGATTTCACAAATTCAAAAGTATGAACATTTTTGGATCACATATTAAGAGAATAGGGTGTCATAGACAGACCATGTCTTTTGGAAATAGCTTGGTATGCAGTGAGTGTAACAGAAAAAGGATATTTTGGATATAAAACTTTTAAAACACACAAAAACCCCAAAGTCTTGCCTTGTTCTAAAATATTTGAGCATTTCTCCGAACAAGAAAGTTGTACTTTAGATCTTGAACATTCCTCCCAACAGGAGAATTGTACTTTAAATCATTTGCAGCTTTTCGTTTCCACAGAAGATTTCTCAATCTCTTTGTCTGGATTTGAACTTGTCAGCCAGGAGAGCAGAATTGTGACTCTCCTCTTCCCTTGACAAATGATGTATTTGCTGACAGAGATGAGCAAGGGAGTGGACAATCTCAACAGTGTTTTTCTACAGCCATATTTTATTCCCCTCTTAACATGAACACAGAAAGCAGAAGCAGCTGCATTGAAGAAATAAGTGAAGCTGCTCTCTATGATGTCTGTATACCTCAAAACATGCCTGGCATGGGCCGAAATTCTCCATGATGACAAGGCTAAAGGCCAGCACAGAACCATGGTACACGCAAGGTCACTGCAGACTTAGATCTGCTTTCAGGTAATGTATAAACCGAGGCTCCTACACGATCCTGGATAAAACACTGTCTGAGCCTCGTGAACAAGATGACAGATAGTGCCAGACACCTCCTTGGGTTGTGGGAGCTGCCAGACCAGCTCCATACGGCTGAAAGATGTTGTACAGAGAGATCTCTTGACATTATCAGAATTGAATTAAGTTGAATTGGCAATAACAACAGAGATAGTATATGGAACTGCTTGCTTTCTAGCTGATGCCTCTTCTCCCAAATTAAATTAGCCACCCCCTTGTACCAGCATAAAGCCACCTACCCACAGCTGACACATACCACTTGCCTTGGGCTGTCAGGCAGGCACAGTTTCCTCCCTTTCACATGTCTCACAACTGCTGAACAGACTTGTATCAAAAAGCACAAGCCATGCCAGTGATCTTTGCTCAAAGATAGGAAGGTGGAGTTTATAAGGACTATGTTCACTCACCTTAAAGAGATTTTGAAAACAATGTATGCCAACACTTGCAACACTTATGTACTTCCTCTTACATGCATGCCACACTGATGTTAAGCACCTCAAAATGTTAAGAATTAAGGAAAGCTTGGGTGAAAATGTCAGCCTTAGATTTCACAAAATTCCACAGCAATCCATAACCTACTCAATGTAAGAGGGAACAACGGGGCAAGTGTTCCCTTGCAATACAGGAAGCCAGTCTCGGTGATAAGCACCAGCTGACCCTTTTCTGTCTGAAAGAGAAGTCTAGATTTATTAAAAAATATTCCTCAGATATTCTAGAATATGCCCAATTACTTTTTTTCATTAGTATTTCTGGTTATATTAGAATGTTTGCGGAGCACTAGTATCTGAAAACCAATATTCCCCTGAAGCATTTGTAGTTCAATCCCTTGAGGACACTTTCAAGGAGAACTGGTTCAGCAAACAAGTTTAATTTTACCTCTTGGGCACACACCTCACATCTGGATTCAACGCTGGAGTGAGGCCACAGCTCGTAAAAATCTGTGTAGCTTTAACTCATGAAGCTACTACTCCTAGGCAAAAAGAGTACCATTTATCTTTACTTCGATGAGTTTCTTTGTTAGATCATCAAAATTAACTGCCAGGACACCTGGATTCTGCCACAGCATGGATGTTAAATAAACCCACTGAATTTTAAGCCCACTATGAGACACACAGACTGAATGAACTGCATGAACACTAAACTGGATTTAAGTAAGCCAAGCTACAATAATGTAATAACACAATAAATCAGGTACGATGGAGAAAGTCTGAAACTACATGAAGAAAAATGTGAGGCTGCACTTTCATCCAGTACAGTTATCCTACAGCAAGCAATCAGAGGAAAATGCCCTAAATCTGAGGAGCTTCATTTCACCCTCCATTAGCTGCCTAGATCCTTTGTCACAATGACAGAATTGATCCAAGCAGCATGATTTTGGAAAGTTGGGTGCCTTGAAAGAGCCTTTTCTCGAGCTATAGCCAGTGGTACTTAAATAAAAATGTACCAGCCAGGTTCCCTGGAGTACTTCCCTGCAACAGTTCAGCTGACTACAGCTTGCAAATGCTTTGGGTTCATGGGTTTCCTTCTTTGTGCCTTTCCCAAATGCACACAGACCTGAGGGTGATGCCAACCACGAGTTACTGGCACCCTTTCAGACCCCACTCAACCCCTCCATTAGCTGAAATACAATCAAGCTTACAGCTAATAATTTGCATCCTACTATTTTCTTTATGCTTAAAGAGGTCTTTCCGGAAAATGGATCTCTGCATTATCTGTCCCAAAGATCATATGTAAACTCTTGAAGAACACTCAGAAAATACAGCACAGCTCATGCCAGTCTAACCTTGCTCATTAATAAATATGTAGAGCATATGTTCATACATAACTCTGGGACTGTACTTGTACAATCAAATTAACCTTTGGACTGCTGGTGTTTGGCCATTATTTACTCTATCTAGTTTTCAATTGCATATACAATCCTGCTAATAGTACAAAAAATACTATCCATAAAAATCATAATCACTGATAACAAAGCTGATAACGGAGTAGAATGTTTCACTTCCACTACATTACTATAATTACTATAATTACTATTGAATATCCGTAATCAATTGTGTCTGTATCACAGGAAAATGCTCTTATTCGCAGCCTTTGCTGAAACTCAGCCTAAAGTATTTCAGTGGGAGTGGAAGGGATGAAACAGCAAAGGCAGGGGAGGAAGA
>VXBQ01010787.1:352835-484086 GCA_013400175.1 Phainopepla nitens
TTAATTTAAAAGGGTAGTAGCATTTTTTTAGTAGCTAGGCCCACAGCATTGTTCCCACATTGCCTGTGTTAGTTCCACCTCACTGCTAATTACTGTTTGAATGTGATGTCCTGTGCAGAGGCTAAACAGAGCCATCTTCAAAGCCTCCCCCAACTGACTCTATCTTGCTGAGCAAGCAGGAGAGACCTCTGATGAGGGAGGATGGTGTATGCTTGTCAGGCCAGGCAGAAGGGACCAGCCTCCATCCAACTCAAACCCATGACAACAGGACTCAACAAGAGCCTTCCCTACCCTGAGTGAGCACCAACAGCACAAGGTCTAATCTGAGGAGACACCAGCAGTTGTTCTCAGTTTGTCTGTTTGCTTTGAGCAGCTGTCTCCACCGTTGGTGCCCAGACAATAAACCAACAAGTGGGATCTGTGCTGACCTCAGGTTTGCCCAAATCCACAGGGCAACAGACATTTCAAAAACTTTCAGCAGGACCAGCAGATAAGTGTGACAAACCTTGCATGGCACTGTTTCCTTTTGGGTGGGTTCTCATCTTGTGTGGATAAATCACCTGTCTCCATATAAGGTCTCATTCTCCTCTGTCACCAGTGAGTCTGAATTCCAACCTCAAAAAAGGCAAAATGCCCCTTTGTTGATGAAGAAATTATACAGGTGAAACAACAGCACTCAGAAATGCTGAGCTGTTGTTCCTTTGACACATACAGTATTGGTTGGCAGGGAAAAGAAAATGTTCCATTTTACAAAATAAACCTACTATATAGTAGGTTTATTATAGTTAATATTTTTATTATAGTTAATTCTACATATAAGAATATCCCACTAGAAAATGCAGATTTTAGTGTAATTACCTTAGAAATTACCTTACTATAAACCCTTTGACATTTTAAAAATAAAACTATTTTTCATAACCAGGTTCAGCATTTAACCTTAAAATATCAGTGCAAGGAGAGAGAAAAAATACCAAAAACAAACCCACAGAAAAAAACCAAAACCTATTTCCCTTTCAAAATCATGGGTTTTAACTTTTTGACATGTGTTGGGGAATACCATAGGAATTTCTTTCCAAAGCAATGCATCACGGCATGAATGTTTTGATAAGGATGTTGTTTTAATTGCCTGATTTTACATTAGGAACACATGGCAAACTGTGTGCAAACATGATATTCTTAGCACAAAACTGTGAGAGTGCATCTACAGTGACCTGTTCTGAGGAGGTGAGCTGTGCTCTGAAGCTCTCAACAAAGTCAGACTATTTCAACTTATGTTCAGCACAGCTGAAAAAAAAAGCTACATAATTTGTTTCTCATTTCTTACAGAGGAACAGCAAAAGAATGCTCATTGTGTAATATTTTGCTCCTTCCGTAGAAAAAACCTCACACAATACAGTTTGTTTCCTTCAGTACTGCAGTTTCTTTCACTTCATGTAAATCATCACAATTTTTTATTGCTAAAAGAAAGACCTCATTGCCAAGAGATGCAATGAATTGCTTGCTCTCCTGCAAGGGCTCTTGGCTTGAGAGAGACCTAGATAGGAGCTGAGCAACACCTCCTGAGCAAGGAAGGCAAGACAGCAGCTGGAACACATTAGAATCCTGTCCAAACAACTGAATGCCAGGATCTCAGGGTACAAAAGGCTTCGAGGACATTGCTATAAAAAAAGCAAGGATCTTCATGAGAGTTTGGATTTTTGGGTTTAAAAGAAGTTTTGCTGGCTACTGAAAACATTCCTATAATTTTGTTGTTGTGATAACAATGTGAAAGGAGCTATTCCCCCAGTACTGTGGCTCGGAACAGTCAATGGTCTTCTGGGAGAAAAATAAATGAGAAGTAGACTGAAAGTGCTTCACAATAAAAGAAGAAAAAAAAATTTTTTTTGAAGCTTAGAGCTAGTAACTATCTCCAAACACCACTCACGAAACATAAATTTTACCCTAAAGTGTTGTGCACCTCTGTTGTGACATGATAGGTTTGCAATCATTTTCAGTAACTACAACTTGGATTTCAATGAGACAGAAGATAAGCAATTCTGTTCTGAGAAACTTTTGAAGGTAAGCACTTTATGGTAAGGTCTCAGTCCAAACACTGGAGAAAGCTGAAAGGAAATGTGTAGATAACCATCTACTGCTGGAAAGCAATTCGAAACTTACCAAAGGACAGTTTGGGATATAAATATTTCAGTTAGAAAGTGGGAGGGAGAGGGGTCTCTGAAACAAGGAAAGAGCACCAATCAGCTCAAAATGCAGCAGTCTGTGCAGCCTCTCCCTTAGACAGTTCCAAGATGCTGGTTTTCATCTGCAAAGTCCTTCCTTGCAGTGGTCCCAAGGAGCTGCTGCTGATTAGCCCACATCAGGAGCAGAGGAAGATTGAGAGGAAGATGAGCAGTTGGTTGCAGCTGTAAAAGCCAAGCCAGAGTGACCTGGCAGGAAAGAGAGAGATGCCAGCACCCACTCATCAGCAATACAGAATTCAAACCCTTCATTTCCATCCTACAAAGTTCCCCAACAAATTAAACTCAGACTACATGCTAACCCTGATTGCCAAAACACTAGCACCTAAAATGTGTTTTGCTCCTTGTTTATGCTAACTCCATTTCTGTGAGGCACTCAGACACAACAGCCTGGGAATAGACTGCTATTTAGTAAGGACCTACAGTACAGAATAAACAACCGCAGATAGAAACCTGCTGTTTTCAGGGTTTGCCAGACACAAGCCAATACCAATGGCAATTTCCTCAAATCACTCATGGATTCTGTAGCATTTACCCTTCTTATTTTTGATAAACTTTGAATCAAACAGCAACTCTACCTTCTCAAATGGCCATACTTACCAAAGGCAAGGCAAGAGAAAGATTTGGGCTGTATTTTTCATTACACAACGGCAAAAGCTATGACCAGCAAAGCCAAACTCCACAAACAGCTGCAACTGAACTGTACAGGCAATGTAAGCTCTGCAGGGCAACCGCCAGAAAGCTGCAGAGAAGAAAAGGTGGGAGAGCTGAGATGGAGGAAGAACAGCCCAGAATGAGAAACAAAACTACCAGAGCAAATATGCTGACAGTGGGTTAGTTAAAAATATGCCTCTAGCCTAGTTAAGCAATGGAGAGAGAAGAAAAAATTGTGGTATCTCCTAGGAGAAAAAGCCTGCCCGTGGTGGGTAGTGAGGCAATTGCTGGCCTGGCTGTGCCTTTGGGCTGGTTGCAAAGCCTGATTCCTGCCACTCAGGGGTCATGAACAGACTCCTCCTGTGGGGAATGATGACAGGACAACTCTGCAGCTCAATCTTGAATTCAGGTGAGAGGAGAAATTAATATCATCACCTTTCTAATGAGCTTGTATATTGTAGACAAAGCTTGCAGGCATAAGAGGGCTTGCATGGCACAAGGGAGGTGGCCCAGGCAGGGAAGTTAAAAACAGCCTTAAGCATCTCGGTCTGCTGCTTAAGTGGCCAGAAAAGACTGAGAAATTAGAAAAGGGAAATGGGCCCCAGAAAAGAGCTGAAAATAACATTTGTCCAGCTTCAAGAAGCTGACAAATTCTCAAGTTTCTGGGTATAAAATCCAATACAAACTCGGAAAAATAAGCTCATACTGTGAAGAGTTAATGTCTGTGCACAAAACAAAGTGGAGGATCACACTTTGGGACACAGGATATTGGGGAATCAAATACAGAACTCAAGATGGGAAAGAGGCAAAGAAGGAAAATGGTATCTACAATTTCTGGCTTTAATCATCGCTTAAGGGCAACGTCTGGAGCAGCTAAGATATGTGATGACTCTTTGGATACTCCTGAAGGACAAACTTGGCTCTCAGAGAAGGAAAACTACCCCTCTCATGGGAAGGACGGGAGCATGAGCAGGTCCCAACTATCACATTCCACCAGCAATTTATGGTGTTTGACATGGATGCACAATAGTTTTTGCTCTTCAAATGCTGCTTTCCCTTTTCGTGAGGAAACTTTTATGTATGCTCCTGTGCGTACAGCTTAGAGAATTCACTTTTGAAGCCTGTAATTGAAAAAAATCTTGAGTTTATTTTAAGAACACATACACAGCCTCACTTTTCAGTTTGGTAAGGCTGAGAATGACAGTAAGTAACCAACTACTGACCTTGTCTATTGTAGATTTAAGGTGATAAGGACAAAGGCAGTCAAAGACTCAACATGGTCTATGCCTTTGGAGGCTCTGCCACTGTGTTGTTTCACTTTGAATGTTTGTAACAAGCCCACAGTTATAATCCCTAGTGGAGGTGGTGCTCCAACCATAGCCCAAAATTAAATTAAAGTGAGAAGCACTGTTTGTTTGTGTCTGGGTCAAGAACTGTTGCAATTAGACCTCACATTTCATGACCGTGATCAGAACCAGATCATTTTACACAGGCAATGTCAAATACACCCAGTAAAATTGTTTGGATTTTTACTTAATTTATTTTCTTTTTTCCTGAAACAAAAATATTTTATTTGATTGCACTGAATAGTTTTTGCATTTTCATGGAAAGGATTTTCTAGAATTTCAATCTCTATTGTAAAATAAACTTGCAGGCTAAACCTGAAAATACTCGCCTCTTTTCTGAAAGCCTTGTGTGCAAGCTACACTGACCAATTCTAGCCTGTTCATGCAGATCTCCGATTAAAAACATGAAAAATATCAATGAAATGAAAAAGTAACATAAACAAAAAAAACACCATGAAAGCTTTTAGTGTATTCTATATGCTTTTTATCAATTTGATTATGATAGCTGGCTCACAAATGGTTGCCTTGGGATGCAAAGAAATGGCAGAAAATTCTGAGTGCTAATTTTTTTCTGCAAATTTGGCTATACAGATATAATATTTCCTTTAAAAATTACAAAAAGACTTTCCTTCCAGCCCTAGCTTTGTGCTTAAGCTGCGCACTCCCCTTCTGAGACCTCATTTGATTTGTTAATAGATGTTTAACGAACTTGGCAAAAGAGAACAGATCAGAAGTAGAAACCAATCATAATTATACATAATGTTATTTAGGTATAGGCTATAGTATATAGTTATACTTAAAAGAAATGCAGACATACAACCTAACACTTGCACAGTTAAGCATATAAACAACTGTGCTCACTCTTATTCCATGATAAACTTTTGATTGCATTTAAAGCATTTGCAATCCCAGGTGAATGTAAACCTGTTTTTAAGGACTTTCCCCCCACATTCTTACTTCATGCTATTAACAAAAGGAGTTCCGACTGCTTCTGTTTGAATGTTCAGATTACTTTCAAGGGTGTATCTGAATGTAAGATCTACTGTAATCCTTGATTTGAGGAGAGTTCTATCATTCCTGCATCCTCTTTATCCTTAAGTCCTTAATTTTTAATAATCTGTACACATTCCTGATTTTATACATGACTATAAATGTCATATATGGTATTTCCATGGTTTGAAGATATACAGTAATAGACATACATATATTTTTATGTACATATTCATTGCTGTATCAAAGCAAAGATGGTGTGCATCCCCAAATAAGAAAAGTTTACAGTTAGTAAACCATCAGGGGATCTATGGAGCAGAACAAGACAGCTGAGATCAATGAGCAGATCTGGTCCCTGGTAGGTCAGCTGGAAGTTGATTGCAGTGGCTGTGCAAGGTTGGCATTTACTGAGAGGAAGACAGAGTCCCCTTCTCACAATATCTTGGGGCTTTAGGAGTCTGTGATTGCCTAAGCTCCCCTAGAAATAGTGCCTAAAGAGCAGTGAAGCAAAAGGCAAAGATGCTACAGGGAGCCTTTCAAGTACTGATGGATAAGCGGGTGTGCAATACATCAGAACATCTGCAATCAAGCTGCTTAATTAATGAAAGACAACTTTTGATGTGAATTATTCCACATTATTCCTGATTTCTCCAAAACCAGCCTTGCTGCAAGATTTGGCTTACATTTAACTGCAGGAAACTGAAATGCAGACCACAGAGTGCTTAACTTAGCATTACCAACAGACACAGTTCTGCATTTAAAGGAATACATTTTTTTCAGGAAAACATCTCTGTACATCTAAGGGCTTACTTCTGAGATACCAAAACTGACTGGTTAATCTATCATGAGAAATAGCTAGCAGACAGCTTCAGAAGTAGGGCAAGTCTCACTTTAAGCATTTTGAAATGCACACACACAAAAAAATCCTTATTCACAGAGTAGGACTGCATGGAGCTTCAGTCAAAACTTATTTGAAGGCAATTACGCTAAAGGATTCACTGTTGGGAAACACCCTGGTAGTTACATCTGCACTGCCTAAGCCTGTGCCAGGAGTCTTTGCTAACAACTGTTTACATCTTCAGTTGATTGTTTTCTCCTTTCCTTTTAGGATTTCCACCTTCACAACCTGCTACTATAGTCACGTGGCTACCAAAGTTTCCACTAGAAATTCTATTCCAGGCCACTGCAGTCGAAGCTGATGATTAGCAGCATGTCATACAGGCATGGAATAAAGAAATTTTAGTCTTAAGACATTCGGTTCCCAAGAATTTGCCATCTGCTTCAGTGGATTCAGGATTTCAATCGCTGCTCCTAGGCCTTCCAGAAAACAAAATAAACTCTACAACACACAAGCTCATTGTTCTAAACCTTGAAGGGATACAAATTGTAGTCTAGTACACATAAACTCTTTTTTCATATTACTTAACTGCTTTTCAGTAATAAAATCCAATAAATATGTGTCAACCTATTGTGAAAAATTAAGTAACATAATATTTTAAATTTTTGAACGAATGAAGATACTAAGACTTGCTAAGCAAGTCCATAGTATGTACAGTGTATTTTTAAGTGTTTCATAAGACTTTTAACGTGTGGTTTTGAAGAAACACATGTACGCCAGCTGTGCAGAAACAAAAACAAACTTCAGAACTCCAAGGACCGATTTTGAGGTATCTTTTAGGTCAATCCTCTGCAAACTAAGAGTCTGAATCTGTACAATTTAGAAAATTAAAATCTCCATGATTTCAGCTGCTAAGTAACATATCCTGAAAAGTCTCCAATGCATAGAAACTCAAGCACCTAAGTCAAAGGTAGGAAGGTACTGCAATATTTTCACTTTAATAAAGTGAAATGCTAGTCTGAAACACTCCCCACTCCCAGAATAAAGAATGGAGGGTTGATCTTCATTGCCCCACGCAATCTTCTCTTCCTACAAGTCTCAATAAAATTATGCTTGGCACAGTTTCGGTGCTGAATCTGGATATGCCTTTTGATGCCCCCCTTCCCCCACTGCTATCTATGCTTGTCTGGTCAACTATTGCACAGTTTCACACTATGAACAAAATGATACACCTCTCTTTGAATAAAGGCTGTTTCTAAGCTTAGTTTCTGTAATTTAAACATAATCTTCTGACTTACTGCTTTACAAGTATTACGGAGCAGGTCAATGAAACTACACAGTTCTGGTTCAGGTAAATGGATTAACTTTGCAGCATTCATCCAGTGCGGCACTGGAAGGAAGATCACAGTGACTTCATCCAGCCAATAGTGCTGCCAATACACTGCTGAATATAAAATCATTTCATCATGGGGCTGCAAAACAAATGGAAGGCCTGCCAGCTGCAGGAAATCTAGGAAAGAGGGAAATGTGTTTTTTACCGTTGAGAAGTTAAGGACAAGCCAACACAATGGTGAATTGCCCTGAAAGTGGGCTGAGTCATGAGACAGGTCCAGGGTGAGTTAGGGACAGGCATCACTACAGCCCTCAGGGAACCTGCAGGTGGATGGGTGCCTACTATTTGAAATTATTGAAGCTCAGCTGAAGTTAACCCTTAATAAAGGACAAGCCGAGACTTAAATGAGGAACATAGAAGACATCTGACCACATCAACTGCTCTCATGCCCATCTGAAAATAAAGTTTAATGTAATTATAGATGTACACAAAACATAAATATAAACTAATAACCAAGGACAAAGTGTCTTCACAAACTTTCAAGACATCAGGCGATTTTTTCAAATGTGTCAAAATCTCAGCAGGAGATGTGTGACTTTGTATCACAACACCAACCCCTGAAAAGAACTTGTGGGGCCTAAGAATTTCCTTTCAGACAGTCACGTCCTTCAGCATCATTCTCTCTACTGCGGTGTGCCTCTCCACGGCTGAGCCCTGGTATGTCCGCATGGTGCCAAGGAAGAATGATGCAGAAGGTGTCAAAATTAATCTTTAAATGCCTTCTCTTTGAATACAACCACAGGCCATACAGGAGCATTTAATCAGCGTCCATTCTTTTGCAATGTTCATAATGTGTGGAAGTTTTACGAAGTATTTTGTCTTCATAATTCTCCTCTCAAAACTCCCAATAATTCATATTTAGTACAAATAAACATATTCTCCCTTAGTCAACAAAACAAGAAATGTTTTGTTGTCAAGAAATGTCTTAAATTTCAACATTTATTTATTGCTATGCAAGTAAAAACCACTGACTATTTCATCTTTTGTTGAGATTTCAGATATCTGTGAGCAGCACTACACCATTTTCAAACAGATTCAGTTTAAACTCCTGACCCTGTAAGGCTTTACATTCTGCACTTTCTATTGAAGCTTTAGCAAAATTCTTCTCATCCTGTCAGCTGAAAGTTCTACTTTGTTTCCTTCCATTAGTGTGTGAAATGCCATTAGTTTTATCATTCTGCGTGACAAAAAAGGTGACAAGTGGGTTTTCAAAAGTACTTTCTGCTATTTCCATACAGGTTTTGCCAGCAAACTTTATTTTAATTTTTTTTCTTTTTCCCTCTTAAACTGTATTTAAGTGTTTGTTTCCCACATTCTAGAAAGGTTTTTGCACATTATACATCATCCAAATATTGCCATGAAAATCTTGTTCTGTTTACTCAGATGCTCAGTTGTTAAAAAAACTAAGATTTCCTGTTAAAGCTACAAAAAGAAATAGAAAGTTTCCTAAGAACTGCACAACACAATCAAACAAATGGTAATTAAAAGGTTTAATTATTCTTTTGCTACATCATTTTTCAGAAAGTCCTTTTGGTTACATATTTTCAGAAGTAATAGACCTGAGATGCTGCCCAAGTAATTATAAAAATATACAGTTGCAGAAAATTATTTCCTCTATCAACTGATTTTCAGAAATCATCCTTTCCATTATATATATATACATACATAAAAAATATCTCTGCAGCACACAATGAGTTTTTATCCACTTCATATGCCTGTTTTGCACCATTCCTCCTGACAGAGGACATCTTAATACCTTCTAGCATTGTAATAAACTAGCCCAATAACCAGACTTTTGTCAAATCAGGCCCATGGCTGTATCTGTTAATCAGATGTCCAGCTGACTGAAGGTTTACCTACAATCAGAACAGAAATAACTATGGACAGATATAAGACAATTTTGGCTAAAAGGGCTCTGAAGAAGGCACATTGCAGCAAGAGCTATATCAGAAAAGGAGAAACTGGCAATGGGGGCAAGAAATGCTGGGACATATTATCAGCCAAAGCAAGAATACATAATCACAGATCCCATGTCAGTGGCCAGGAGTTCAAAGCAAACCACAAATAAATGTATCATGTTCATGCATGTCTCCAAGGGTTGTTTAATGTTTTTGTTCCCTGCATTTCTGCATGTTCTACAAATAAATCATCCTGCATCTAGGAAATGTGTCTGGCCTCTCCACTTCTCTAACTCCAAAACATTTCTACTACCAGTGCTACCATATGATCAAGAAAAAGCACCATCTGTCTCTTCCAAATGTGGTCTTACTCATTTACCACTTCCACCTTACAGTTTGCATATGCTGCTTGTCACATATTTGCTTCTTTCCCCCAATTTCTTTTCAAAGAACAGAAAAAGAAGAAAAAAGGCCACCATAATGAAACAACACATGGTAATGATGACTTAAGTTTTTTCAGGTTAGCATACAAGTGATTAAACTTTTTTTTAATCCAATTTGCACATCATTGGAGTTTCAGATATGCATGCAAAAATATCTCCCTCATATTGCAAGCTTTTGCTAATTAATTTCAGAATTTTCAGAAAAGGAACGCTCCTTGAACTCAGCATTATCATGTAACATCGGCTCTCAGCTGTAGTTTCTTCTGGTGCTCAGATGTTTAAAACTTCTACAGAAGTAACTAGAAGAAGTACTATTCTTTTTAAAATTGGATAATACCAGAATACACCCTTTTTGTGATCAGAAAATTGCTGCTGTGTCTGGATGACG
The DNA here is from genome assembly GCA_013400175.1 of Phainopepla nitens. NCBI lineage: Eukaryota > Metazoa > Chordata > Aves > Passeriformes > Bombycillidae > Phainopepla > Phainopepla nitens. The sequence goes on from VXBQ01010787.1 coordinate 363,023, forward strand.
CAAAGAAGAAATAAACATGCAGTTCTTTTTCATCTTGGAAGATGTATACCAGAGCAATTTGCAGAATTTCCCTGTTGACTTTTACTTCATGGCAAAGAAAAGAAGTGCCTGTCCCAGGCAGTAAGTATCCCAGTACTTACACGGCAAAGACACAGTGGGGAATGGTATTTTCTTTTAGTTTACAGAAGTTGTTTACTATGTAGTGACAAAGTTTAACTAAAATTGGCAAAATATTTTCTTTATGGATGGAGAAGGAATATTTTCATTATTGTGAATAAATAAATGTATATATACACACATATCTACATATATATACACATATAGAGATAAAAAAGTATATAAATATATAATATATAAATACATATATATTAATGTGTGTATATTATATATATATATAAATATATATATATATATATATAAATCTATATATACACATAATGAATATATACGTGAACAATACAGCACCCTGTATCCAAGAAACCATCCACAGAATGCGTACCTCCAAAGAGTCAGCAATTTCAGGAGCACAAGGTGCTAAAGCACAAACATGCCAAGAATCATGATGCAACACCAAAGTAGAGAGGCAGATCTGTAGATCTTTGATCTCTCAAACTTGAAAGAAGCCTGGACCTCCAGGAATGCTGTTGAGCATCCTGGAATTGCGGTGGAGATGAGGTGGAGCTCCTGAGGCAAACAGGCTGCTACATACCATGCTCCCTACCTGCACTCTCTGCATCCCTGCTGCTGGCTCCAGGACCCCTCAGCTCAGCCCTGTGCTCACCCAGGAAAGGTCAATCTCAGGCTGCTTCCTGATTCCAGGTGACATTGTAGCTGTGTTTTCATTCGTTCTAGAAAAAGAATCTGAGGCAATTTGAACTTATCTGTAAGATGCTACAGCGTTGTACCCAAGGGCAATAAAGACCTAAGCTTCCTCTGCTGGCACAGCCCAGAGCTCATCTCAAGCCTGTATCTACGTGCAAATTGGCCTTCATGTTTACGTAGAAGTCAGCCACCCTAGCCTTACACATGGTGCAACCATATGCAAGACATTATCAATTCACAAAATGGGCAATTCAGAAAGTGAAAGGGAGAACATCACGGAGTCACAACTCATCATTTATCAGCACCATTAAAAATAACAATAAAATTAAAATTACCTATCTCCCATGAAAACAAGGCAATGTAGCATAATCTTGTAGTTCAAAACAAAACTATAAATCAAACACTTTATTCTCTGTAATCTTTCATCTTGATGGTTAAAAGTCTACACAAAGAAAGCTTACCTAAAATACAGCATTCAAAATATTGTACCAGCCTCCATACTCCCTCCACATTTAGCATTTTCAAGTAGCCTATTGCAACAGACTTCTTTACAGAACTACAGCTACTGGCTCCCTGCCACTAGTAAGTTGTTGATCACCTGTGGCTAGGAGTATACTTTCCTGTAAAGCACAGATTTACCAATGCTCACAGATCCACAAGTCTGCATTCCTGGCAAACATCTGTCATTCTCATGCATCCCAGACTGACTCACTGCAATAGATGCCGGCCCCTTATAGGATGGTGCACAGGCACCTTGTCTGTCCAGTGTCACCACACGGTATCACAGCAAGCCATTACAAGCTATGATGCAAAGCACTTGGCCAGGTAGACCTGCCTATTGCTGAGACTGTCTCATCCACCAGGCAGGTTAAACTACTAAATTTGTGAAAGGGGGTTGTGCAATCTAAACCTCTGCCCTGTACTTTCCCGCCTTGTCTCAGAAAACTTGTGATATTCCTTGCAGACATAGGCAGACTTTACCACCAACAGCTGGGATATGCTAAGCCATCTCATAATCAAATGAGCATTTGAGGTTTCACTACAAATACATTACAAGCTTGCCCCTGGAGATTTTGCAGTATTTTTCACTGATTTTGCAAGGCACAAAAGTTATTTTTCAAGTATATACTGCAAATTTGTAATTAGCTGTGTCACCTTTAGCTCCTGAACTACACTCAGTAAAGTCCTTAAATGTACAGTTGATAATTTTTTCTTTCATACAGGTAATAGAAAAAAGTCATTAGAGGCAGGATTTTTTTAAATTTAATTTTTATGAACAACAGGAAACTTACAGAGATTGTAGGCAGAAGTTACACTAGCAAAAAACTTGAAATGACTGAGTTCACCTGGTTCAGCATGGGAAAAGGAAGAACAGGAACACAAAAAGGATCTATATTTAAGAAGACAGGCTGAAAAAACTAAGCAACTTTGTATACAAGACTATAACCAAATCAAAACTACAAGGTAAAAAGACTCCAGAAAAGTTACTGTTTCCTAAAAGACACAAATCAAGACATAAGCATAAATTTCCCCTATGAGGCAGAAAATCTAGAGAAACAGAAGGAGATCCTCTTGGCTAAATCATGAGGACTTTGCTGACTTCAGAAACAAAGTCATGGGAAGTGCAACTCAGCTCAGATCACTACAGATGAAATACAGACACTCAGGGGCAAAATCAGAGTGAACAAAGATGTTTTAATGTACCCTGAGAGGAGTGGCAAGAAAACACTTGAAGAAGGAAAGAGGAAAACAGGAAAGGAAGGAAGAAATTTCAGAGAGATGACAACAAAAATTGAAGATACCGTTATTAAATGCAAGGCAAATATATCCACAGTTATTACTGAGAAGATTGATAGGTTTGATGCCTCTTTGCTGCAGCCTTTGCTAGGAAAGATATACAGGCAATGGCAGAAGTTTCAAAAGGACAGGAGACATGTATAGTGCCTGTCTCTATGAAGGGGAGCACAGGAACAAGCCACTTTTGCAAACAGTGTGGCACCATGGGAGAAGAAGCAAGTCCCGTGCTAGGAATTACAGACAAGTATCATGTGGGAGAAACAAGAAATAATCCAGCCTCCTGCCCTGCAGAGATGACTCTCTTGCAGTATTGCTCCTCATTGTTACCACTGCACTTGAGCAAGCAGAAGAAAAACTTGGAGACAGCCCAGAGCAAAGTGCCCAACATCATCACAGAGCTAGCAAAACCAAAAATAAGAGACCTTGGTTTGTTTAGTCTGGGGCAGAGAAGACAGGAAGGAACAGGGGAACATTTTTCAAATACTTTTCTTAGTCACCCTTTACCTAACAGACTTTTCTATGGCCAGTGAGGCTGTAGTTAAGTTGCAGGAAGATTTAAGGTACTGGATGTTAGAAGAATCTTTAGTAGTAAAAGGAGTTACATACTTGATTCTCTGGGAAAGTTTTGGAAGTTTTAGGACTGTTCATGGCAATTTTTAAGAACTATGCAGAGAAACATCTAATAAGAAGGGTCTAGAACTGGGCCTGCTCAGGGTTGGCAGATGCAGTGAGGGATGTTTCAGGATCCTGTCAGACTCCATCTCCTGTAGTGCATAAGACCTGGGACTTGGGAGCACGATTGTCTCTCTCTCTGGAGACATATGTACATATAAATACGCAATAAACTCCAACAGATGTATCAGTATGCAAATGCTGATTCTATGCCTCCTTAATTCAGTTTATAGATCTTAACTGTGCCAAACAGAGGAGAACAGTGAACTCAGGGCACTCCTTTAAGTTATGGGTAGGAAAGGACATAGGATTGCAGCTCGGAATTCTCCCAATGATGACCAACTTGCCCTAAATGGAAAAGGAACATGATCTGCCAGATGCGACAATGTCGAATAGTTCCAGATGTGCTCCCAGTGAACTTGGCAGTAAAAATCTGGTAAAAATTTGTCAATGCTGTAATCTAGCTAGGGGATTTGTTGTAACACAGAATAACATTTACAGAATGTTCTTGGTCCAACCTGACACGTTGATAAGCATGGGGTACAGCAAGAATGCTTTTCTTGCCTGTTTCAACTTCGGCTGCCCACAATGACCCACGTGAGTTTGAAAAACAATTTAAATTAAAATAATTTTAATTAATCTCTTCATATATTGAGAGAATGGGATAGAAATATGACCATGTAAGATGCTTCTGGAAGACAAGAAAACAATCATAGCTCAAAAAATTAGACAGAGAGTCAGAAAAGTCTTGTTTCTAAACCCATATTTCATGGCCCTACCCTTCGTTATCCAGAATGCTTCACAGTCTCTGTTTTCACATCCACAATGATGGAGATGAAAGCATTGATCAATCTTTATATGGAATTTTGAGATACAAGGCTGGAAGATAAGAGTCAAAGTCCTGCATCTAGAAATCATGAATGCATTTATCAAAGGGTATTGATGATTATATGAATAGGGTCAGCATATTAAATAAAGGCATGAAAGAGAGGATCAGATCTTCCTTCCCACCCTGGCATCATGTAGAGGGCTGATGTGGTACAAAGGAAACCGACAACTCCTTATTTTTTCAAGGAAGACTTTCTGGTACAAAACTCTGGCAGATTAGCATAACACAGCCATCCACAGAACTTTTTCACAACTGTTGGCATATAGAAAATGGTGTCAGGAGAAGAAGCTGACACAGAAATGCTAAAATCTTTGTGCCCCTTTCAGCAGCTGTTGGATGCTGCATTAAATTAGGTGTGCCCCAGCTTGTTTCTCTTAAGATTCTCCCATCCCCACCCTAGTGCATTAAGTAGGAAGACAAAAGGTGATGCAAAAAGTACCCAAATTCAACACAGTCACTTCTCATCATGTTTTGAGTTTGTTTCTGCTTCTTAAGAGCTATGTACCAAAATTATATTCAGTGTATTTCCATTACTCATTTGGAGAATTTTATGATACAGACAGATTTTTTTTTTCTTGTGGTACCAAAAGCTATGGTCAGGGGAAAAAACCCAACAAACCAACAAACAGATAGACACTGATTTACATGTATATATGTATATATATACACACACACACATAAGGTAGAAGCACAAAATTGCAAACCTGAAGGATAGAAAATTCCTACAAAGTAGCTAGTCTTTCCTTTTTGCCAATAAATATAGCATTATGGAGTAGGACTAACAAAACTATGTGTGTCTGACACAGGTGGTGATATCTGAAATACTTTATTTCAAGCTGGAGATAGCCATCTCCTCCTGCTAGTGCATCACTTATGGTAGAGAATAGAGTTTTGGTTTTCTCATCAGGAGGGGGAGAGGATCCTCACGAGAATTCTCAATCTCAGCAATTCTCAAAAAAAAAAAAACAACAAAAATGGAGCCCCTAAACTGAGCCTGAATGTGCTTTTTAGGTCATAGTAGATGGCAGTATTCTCTAAGGATGGTTACCATAGATAGACCCACAAAGGTTAGGAAAACTACGGGAAAAATTCTCAGCTGGATTAAAACAACACAGATGCTCATACTTATATGGAACTACCCCAGTTCATTCCTGTTAAGAATTTGCCAGTTGTTCCAGATTGATATATCCATCTACCTGAGGGGTTAACAACTTCAAGCCCCTCAGATACCATGATGACAGCTCCAAAGACAAATGGAAATTGTGCTCTTTACTTGGAAGCTCATCATTACTTACTACTTCACAGAATCAACCACGGGTACTCTGGGACTTAACAAAAACTGTCTACAAGTCAAGTCTCAACATCAGTAACTACCTACTGCTGTTGTCATTCTATTAGGTGATCAAAACTGTAGCCCCTCTTTTCAGTTTAATTACATCTGTAAATACAAGAGCATAGCATAGCATAACACCATTTCTAATCCTAGGCTTTGTGCACCAGTTTTTTACATAATGAAGTGAAAACAGTACAGAAATGTTTTTGGAAATGTAAATATACTGAAGGAAAACCAAGTATTTTCAGTACCTAAAAATCTTACACTAGAACCTGGAAATTTGAGAAGGCACAAAAGAGGCTGCATGAACAAATATACCTAGCTGCTTGGAGCACAGCTGCTAACACTATTGTAAGCAAGACTTTTTAGGTGATACAAACTGTCAGAGCCATTCAAAGGCATAAAACAAGCTACTGTAGATCTAACAGAGAAAGCTTAAACCAGCAAGGTCCTCAAACTACAAACCACACAGCTCTCCTTTGAATTGGCTCTGACCTGACTCAACTGACTGACCTTGAAGAACAGAGGATTTGAAATTCCCTAAGTAAGAAATGTAGAGGAATGGATTCTCAGTTCACTGTGGACCTTACAAAGGTACCCCTACACTTTTCTTTTAGCAATTTTCAGGACAAAATGCCCTTTTCATCTTCTTGCTAAGAAATAATAGCACTCACAGCAAAGCCAAAAATTAGCACATATGAGCAAAATCACAGAAAACATGTATTCTTTTTATGGGTGAACCTGACTCCAGGTGCTGTTCCCCATGTAGTCAGATACAGAAAACAGAGCTGGCACTCTCTGCAGCAGTAGATGTTAGTACTCCAGTGTTCAAGACAATACAGTGGATTTGGTATACCTAGGTTTCATGTTTCCAACTACACAAGATCTTCCAGACGAGTAGTGTCTTCAGGGCAGAGGACTGGCTGCAACCTAACATATGGCAACGAACAGGAAGGTTCTTTCTGTCATAATTATCAGTTGTAAACTTCATGGCTGACACTGCCTTTTCAACAACTTGGACTGAAATATCTTCATGTCTTAATAAGTTCATTTTTTATTTTTATTAGCACAAAATATTTTCTGATAGCTGATATTTGTGTTAGTCTCAACTTTTTTCAACATACACTTCAAAGGTGGGAGGTATGACTAACTTGAATTTTTCAAGCTTTTAGTGCCCAGCACTGGTGCTTTATTATAGTTTGGATTTCCACTAATTAGAATCAAAATAATATCTTTGGAGGTGTTGAATTTCCACAAAGTTTAAAAACTTTTCTAGTTCAGTTTTAGTTTTAGACAGTTATAGACAGTTTAGTACCTTTACTTCTCTCGGGTGACCAGTGACAGAACCCAAGGGAAGAGCATGAGGCTGTGTAAGCAGAGGTTTAGGCTGGATATCAGGAAAAGGTTTTTTACCCAGACAGTGGTTGGGCACTGGAACAGGCTCCTTAGAGAAGTGGTCACAGCACCAGCCTGACAGAGTTCAAGAAGCGTTTGGACAGTGCTCTCAGGCACAGGGTGTGACTCTTGGGGATGGTCCTGTGCAGGGTCAGGACTTGGATTCAATGATCCTCCCTTCCAGGACAGCACACTCTGTGATTGAACATCCAGAAACTGTGGGCTCTTTTTCCCTTTTTGAAGATTACCAAAAAGGTACTGATGACATCACATCATCACTGCCATGAGTGCAAGAAAATGTACTTTGGAATTTGGTGGGAATTAGGTGCTTAGCTTTCAAGAAAGCAGATTTAAATGAACTCTAAGAAAAGCTACATTTTGGTACATGGATGAATTAATGTAATCCCACTTTCAGCAATTTGCAGCTGAGGAAGATGAGTATGAATAAGTGTCCTTAAGTTTCCAAAATAAAAATGACATAACAGGTACTAAATTAATGAACATTGGCAACAGCCCTAAGCAAGCAGAAATAAAAATATGGGAACACTAGGGATTTAAGAATGACATGCATCTCTGGCAGTGTGGTAATACTCAGTGTCTCAAATACCAGAGTTGCACAGAATAAAGTTTTGAAGGGGCTCTAAATGCAGAGAAGGAGAAAGCTGTAGAAGTAAAGGAGATGGAACTCATGGTCTGAGGGAGTGAGAGACAGCAAGAGATTTCCACAATGATCCCTGATACAAAAATAGGCCATACTAGCAGAAGAAGCCATTTTCAACTTGAGAAAAACATTCCTAATATTTTAGGTCAGATTACTCTATTAGCAGAACCAGATGTTGCATTACAGTAATCTCCTCTTTAAGTCACAGTACCTACCAATTTTCTATAAAAAAACCCCTGTGTTTCCATCTATTTCAAATATCCCTCAGTTTTGCAGTTTATAAATCCCAGAATACCCCTTTCCCTTACGCTGCTACTGTCGCTACAAGATCCACCACTAGCTCTGCGAATCTTGTAATACTCCATTAGCTGGAGAACTCAATGTCATATCAGGGAAGGATCATTCTGAGAAGAGCAGGATTTTTTATTTCCTTGTAGTATCCACTCTAGACACAGGCACTACCCTAAGCCACAGTGTGCTCCTGTATGCTTTTCACATTTCCTTGGGATTCTGGATAATTTCCATTTAAGAGAAAACAAAACCAAAGTACCACCTTCCTCTCATTCCTGTTCAGGCTTGGCATTTCCAAAGTGCAAGCACAATCTCCACACTTCTTACAGTACTCTCTTTAAGTATATATTTTATAGCAATAATTTTAAACTACAGAAAATTCTACAAATATGTAAAAATGCTGAGTTCAGATGTCCATAAAACCTGAGTCACTACATTCCTGAATAAGAACAACAGATGTTTTCCATTTGCTTCTGTGCTACTGTATTTATTTAGCTACCCTTCCTCGTAAGAGCAAAATTCAAAAGGAATGGGGAATGCATGGTAAAACCAGGCAGTGAGTCATGAGAACTGGATTTTCAGCAGAAAATGTCTCCTTTACTTGAGCAGCTTCAATATCCCCATTTATTTATGAAAGAACCCTCCCCACACATGAAGAATCGAAAGCAACGGACCTCTTTAAAGTTCTTTAAGCACAAACATTAAAATACTGGAGCAAACCAAAATTTTTTTCTTTCATAAAGCAAAAACAAGACTATGAGTTGGATTTGACACATTATCTGTGTGTTTGTACCTTACAGCAAAGTCAATATCAAGTGAAATGAAATGAAATGATGAATCCTGGGTAGGGGGCAGGAATCATATAAACTAATCTGGTCTAGCTATCTGTGGTTAAAACAATTTAATTACTTAAGGGTGTTGTGCAGTCAGTCAGTCTCTATGGCATGGACAAGCAATCAGTTATTTCTCTTTATGGCATTTTTATAATGCGTTTTTGTGTTTTGGTGTAAAAAGAAAACATTTACTGCACTGACATTTTTCAAATTATATATTAAGCATTTTTACATTCTCAGAAAAGCATGAAGTGAGTTTGCTGTCACCATAAATTTAAAAATAGGTGTATTTTGATTGAATGATGGGATTTTGGTTAAACAAATAAGGTTTTTTTGGTGATATATTTTGATTAATTTAAAATATGCCTCACTTAAAGCTGTGGGGTCATATGCAAAGTATATAAAGGCTTGATACATACCCACTCAAGGTCTAGAAAGAAAGCCTTTGCCGCCCCAGCTCTGTCTCTCCCATCACACCCTCTCATCCATTTAGCTCTCTGCTATTGCCAAGGTCTGGAGAAAGCATGGGAAAGGAGATGCTTTGTTTGGAGCAGCTGGGAGGTCACCCAGCTCATAACTGCTCCCAAGCGGCGTGCTCTGCTCTCAGGCTCCTTCTCTTCAGACAGCAGGGTGGTCGGCCTCAGCACCCTGTTCCACTCGAGCTGATGAGACAGGCCGCCAATATTCCTGTTAGCATGAGCCAATTGCTCAAAAATAACAGCCCAAATTTAAACAAACTGCAGTCAGTGGAAAGGGAAACTGTAAAAGAATGATACAATCACTGGAAATCTCTCCTAGAAAAACCACATTTTGCAACAACTCCAACTAGTGCATTATTGGAAAATGTGTAAGAGCAGGCAGTGTACCAGCAGCCACCTGCTATCACATGACTGCATATCAAGTACCGTCGTTTCACAAGTGAAGTCTTTTGCTTCTTTGATTCAGTTTTTTTCTGAGGTGAAGCAACACCTGGCACAGCCATTAACATCAAAACACAACCAGCATATATGAGGAAAATGCATGTCTGCTTTGAATGTGTCAAAATGAGAAGTGCTAGGTTGCTGAATGCAGGCCGAGTTCTTCAGGCAATACTTCCATTTTGCAAAACAGTTATGTATCATGGGATTCACAGCACTAGACACTGAATAAGACACATCACAAAAATTTAAACTCACATTCTGCTGCAGGAAGATTAACTTCATGTGGCTTTATTGGTTTATAAAGAGTTGAACTGCAAAGAATTACCCAAAGCTTTGCTTAAAATATCATCTAAGTTTTATTTTTAGCTTAGAATATCTACCATCTCTAAAATGAAATTGTATAGACAAAAGAGAGGTCAAATTTTTATCCATAACAGCAACATCAAATGGAATTAAAGGACTGGAGATATTAGTATTTTAAAACTCCTAAAATAGCCAAAGAGGATGAAACCTGACATTATATATTAAAACATAAAATGCCATCCTGAAATCCACTGTTATAAAGAGGCATTCACCTTATCGAATGGCAGATTAACATTACAGCACTAGCTGTCAGAAACTGGAGGTATTTGAGTTAAATTTTTTTATCACTTCCATCTTCTTTTCATCGCATGGGAACATCTAAGGGCTGAACACTGAACTTTTTATGTTCATCTTTATGCAAGATACTATTGCTGGCAAAGCTGGAGCAAAAAGAAAACTCCTCTTATAACCTCAATTTAACTTCAGACGGATGTACATGGTACAAAGCCAGTGAAGTGATAAATAGTTTCTGGCAGCTCACCCTTCCTACCTTGAGTAGTGTTACAGTTTATCATTGGGACTCGCCATTCACCACAGGAAACAGGGGAAGCAGTGTCGTGTTGTCTCAGGCTATATTCACAGATACTTCATAGAAATCCTTGGCAAATAGTCAGCAAGTACTAAAAAGCATAAAAAGTGTCTTTATTTTGTGAACAGATATATCTCAAAAGGATCTGCTAGGAAGCCCAGGAGAGGGGAAGCCAAGGCTGGGGTTAAAATAGCTGGTTTATTCACTTCTGCACAGAGCACAATAGTTTTACTGATTCAATCCACTAGTCATTTGCTAATTTTGCACCTTGGAAATGAGTATGGACACCCATACAAATCAACATCTGCAGCAAAGGCATGTGAAATTACTATTTCTCAAAGCAAATATCAGTTAAAACATTTTAAAGTTTCTTATTAGTGTATGTAACAGCTTCTTTGACAGTACTGTAACTTAAGAGCCTAATTCTGCAATCATTAACCACCAATAACTTGCAGCAGGAATACTACTGAACTCTAGTTACAGAAGAGGACCTTCAGTAATCTGTAGTCATCACTCTCCCAAAGGCAGAAAAAGAAGGATTAATAAAAATACTCTCTTCTCTTCAGTGCTAGCCCTTAACAGAACAACAACATTCAGAAAATTGCTCACAAATCAGCACCTAAAGGGGCCCTACAAGAAAGCTAGAAAGGGACTCTTTACAAGGCATGTAGTGCTAGGACAAGGGAGAATGCCTTTAAACTGAAGGAGGGTAAATTTAGATTGGATATTAGGAACAAATTCTTTACTGAGAAAGTGGCGAGGCACTGGAACAGATTGCCCAAAGAAGTTGTGGAAGCCTCATCCCTGTTCAAGGACAGGTTGGTTGGTGCTTTGAGCAACCTGGTCTAATGGAAGGTTCACTGCCCACAGTGGTGGGGCTGGAGCTCAATGATCTTTAAGGTCTCTTCCAACCCACGCCCTTCTAGAACTCTGTGATTCTATGAAATGAGATGCTAATAAAAGTATGGCTGAAGCAATTTTTCCCAGATGTCAGGTTACTCCTCTTTTACCACCAATTTTTTGATGGCAATTTTAATTAGAGAAGTTAATAAAGAAAAAACCCTAATTTGAAATGAATGTCACAGCCTAAATGACCTCTGCTGTAATGCCACTCAAATCAGTTAAATAGTTTCAGGAATTAATTGGAGTCCATGTGTTTAACGTTTGTTACTTGAACAAAGAATGCAAAAGGTGCCAAATTTCTTGACACTGTATTTCTAATTAAAAGAGCCATTGTGTGAGCCTTTACATCTGCAGGATTCCTCATGGAAAGAACAGATCATGTACAGCATAATGAGTATCAAATGCAGTAAAAATCCACAATAACCTTTGTAGCACAGAATTTAGAAACTGGCTGTTCATTCGTAAAATATCTGATCCTTCTCTCCTTCCCAAAACAAAGACTTGTCTTCCGCACTGGAAATTACAATTCAGTGAAGGAAAAGTAAGTAAGTTAACTGACAAAAAAAATTCCTTTAGTTATAAATAAATTCCTAATGGAGACAGAAACCCAGTTAAATTCCATGAACACAGTAAAAACTGTGCAGTAACATCTCACACAACAGAAGTAAAGCCACTGCCACATGTTTGTGCTATCTGCAGAAGGCTCACCATCAGATCAGACCTAATGCTCAGAGCCCCCAAAGAGTCTGTTTGTAAGCAGATAGCAAGGAACATTGTGATAAGAAAAGTGCAGAGAAGGCAGGGCTCAGGGTGCTTGTACCTTGACTTCATGGTCCACTATGCACCCTGTCCTAGAAGGGCCCCTCTACACCATCCATTGACAAAGAGACAAACACCCTTATAGGTTCACTGCTGTTAACAAACACTGTCACCAGCATAACTCCGGAAGATCCCAAAGCCTTGTACCAGTTCCTCCTAAACAGGCTGGATCAAAGTGAGGGCCACGTGTGTCATTTCAGCTGCTTCTTCATCATCTACAACTCCTCATCATGCTGAAAGCCTCAGATCCCACGGCTGAAAGATGGCATTGCTCCCTTCCACCTTACCACTTTTGCCAAAGCCTTCCACAGTGTGAAATGCCTGTGATGGAGGCTTTTCTTAGGTCAGCAGAAATACGGTTGAGCCCTCACAGAACCACAGAATAGCTGGGTTGGAAGGGACCACCACAGATCTTCCAGTTGAGCACAGGCAGGGACATCTTCCATTAGACCAGGTTGCTCAGAGCCCTCTCCAGTCTGGCCTTGAACATTTGCAATTATGCAAATGATCCACAACTTCACCACTAGTTCTACACTGAACCTTGCTAATTTTAGACCTCACTGAAAGCACTTTTGGAGGGAGTGCTACCTTTGATAGTATGGAGAGAGTTTTATAGCAGGTTTTGCCTGGGAGACTGAAAAACTGCCTGGGGACAGTAAAGTTACACACTCTTGAAAAGCAGATTAATGGCCAGCATGCAGGTGAGACTGTCAGAGCCATGTAATAAAAGACTGTCACATGACTACAACTCATCATGAGACTCTCAGCTCTTTAGAATATCCAGTGTACAGGACTATAACAGATATACTATTTTATATAGAACTACAGATACACATAACCTGCATTTACACTAGATAAAATATGATAAATGAAGTAGATCATCAACGGACTCCTTTTTTCATTTAGTAACAGACTAAATGAAAGAATCAGTTAATCACTCTAAGATTGCTCTTGCCATCATAATAGAGTATTTTTAAAGTTGAAGGGGTAGACCACAATGAAATTCTATGCTTGATAAATAAAGTATTTTGTACACAATCTATTTTTCTTTTGAGACTGGAAATGCCATTATCAGCATGATCTGAAGTATGCGTGTCTGTGTGTACATATGCACACATATGGACACATTTTAACGCTCAGAATAATGTAACTGATCACTTTCCAGACAGGAACATGTGGCTCCCTTTCTTGCTGAGTGTCACGCAGCCAAGCAATGAATTTAGACAGGCTTTCTTCTTGGAGGTTTGGGTTCATTATTTTTTTAGAAGTGCCTATTCTAGAAAATGTTTTTGCAATAGGAAAATGCCTGTAACTAACTAAGAATCATGACACATTTTGAAGACATCCTCAAGTTACTTATTGCTACCAAAGTCAGGTACTAGAGCAAGTGAGCAGGAACGCACATTAATTTCTAGCTCTTGGGTGTATATAGCATGTATACTATACAGCTACAGAAAGAAGTCTTCCTTCTGGTCATTTTTTAACATGATATAATTCATCTATTTGAAAATGATGACAAGATTTGGGAAACCCTCAAAAGAATAGCCAAAAAAAATGCAACCGGACTCGGCTATGAGATTTGCCATGTTCATTTCAGCTGATTTTCTTCTAAATCCCAGCTTTCAACAGAATTTAGTATTAAAGAAGCACATCATCATCCTAAACATTTTTTATTCGTCTAAAAGATATCATCTATCCTTGCTGATGCACATTTTTAAAGAGAACAGGGAATGTTTCATTGGTCTGGGGACTGGAACTTTTACTAAATAGGAAGATATGGAGACAGTTTCACAAACCCATGGACCATCCCAACTCCCTTAGGACGAAGTGAACGCACGGAGAAGTACACTAAAATGCTGTACACAGCAGGTGAAACCCTAGCTCTGTAACACTCAGTGAGAGCTCTGCCATTGGCTTCAGGGCTGGCACATCATGCTGCTCTCTCCTACACTCTTCTTTTGAAATTAGTGCATTTTTACACTTTCTCGTTCTTATTAGTGAAGTCAATAATTAGGGGCCTTTTACTGTCCAATATACATTCCCCTTTTCTACTGATATTTTAGCAATTTGTTTCAGTAACGCCTCTGTATCTGACATTTATTAGAGCACAAATCTATGTTAGATACTCGCTAGCTCATCAGGCCCAGCAGCAGACTACTTCAGTCAGCTTGACAAACGGCCAGAGTTCAGAGTCTTTCCATAAATAATGACTTTGTGTTGTCAGTTATTTTGGCCCACGCTTACAGCAATGAGTTTCCAGAGCAGATGGAGCCGCTCTCGGCTGCCATCCCCTGTCTTCTGAACTTCCTGTTCTGTGCATGGTTCTCATCAGCACCCATTCTGCAGAAAACACCTACTTCATAAAGTTGAAATATGTCTTTTTTAAAGCAGAAAGAAAATGGATTAATATCTTCTGTGGTTATAGAATTAAAAAAAACCTCAACCAAACAAACGTGCATTTGAAGGGAAGTTTTAACCACACTGAAAGCTATGCATTGTTTCAGTTCAAAAAGAACCCTAATCTGAATGTCAAATGGACTTAAATTCTCTTACAGATTATTCAGAAATTTCATCTCTTTCATGTAAAAATGCTTTTATGATCTTTAATTCTTGCTCACATAAATGTTATTGAAGTCACTCTCATTAATAACTTCTACATTCATAAAAATATTTGTTTCTTCTATCTTATCATTTTGAGGGCTGATTTGCACAGCAGTATCTAAAGTGACCTTGAAAGAAAAAAAAAGCATCAATTCTCTGCAAATTAGCTCCCCTGCTGTCACAGTACATTATGTGCATTGTGTGATTCCCATACACAGCTGTTCACAATTCTAACAGCTACACTTTAGACGCCACTTTCCAAAGTCTCTTTATTTCAGTGCCCTTATAAGTTAAATATGGGGAAAAAAATCAATTTTAAAATAGTGTAGATTTGTGGAATCACCGATGAAATAAAAGTTTTGAAAACATTTCTATTTACAACAGCTATGTTTCCTCACAGAAGTTTAGAGACAGATGTGTAGCCAAATCTAGCTACAATCCTAGACAAAAATAGTTTAAGGAAAAAAATGCCAAAGACTCATACGTTCTCAATCTTTCAATGTTTGGGTTCCCAATTCTCACTGCTTGGAATTACAGAAAGGAGTCACTCCCTTCTCTTACTTCAGCGTGTAACAAGCCCACTTTGCGTGGCAGAGGATCATTGCGTCGTGGATGCATGGTTCAAGCAGACCTGGCCAGATGATGTTGCACAGTCATGGCATGTAACCCAGGCATGTGCACACATGGCTCCCATATTTCAGTAAAAGAAATGTCAGCCATGAAACAGTCTGTCCATGTGCCGTGCAGCCCATCCATGGAGAATCCAGCCTGTTGGGGATGTGCCAGCCCTATTCTGCATGCACAACATAAATGCACTGCATAGTTACTGCTGCACAACTACTGCTTTGGTGGAAAAGAGAAGAGAGAGGCACCATGGAACAATGCAACTCCTTCCTATTGCCCCAATTGTTCTCCATGTCATCCTTGTTGAGCCTTCACTTTTTCAAGTCATTAAGAATAGAGGTCCCAATTACAGACCTTGGCAGTCAGCCACACTCCAAGCACCCATTCTTAAAGGGAGGCTAAGCCACACCATCCATGCTGAAGCCAGAAACATCAAGATGGAAGACGATAGAGCATACTTGGCAGACTTTGCAGCTCTTCTACAGACTAATTTATTTGGTTCATCTCACTTTACAACCACTCTGAATATCTTCTGGACTGCATTATAACAACAGCTTCTTGCTATTGCTAAAGTACTATCAGTCACTGTTTGAATCTTTATGTTCTTGGCATGCAATGATGTTGTAAAGCCAAAAAAGACTTACTTTGCCTTTTTGTTTGAAAGCAAGACATAAGTGGGAGAATCTATATTCTCCCACTTATGTGCCCATATTGAAGTGGATCCTGCTCTGATCATCTTAAAAATGTAAAGATTTTTACTGCATTTGTAATTTGTTCATTCACTACAAATTTGTAATTTGTAATGAATGAATATTTGTAAAATATAAGACTTTTGTTAGCTAGAAAGAATAGGAGCCCCTTCTCATCTTCACTCAAGATGGTTTCTTAAAAGGAGTCTTTTGACAGTAATTTTTGGTAGGCATCAAATAATAAAAGCTTTGAATTGTCCAAATGCATTATTTTAATAAAATTAGAAATAGCTGAGGGGAGGAGCATGGACCAGGAAAGGGAAATCTGCTCATCACCTGCATGTTTCAAATGAGCTGAGAGAACCTGCCTTTTTCCTTCAGGAAAGAGAGGTGGGTGTTCAGCAGAGCTGGAAGCACTGCTACTCAGTTTAAACTCAAAGAGAGTAGATTTGATTTGCTGTAAGGAAGACTTTTTTTTTTATTGTGAAAGTAGTGAGATATGGGAGCAGTATCCAAAGAAGTTGTGGACTACCCATTACTGAAGTGTTCAGCATCAGTTTAAACAGGGCTTTGAGCAAGTTGAGATAGTGAAAAATATCTAGATGCATGAGATGATCTATGAAGGTCATAATTCCATGATTCTATGATTCTAGTTGATTCTTCTCCTCTAACTGTAATGTCACACATGCAACTTCACTAAGGCACTCTACTTGGATAGAGTGACAAGCTGAGGAGTTGATAAACACATTTCCTGGAGGGGAAAAACCTCAGCATAATTATAATTGCAGCTACCTGGGCAGCAATCATTTACTGTTAATAGAAATGTACTAGAACTGATTCTATGTCAAAAAGTGCATGTAGAAGATTTCTCTGGTACCTAAGAGTGAGCTAGTTATAATTAAAGCAAAATCCCCCAGGGATACCCATATGTATCCATTAAATTAAACAGAAAGCTTTGATAAATGAAAACGGGAGATAAGAGGATGATCTACTTTGTAGGAAAAAATGTTAATCTATCTCTCTGTCTGTATTTGAAGTAATATTCTATAACATTTCCCTAAAAGCTCAGAATGAACAGAGTATTTCTATGTATCATAAAGGCATACCCAGATGAGAATGTCTACATTCCATTTTTTCCCCAGTATCATCTGAAAAACATATTTGCTATCATCTAGACATTTCCATCTTGCAGTTCTACTTTTTTACTTTCTTTCCACCAGTCTCCTGGGAAAATACAGTAAAGTTCAATGTTTCTCATGTTAAGCATGGATTCGTGCTGTGCAGCTACCAAATGGAGATCCCTCTGTCTCCTAGAGCTCCTTGCTCTTTGAACCCCATTCCAAAAGCTGAACTTGTTCTCTGCTTGTTCCTTGACAAAATCTCATCTGCACACCCATGAAGGAGCACAGTGACATGACTGCAGGAGGAGGAGGAGTCCAAACAATCTCCTGCCCAGCTACTCCTGTGCCCACCAGAGGAGACATTTCAGTGCACCAACAACCCATCTGCACAAGCCCAGAGGAGCCCAATAGCAGGTGGGGAACCTGAATGGAGAACTCAGAGGAAGGGATTTATCTATACATACACTATGTGTGCATGTAGCTGCTGGGAATACATCTTCAGCCTTGCTACTGTTTGAACCTGGGGACATGGAACTGCAGCAGCATCTCATGGGCTGTCGGATCCAACAGAACATATATTTTCCCCCACAAGTATGGCAATGTATTTTCATTTTTCTACTAGTAAATGCAATTTCAGAACAGAAAAAAAAATCAGAAAGTACTTTAAAATGCTTGAAAGGGAGATATTATAGCTAACAAACCCTTATATACTTTGTGTTTACCTTTCTAATATCTTATAACTTATGAACAAAAAAGATTGGAAATGTATTTTTTGACAATTATCAACCCCTTGCTATTAATTTCTTATTTTGTGGGTCACCGTGTTATACAGTCCTACTTATTTACAGAGCTCTGTTTGGAGAACAGGATGTTAGAGGGGGATTTCTGTGCCCTCGGACCTACCTAGTGTGCTACTCCACAGTTAGAAACTTGTTACTGGTTTCCTACATTATTTATGAACAGCTGTGTGCTATTTGTTTTTACACCACTATTGTCCTCTCAGAGATGCAGCACACACCACTGTTTGCCTGGGTTTTGGCTCCCAAGCATATGCACATAGAGCATCCACGTCCTCCCTTTGCTTTTGTAACGCTATGCAATTCAAACCAGCTAGTCTCCCATAGAAGATACTCCTGCTTTGCTCCCTATTCTTAACCATTCTCCATCCTGTAAAATGCATGTTCCTCTTGACCATCCAAAAACTCCTTCCTTAACACAAAACAAGCTCTCTTCTCAACTTATTCCAGCTACAGCGACTTCTCATGCCTGTGAGCAAACAGAACTAGAGGAAATCTCCTAGCCCAAATTCAGCAACATTAATGCCAAATCTGCCTGGCTGTAATTTGCTGTCTGAGATGCATGAACAAGAAGCTATAGCTCAGGATCACCTGCCTGTGATACCTCGGCAATATATCACAGTCACTCTTTCCAGACAACATATCTCATTAGTAGTCTCAACATCTATTTTGACCTATGAAATTCTGCCCAATTCCTAGTTCTTTGATATTGTCCAGTTCCTTTCTGCATGACAGCCCACCTTCCCCTTTACTGACTTTTAGTCACCAGCAACTTACATGCCTAATATGCTAAAGCCATTTATGGGACCCTACCACTGTCCTGAGTGCACCACCATTGAAAAGCTTTGCTAGTTACCTCCCTGAATCCCAATCACTTCCTTCTTCTCAGCATGACCCACTGTCATCTCCACATCCAATACCACTTCGTTCAAAAAAATGAGCCTTAAAAATAAGATCTCAAATGTACACAGCTATTGAGGACACACAGTCCTTGCAAATGACTTTCTAAATGATACCTGTTTTCGGAGACCTTTCTCAGGCCTCTTTCTCAGGCACCAGGAACTGATGCTCCATTTCACTGACTGCTTTGTTGTAGAACAGAAACTGCACATAAATAAGTCAGTTCTAAACAGACATTGCTTTGAAGAGACTCTTCTCAAAACTGATCTAGCTGGCAGACACTGAAAGAATTACTACTTTGGCCATACCAAATGCACCCTAAAAAACTAAACAGAAATACACACTTCTGGAAAGTGGTATAAACTACCAGATTGTTATCAGGGAGGAAGAAAGTTATCTGGAAGTGTCATTTATACTGACTTGAGAATGGTTATCAGGAACAAACAATACAAGATCTGTTGCAGAACAAGCGCATCCTGTTCATAAAAGCTATATAAGGAAGATTCTGTGCCCCAGCCACAGAGGCTATATTATCAGGTCTTTACAGCACACTTGAAATAGAGCCCTGTGTAGTTCTGTTTTGAAAGCCTCTGAAAACCTATTGAAATGAAGGATAGGGAGAACTGAAGAGGCATCTTAATTAAACAGATTTGAAAAAATATCCTTCTTCCTTCCAATCATTCATGGACAAAGCAACCAGGCATTCCTACTTCAGCAAGAGTAAAATATTCAGGAGTTTTATTTCAAATGTGACCCTGGGAACTTGGCCCTTTCATCTTGGTGTGGCAAAAATATTTTGAATATGCTCTTTTCTTGAAAAAACAAAACCAGAAAAATATATGAAAAAAGTCTCTTCAAGCACCTGCCAACATGCCTAACATCGAGGCTTCACCAAGCAGCTTTCCTACTGCAAGGGTTTGCAATAAACTGCATGGGACCTTGCAGTAATCAGCTTCATTCAGACATCATTTGATTGGAGTAGTAAGACAAAGTAAAAGCAAGCTTAGTCTGTGGAAAGAGTAGAAGATAGGACCATGTAATCAATGCAACTAGCCACTGTCTGATCAGTACAAAATTCCCAAACCGTCATCCCTTGGAGGATTTGGATAGGCCATCTAGAATCAAAGACAATACCTGTTTGAGGCAGCAGAATCCATTGCTGCCCAAGCACCATGTGGTAACACCAGCCTCTCAAGATGAGCTTGGTGCCAAAAGAGAGACTTTCATCCAAATCCAGTCCACACTCAAAATTACAGCAGCAATTACTAGTTGTTGCATTTAACTCTTCCAAGGCAAACACTGTGGAGAATATATGGGTATTTATGTTCAGTAGTAACTGGAACATGAAGTTCTCACCAGTGTCTCAGTTTGGCACATCAAGCCTTTTGCCTCCTACTTCGGTCCTCACCTTTTTGAGCACATTCAAAGTAGCAACCCAGCTACCAGACACTGCATAACCTCATCACACAGCTGTCAGGAGAAAAGCTTTCCCCCTTGCCGGGCGACTTTTACGTTGGTCTTAAGGAGACATATTCATAAACACAAGTCTATATAAAAACTTACTCTGATGCAAAATTCTTAGAGAAATATTGGTGCACTTGAACTTTTATGTCAAAAAAAGTTGCGACACTTTAAGTCCTGAATGAGCGCTCCAGTCAGGAGTTTTATAAATATTGTTTAGGTGACCTGTGACATGAAGCAGATCAGAGGATTACTGGGAGAGGAGTATCCTTTGAAGTGTTCAACTGTGAAATATGGCATTTTTATTTTTATTTCTACCACATCATTACTGCTAATAGAATATATTTCAGCTGGGATTTTTAAATATATATACCATTCTGGTATTTGAGGGCTTTTTTTCTGATGAAATGAATTTAAAAAAACCCACGACAACTTATGGCCTGAAATATAAGCATGTGTTCCCTGCAATGTGACTGTTTGCATCCTGCAAACTTTGCTCAGGCAAGAGCACAATAAAGGAAATTAGCCCTAGATCCTGCCTCATCTCATCCAGCCATGGGTATACTTCACAGGGCACATACCTCCATGGAAGCACATGAAGGTGCATATGTGCACCACAGAACTGACCGTCCTTCTATCAGGAGAAGCAAGAATTTATCTGCAGTGCCATTAAAAACTGGGGTGAATTCCTGCATGGGTCATTGCTACCTCCTGCAACCCCTGGCCCTGGGCACTGCTCCCCCTGTATCTCAGAAGGTTCCTGCCTGTGCTTAGAGGTTTCAATAGCCATCTCCTGCCCTTATACCTCTCTCTTCAGTACTTCACTCTTTGTGCCAGTAGGAAAGTAAGGTTCATAAATATATCCAGTTCCCTAAATTAGGTATGCTGTCAGCCACATCAGTTTCTTTGTTGAAGTAATTGTTTTCAGTAAGTTACATGTGAATGTAACTCAGCTGCTTCCTGAAATTCTTCCAGAAACCTTGGATGAACACCCTCCACTCCTAGTGACTTAGGGGAAATTACACATCCCTCCCTGGCTTATCTTTTTTTTTTTTTTTAAATAAATACCTCTCTACTGGCATTTAACCTCCTGCACTGGCATGATCATATAGAAAACCTGTACTAATTTCAGACACAAGAGGATGAATAAAAAACAGGTATTAAAAATTGTCTCAATCAACAGTTTCCCTGAACTTGAATTTTTTTGCTTATTAAGATTCTAAATTGAGATCATACTATTTTTTTTAAAGGGCTATACTAACATAATAACCCCCATTACTGTTCATTTGGTCCTGAATTTTCAAAGAACATCAAAGTACTAAATTGGCAGAAATCACTGGCTGAATCCTAGGGATCCACATTTTTTGAAGTATTCATCTTTTGGCAGCTGCAGCTTCTTCTGCAGGTGCAGGGAGAACATTTCATTTAAGTCACTTTATTCATGTAGCTCGATTCAAAGACTAGTTCACTTGAAGCTGAGAAAAATCCTCGCTTGTAGATACAGAGAACCAATTTCCAATTTACGGATAAAAACCAGATAGCAACGGATAAGGTCTAGTCAAATGAAGCTTTTAGGACTGTATAATCTGTCAGTTCTATTATTAACTAGAAAAACTTGCATTTAAATTTATCAAAATGCCTTTGAACTCAGTTTTTAAAAGACTTCAGCACATTTAAAGAAGCTTTATAGAACTGTTTAAAAATAAAATCTGTTTGCAGTTTTAAAATTTAATTTCAAGTTTCATCTGGGCATAGATTGACACAATTTATGGGGAAAAAATAATCTATCCAAAAAATGCAAACAGAGGCTAAGGTACGTAGTCTCTTAAATAAATGTGTAAGATATAATTTTCTGGGGAACAAAGGAAGTCTAACTATCGTGTTGAAGCATTACTCCCTTGTGGAGCAGCATAACAAACAGCGATTTGGAAAGAATGAAGTTTGAAAAAATACTGCAAGGGCTTTAGCAAGCACATTGCCAGCACCCTGGTATTACCTTATAGCAACTCCATATCCTTGAAGTGATGCTCCTGAGGGGGGATATAAACATGCCATACTGAGGCCCTATAAAATTCCAAGACAACTGGAACACTTGCCCCAAGGGACAATTGCGAACTGGTTCTCCTCTTGCTTTATTTACTGCAGGTATGTGTCAAAAATGCAGTACTTTATGGAATCATAGAAAGGTTTGGGCTGGAAGGGACCTCAAAGATCATCTAGTTCCACTCCCTTGCCATGGGCACACTTTCCACTAGACAAGTTTACTCAGAGTCTGATGCAACCTGGCCTTGACCACTTCCAAGATGGGGTATCTACAACTTCTCTGGGCAACCTGCTCCTTATAATTTTTTTCTAGTATCTAATCTAAATCAATCCTCTTCCAGTTTAAACCCATTCTCCCTCATTAAATCACTGCATGTCCTTCTAAGAAGTCCCTTGCCAGCTCTCTTGTAGGTCCTCTCTAAGTACTAGAAGGCTGCTATTGGACCTCTCCAAAGCCTCCACTTCTCCAGGCTGAACAGCCCTGCTGTTTTAAGGCAAAATGCAATTTATGTCTAGACCTCTGTGTTTCCCAGAGCATAAAACAGGACCTTCAGCAGTACAAGATATCTCCCTGAGACAACTCTCAGGGGGCCAGGGGAGCTCCTCTCGACACGACTTCCTGCCAGGAAGAGGAGAGAATGATGTAAGGGAGGTAGATTAGATTAAAATGAATAAAGGAGAGTATATAAAGGTAATCAATGCCCTAGAGAAAAATGCTGTGGGGATGGGGAGGAAAAAGGGAAGTGGGGTTTAGCACCCATCCAACAATATAGCTGATAGGATGCATTTCTCCTGTTATGAGGAGATAAAAGCTGCAGGACCATGGTAGCACCAGCTACATGCTGAAGGGCACCAGAGGGACTGACACAACTTCTTCTGTCTCCAAGAGGAGTGCCTGCTATTTTACTTCACCAACAATTCAACAACCAGGGTAAAGACTGAACAGAAAGAGCAGGAGGATGCTGTGGTGAAAGCTACGGAATTCATGAATTTGGCTGATTAAGTGCTAATCATGTGGAACAGAGTTCACAAAACAAATGGCTGTCTAGGCTGCCCAGCAGGCAGGATGATGGCAGGAATCCTCAGCCCTCCCAGCACCCTCTGGCACTGCAAACCCTCAGCCATGCTGGTACCAGTTGATAGACAAGCTGCCCTGTGAACCAGATCAGGGAATTAATTCAAGTTAGAACCAACAACAGTCTGTAAAAAAATGCTGTAAGCTACTATAAGTCCCTGCTTTTTTACAGGATTACAGTTTTTCATTACCTGTCCTTAGACTAATGGTCAGAAAACAATCTCCTTTTGGTTGAATTGTCCTGATAAGGAAATACCTTTTTTCCAGGCATTTAAGAAAACTGAGCAGGATTTTGGACTATTATGTTAACACTTATAATAATTATTAAATCTTTGTTGTTATTTCATGGTGACCTTTTGCTTTTTCTATGCTGGCTTTTACAAACAGTGGCACTCATGGTGTAGCATTTGTGTGGATAAACTGAGCCACCTTATCTGAACAAAACACCACTTGTACTCATAAATAAGAACATATGCTATAAAGCTTCATGCACAATTAGAAGCGTAGTGAAAAAAAAAATCTGCCTCTTCCATTCTAAATTATGTAAACATTTGTATTCAAGACTATCTTTAGAAAAAATCTACTGCTTCTTATGAAGTGGAGAAGATGCCAAAATAACACAAGAAAATGAGCCATTTAGTTCCACTTCCCCTTGGTAGAGAGAAAACAGAAGCAAGACACTGTTTGTAGTAAAGAATGCAAATTGATTGTTTGAAGGAAGTTATGAAACGAGCTAGTGGATAAGGCTGTGTTTGGAGGCACATTTTCTTCTTCCCATATATTCCCATGCAAAAATCCAGATAACAATGACTTGTAGGCCAGCAACACTCCCTTCTCACTTCTGTGCTAATAAGTACCTTCCTGTTGATAAACAGGACGTAGGGGCAGAGCCAGCATTACGGTGTACCTCTTCATTTTAACCACCAGCACTTGCATTGCCCTCCATTCAACCCAGACAAGGTGAGGGAAAGCATGGACTCCAGGGCTCAGCTTCTTATTTTAGATAAATCTGAACTTCAGATGCCCTCAGTGATGCATGGTACCCTCCCAAGGGCCTTGTGGCTTTATGCTAAGTGTCCAGAAACCTGAGCTGAGATCCCCTCTGCGTCCATCTGCAAAATATCAGAGAAGCAATTTCTACCTGAGCTGGGACTGCAAGGGAGCACTTTGCCCATGGTGACTTAAAATTGCACTGAAGCACTTTCAGTGACAATTTTTTCAAAGCAACCAGTGAATTGTGTTCAAAGAAGCTACTCCATCAGTTGGACCATAAAGCAACTTGAAGAAATCACACGGACTTGACTCTCAGGGGTCAGGAGCACCAATACAACCAGTCCTCGCTCCCGGGCCAGTAGTGACAAACATCTTTGGAGATTCTGCCACCACCCAAAAATAACCTCAGGCACTTAATATGAACAATTAACCACTAATAATACCAAAGCACTTCTGCTAGTGAACTGTATAAAGTGTAAGTGAAAGCCTTTGCCCAAAGAGCCGTTTCCTCAGCCACTGCTATACTTTATATACAGTATTTGATATATGCTGGAAAAATGTACCCAGCGGAGGTAGGAGCACTGACCACAGGCATAAGCCAGCGTGGTTATTTCCACCCTTCAACAGTAGCTCTGTTTTCACTAACCCAGACACAAACACAGAGGTTGATACATCATACAGTGTGATATATAAATATTTTCTATCTGTCATGGGAATAATTTAGCATGGAACAAAACCGGAAAGCAGACAACATTTTGGCATAATGGTATCAATTTCTTTCAGTTTCCTTTTCATATCTAAAAAAAAAAAAAGCTATTTTAAAAATTAAACTAAATAAAATTAAAGTTTTTAAATACTATTATCATATTTCAGTAGCTTCTGCTTTTTCTTGCTGCAAAAACAAAATTCAGCCTCACACAGGAAAAAAGGTGTACTATCATTAAGGTTTCCAGTAAGGTTAATATATCTGCTAAACAAAAGCAAGTAAAAGGGTTTGCATTTTCAGCACTTCATGACTGAAGTACTTTCCATGTTAGTATTTTTGTAAACTCTCAATGCAGACTGCAGTTTTCTATCTAACAATGTTTTTCTCCTTCTATGACTATTCCTCCTGTGCCATTCAGTAAGGATCTGAACAGAATTTAGCCTCATTTAATGCAGAAAATATTCTGCTTCTCTAAGGTTTTTCAGAGAGAATGATGAAGATACTTGCCTTAAAATCAAGCTTCAAAATAAGGTCTGTTTTTTTTTTCTATTGCACACTTTTTATCCTAAATTCATTGGTTGTCTGGGACATTTGTAATTTTAGGGTATTTTTTCTTCCCTTTTATTTATAAAGCTATTTTTAAGCCCATAGGATTTCTCAGTTATAAGGTAACAGTATGAAAGTGTTAAATACAGCCTTTTGATTTTTCTTCATTTCATGTTTTCCTCTGAACACTAACAGAATAATGTCGCATACTATCTTGTATTTCTTTTTTTTTCTCCTTATGGTGAAACAGTACAATACAGTATAATTGTTAGGTTACTGAACTTAATCCAAGTATGTTTTCATGGTTCCTGATATAGGACTTCTTAATTGTTACTATCATCTTCACACCACATCTTTCCAAACGTCTGCATTATACAATTAATAACAGGACATTATTAATTGTCTTATCATGATCAAAAGACTTTCAAAACAAAGATCAAAATGCTTTTTTTACTTCATAGATGAGCCAGTGTTTGCTTAATGATTAAACACTCATGCTCCAAAATCTTACACAGCGTTTTATCGCCCACCCCAACCTCTCATCACTCACACTGGTGTGGGCACAGGGTTGAAATGCCAAGATGTTTTCACCAGGGTCGGGTGAAAGGTAACTTTCATGCAACTAACAGTTCAGCTTTTCTTGCGGGGCATTTATCTCTGTTTTTCTTGAGGAGTTGATTGGAGATAGTTCTAGTACTTCAGGCGATCATTGGTCTGTACCACACCAGTTTTTATCTCTGGTTTGGTGAGCAAACACAACAGTTTATTAAGGGCATGACCTAGAGCATGCTGATGTAAGTGAAGAATTCATATTGACTTCAATGATCTTTGGGCTGAAGCCTAAGTAAACTCAAAGACACAAGATCTATTTAGTTAAAAATAGCAATGCTCTTGAGACTTTCTAATGCTTTTAGGGGTGAGAATCATTCAAATCAAAAGATAAATTTTCGGCTCAGTGTTAAGAACCCTGTGGACAGTTGCCATTAGTAACTATACATGATCTTCAATAAACTTTTAATTTGCACAACCTTCATAGCTTAGACACTTGACTGCATGACTTGCATGCAAAACCAATGGGAAATCAGACTAGCTATAGATTCGAACAACAGCATCAAGAGCTTGCACAATTCCACTCAATTGCTTGCAAAGTGCTCTTTTGGCAACAGTATGTCTTGCAAAGACTGTGAAGTCCATCTAATCACTTTATATTAGAAAGTTGTTGCAGACAAGAAAAAAAAAGAGTAATTAAAAGTAAATTCCATTAAAATTAAGAGGAACATGGAGTTCATTCATCTGTGATAAAGCAAAAGGAGACAGAAAATCTTATTAAGGGATGTCTTTGGAAACTTCCAGTCTTAAAAAAAATCCCAGAACTTTTTCATATTTGCTTTCTACTTATTTAAATGCTTTTCTACTAAAAGAAAAACTTATCTGTCATACCAGCGATGCCTGCATCTTATGTGAAACAAAAGCATAATATCTCTACTTCCCAAACTCTTTCACTGTGAAATTTTTTCCAATTAAATAAAAATCTATCAAAAAAATCAAGCAGAAACTCACACAAATGTCCTGGTGAATCAAATATAGAAATAGATAAACATCTACGTCCCTAGCAATAGCAACTTATTTATTGATGCTATATGCCAATTAAAATCAATTAGTATTATTAGCTCAATTACATTTTTTATTTGTTATTTTTAGTTCATATCAGTTACTCACATCTGATGCTAAATCCTCTTTACAATGAAAAGGCAAATTTTTAATGTTAGGGAGATAAGATAAAAATATTTTATTAAATATTAGTTTCAGGAAAATAAAAAAGATACTCTGTTAAAGCTGAGAATATTCTGCAGATGTTTTTATTTTGGCTACATCCTGACATAGTCTAAGAGAGATATTCAGGCAGCGTCTCTAAATGCAGCAGCTCCCTTAGCAGGGTTTTCCTATGAATTAGCCTTACAGCAGAAGCTGGTACCAAAACAGGATCCATCAAGGCATGAGTGTGGAATCAGACTACCCAAAAAAAAGCTGTGAGTTGGTAATCTGGCTGCGAGATTTTCCTCAGAACAACTTAAATGCAGCATATATCTTTTAAACCAAACAAAGCAGTAGGAAGAGAATGAAAATCTAGACTAACTACACACATGGAGAATTCGCTCATGGCAAATTCTTGGTCCAATTTTGCATTGCTGTTTTTTTCAGCACCTTTTTGCACCAGCTCTCAAGCCACTTTATACAGTGGATACTGGGATCAAATTCACCCTAGTGCAACCAGTTGTCCTCCAGTTTAACCCTTATGAAGTTGTTACAAGATAAATGGTGCTTACAGGGTGTATAGTCTGTGAGACCTATTTGTTAGAAGTCAATACAGGACAAGGTAGCTTCGAAGGTGCTAACAACTTTCTCTTCAAAAGTCTGCCCCTGAAAGAAAAGGCAAACTAATAGCTGAGGGACTTTCATGTTTAAAAAATAGACCAAGCTTGTCACTAAAGAAAGAGTTATTAATTTGAATAGGCCATTGTCAAAACGGTCAAAAGACCATGCAGAAACTAAAATCACCACCAGAATAAATGCTGCAATTGCTGTGAAAAAAGCAAATAAATGTATTTTATGCCACTATTTACCATGCCTAAAGAAATCCCTACATTAAGAAAGGGAAGTTAAAAAGCAGGGTGGTTGTGGGGAGGGAGGGGGTATTTCTCTGAGATTAACTCTGTGTCAGCTCTGGGGCCTTGAAAGACTGCCAGCTGTCCGGGCGTACATATTTTACCACTGAAGTATGCTTTTGTTTCAGAACGGCTGAGACCCCCAAATGATGTAATCCCCAGCGGAAGACTGACAAGCTTTGAGATATTCCAAAACACAGATGACAGATGAAATAGCAAGTAATCAGTGTAACTATATTGAATATTATCTTGTGAGAATCCAACAACACAAACCTAATGCACCAGATAACAGCATTGCTTTGAGCAAACCTGGGACAGAACATCACAAAGATTTCTGCAAAGAAGAAATCATTCAAGAAGGACAATTATCTACATGGGTGGAGGGAAGAAAGACGGAGGGGAACATATGCCTTTCATAATTAGGGGTCTGATTATACTGTAGCCGAAAGGGATTTTTTACATTTTAAATTTGATTACATTTCAGAATGAAGCACACTAATTGGTATTTCTGCAGTCTGTTTGAAGGGAACTTCATCTACTTAGGGAGGGGGAAAAATAACAAAAACCAGTGACCTTCATACCATCCATGCTTAATATCTAGTTCTTTTGCCTGAAGTATTCATGGTTTCCCTTCAATTGCTGAAGCTATCTCTGGGAATAAGTGCTTTATGACTCATTGCAGTTTATCTCCAGAAAACCAGGAAAGAGATACTAGCAAAATATACTAGACTCAAATAGATATTAAATCCAACAATCACAGCTGCTACAAGGGAAAACAAATCAAACCAGCCCATCCACCACTATAAATAAGAGACTGGAAGAAATTATTTGCACAGGCAACATCCAAGATGGCACCTTAAACTCAGGGCCATCAAGAGAATTAATTAAGGAAGGGATATGTGCATTGAAAAATGCAGAAAGCCCCATTCACTACAAAATCAAAGGCACGATGCACTTCCAGTTCCTGTCTATCTGCCAGAAACACTGGGTTGAGGAGAAGATGGTAAATTTGCGTGACAAATAAAAGCAAAAGTAACAAAGAACGTCTCGCAAAACTTGTAAATGAGTATATATTACCACGTATATATATTCTCCTTTCTCATATGCATGCCAGACAAATGCGTATTTCTTGTCTAAGCCAAAGAACTGAGAAGGAACCATCATAAACATAACTTGGGGGCCATGAACACAAACTAAAATATCCAGACATTTGGACAACGACAATGTTGGTGAAAGAAGATATACTTCCAATGCAAGATGAACTTCCAATATAAGAGTATTTCTGAAGAAAAGGGGTTTTACAGAATGTAAAGGAAAGAAAAAGTCACAAATGAATAATTATGGACAGAAACAAAGCAACATCCAAACTTTGCAATCTGACCTTTGTTGAGGAAAGCCCCCAGGAACAGACTGGGCACTCACTGTCACCACCCTGCTGTGACCCCTGGCAGACAAACCATAAACCAGGCAGGGAAGCCTGCTCTGTAAGTACAAAACCAGCTTGGTGCAGAATGGTTCCCACAGCTCTTCCTTGGAAATGGAGGGACAGGTATTTCCTAAGAAAGCCAAATAAACAAGATGAGTCATACCCTCAAAAAGCTCTTTCTGTGTGCCGTGAAAAGGCAGACGGACAAACAGAAGACAGACAAAGTTCCTGTTTTAAACCTGCCTTGAAGTAGAGTGACAAGAACAAACCCAGCATTCTTCACTTTCATCCCTGATCAATACAAGTAAGTGTTTTGGGGGGCCCAGTGTAGGACAGAACTATTAATAAAATAAGCATGTCTTTGTTTTCTTTTTTTTTTTTCCCTTTTTATAAATTAATTCCACAACCAGTTGTGGATGGAACTGTCCTAAGTATCTTATTCTGGGGAACATGAGTGGGATAGTAAGGACATGGCGTTTTCACCTGCAGATGGCAACTGGTCACTGAAGTCTCCTCACAATAAATGCCTGACCTGAAATTAGGAATAACAAAGAGCAAGAAGATACTTCACCTACATGAATGCAGCAAAGGTACAAGACAGCTGACCGGTGAGAGTCTAGGGAAACCAAAGGCAGACTTTAGGAGCAGGTAAACAAAAAAGCAAGTGTAGCAAGGAGCTAAGGGCTGGATACATGTGGGTGATGGAGAGATAGAGGCAGCTGGTTGGATACATGTGGGTGATGGAGAGATAGAGGCAGCTGGTTGGAAATTGGGGCAGATGTAAAAACAGATGGACAGGGTGGAATATGAGATGGATGGTGGAGGAAAAGAGTTGTGGCATGAAGACACAGAAGAAGCTAAAAGAATATGGGCTAAAAGAAAATCTCAAACTGAATTGATTCTTTGTAAACCTCAGGACTCTGTCGCTGTCAAACACATGCAAAGCCTAGGTATGTTTACCTGCTGGTAAACATTTGGTCCATTTGGAAGAAAATAACCTGCTATTGCATTGATCACTTCACTAGTGCAAGCAGCAGAGAGCTATGATGTGCAGACAAATTATTTGAACTTGCCAGTAAAATAAATATAATTCTTTACAGTCAAAATGTTGTTTCAGCTTTTAAGTTTGCTTACTTCAGAAATTATGTTGAAAGCGTCAAAGGAACAACAGTGAGTTCATGAAGGCAAGTGCTCAAAAGTTAACAAATGCCAGAATTACAGTTCCTCAGCATGAACAACATTAAGATGCAGAAGCAATCAATTAGCCTCTACTACTTCTGCCATTTCTTCTTAGTGCACAGGATTTTCAGGAATATGGTGAGAGTATGGAGAAGATGACACAAAGGTCCAAAAGATGAAGAAACTGAAGAATTTGTTTCACTTTCTCTGACTCCAGTTCTCACTTGCTGTTAGGCAAGGCTACTGGAGGCATGGCTTTTTCCAAATTTTTGTTGGGTTTTTCTCTTTTGCAGCTTCCAGTCTAATAAAGATAACACAAGGTATCTCCTTTAAGATAACACAAGCTTCTGCCATTTCTATATACTCTCCAGTTGCTCAACATTTTAAGAGAAGAAAGTCAGAATTCTCTCTGGGATCCTGGCATATCTCTGGGGAGCCTTCTCGTACAGACATGCTGATATTCAGTAACAGCAGATGAAGATGTCATCTAGGAAGCACAGCTTGGTGAACTGGCAGCAGCACCTCTCTGTGGCTATAAGCAGTCCCCAGAGACTGTTTTGTAGCTCTAATTCTACCTCTCTGGGTTTTTTTTAAGGTCTTGGTGGCTACATCCATACACATGGTGTACACAGATCTGTAAAACAAATATGCACAGACAGCACCAGAAACAAAAGCCTGAAGGAGATTTGAATCAACAAGGAACATTCACACATTATATCTACACATTCCCCACTTTAACACAAACCCAGGCAAGTTGAATTCCTTATTTGTATTGTTTTTCCCTAGGTAAATTTGTTTAATTGGTTGTGACTGGCTGTTGCCTCTTCTCATCAGGCACCTACTTCTGCAATGTTTATTTTAATGAATACAGCGGGAAAGTAAGAGAGAATAAGACATCTGGTACTAAACTAGCCTTAGTGATACATTTGGCTTTTAAAAATTGTGTACAACACAAACATCATTCTATTATTTCCACAAAGCTTCAATTAACAAAGCTTCCTCAATCCAATTTTACAAACATTAGTCTTCTTGCCTGATATCTGAGAAAATGACATCTGAGAAAGGGGAGGGGGAAAAAAATCCTTAGGCTACGATCTGTGAGCTTTCCTGTCTTGAAAGGCCACAGTTCCAGTGTCTGCAAAAGAGAGCAGAAGGGTCACAGCAAAATGTAACTTGACCTAACTTTAGCCACCAGAGGTGACATTTAGTCAACTATAAAATTGAAAACTAAACAAGAACAAATAGGGAGAGAGGACTATGAGACTGCCTTCTCCATGTTGATTTAAAATTCAAGACCATGAAAGATCTGCTTCTTAGCTGTTTCTTACTATAGAGATTGAGTACACATGAAGATATTTGTGAGAAAGTACTGATTTAATAAGGTAGAGTTTTTGAATTTCTGTAATACAATATTTGGACATTATTTGAAAATGAAAATTGCAAGTAGCATTATAACATTTCTAAAGAAGGCATTCAATTTTTATGTGGGAAAAAAACTTGCATTAGGCAAGGTTGACAGATCAATGAAAATATTTAATCCTGCTTATCCCCTTAAATCAGAATTGATCCACAGACAGCACCAAAACAGTTTGATCCACTCGTTAGACTTGATCTTAGGACTGTTGCAAACATGAGGAGAACTATATGTTTTCACACCAATTTATACAGAAGCAGAACGTAACACTTACAATAGAGTGTTTATGTCAAAGTATGTAAGAAAGTAAATTATCTTGACTAAAATGAGCAGTTGAACAGATGTCCAGAGCCAAAATCATGAGTCTTCAAAATCTTGAGATGAAGAGATGAAAATCAGGGTATGCTGACTGAGTGAACTGCATGGGCAAGTGATGTATGTTTAAGCCATAAATCTCATAGCTATTTATTAAATTCTAGAAGTTCTTTTGAACGTTATTTTCATAGTCCTGGTTCTTCTGTTGAGATGGTAAGATGACCAACACAGCAATGGTGTTGCAAGATAAAAGATTGCTTGGTTATTGTGCATTATTCAAAAAGATTTCTTTGGCTGAACACTGCAGTATCGCAGAACTGTGTAACTCCATTTTATGTGTGGGCTTGACACCTTCTTGAAATACTGGATTTCAACATATTGCATTATCATTAAAATATGGACAGATTGTTAACATGACATAGGTTCACTGTCTAAAATTCAAGCATTCACCTCTGATTTTTATCTCATGGTTTCAAGAGAATTACCACCACCACTGAGCTGAATAAAATAACTAGAAATATCTAAAGATGGCAATTATTTCTCCTTGCCTCTGCAGAGGCAATGCTGTCTGTCCTTGCACCATCAGATGCAGCACACATCATGCATATAAAAACAGATACCAAATTGGCAAGAATTAGCATGGAACACTTAGAAATTCTTACAAGAAAGCACTCAAATGAACCAAGCGAAATTTTGCAATCTACAGCAAATACCTTAACATTTGTGTCTGTATACAAAAGAAAACAAGCCTAAAACAATGTCACTAGTTTTCTGTCATATGGGTGATGAATAATAAATCATTCTTTTTGTTTTGACAGATAGTTAATACTTCACAATTTTTGGTTTCCCAGGCTGGGTGTGCTCTGCAAAACAGCAAGAATTTAATCATAATTTTACAACATGACGTCAAAACTTGAAGGTTTGACAAGGAAGTGACTTGTATGAAAAGAAGAAAAAAATTATTTAACCATGCCACATAACATATAAAAGTACCTTTTAAAAAGTTGCCTAATTCTAAAGATGCTTCTGTTTTCATTTTATGCTTGAAGCAAAGATATATTTGATATTAGAAGTATCTTCTATATGCTATTGAAATTGCATGCTGAAAAAGAATATAAATCATTAATGAAAATTGCAGGGTATCAGTTTCCTGTTGCAGTTGGCTGTCTGCTAAGTTGGCAGCGAGACAGTGGCCTGCAGAGCTGCAGGCATATGTCTCATGTTAAAAAAAGAAAAAAGACTTCATGTTATAAACACTTCAATGAAAATTACTATCCAGTTTGGAACCAACTGAGAGCAGGTGTTGAAGACAAAATAAACAGACATATGAAAGGTTAAAAAAAAAAGCCCCCATGCCACTGGCCTTCCATTGGGATTGTCTTCTACCATAGATTTTAATGTACATCATGAAAACCAAACAAAATATGCCTGCATGTGTAGAAAGCAACCAGATTTTCTCATGTTTAGGACCCTAGCTTTTTAACATTGATATTTAAGTTATGCCTGAAATTTTTAAAACCTATAAAAAATACGCCTATGCAAATTTAGATATAAATTAATCCAGAAAACTACTTCAATTTGTCTTTCAAACAATTCACTAGAAACCCTTCCATGTTTCCCAGCTGCAAAATAGGCCAGGAATCCACCCAATGGACTTGCAGCGACACAAAACCTGCAGTCAATTGATTTGGCTCAGTCATCTTCCACTTGTGATCCAGAGATTTTGAACAAAAATGGGAAAACCCTTTAGAAAGGTCACAGCAGAAAGGTACTGTGGCCTTGGAGAGCCCAAGGATCGGAAGGAGAGCTGATAAAATTTAGGATACGTGCATCTGCAGAGTCAGTGGCTAAAGCAGAGCAGGTCATTGCTTCAGTGCATACCCTATTTCTCTCTGTTTTTGCAGAGATCACAAAAATCCCCATGAATCCTTCTGACTGTTGTGTAAATCAGATACATATCTTGGGACACGTGAAGTGATCTTTTTTGGCCCAAGGGCTCTGTTACCACAAAGCAAAGGACAGAAGCATTGCAGCAGTGGCAGCATCTCAGGATTAATTAAACTGCAGGGGCTCCCTAAGCAGCCCCCCTCCGCTGGCCAGACAGCGGCTTTGCTTGAGCCTTCCCAGTGCTCCTGGCAGGGTGAACGTCAGATCCACCACCATCTGGGACTGCTGGACCACAGGTGCTTTCCCCTGGATCATGTCCAAAACACACTGAGAAATAGAGATACCAGGAGGTCATTTTACACACAGTCAGAGAGGGGTATTTTAGATGTCTGTAAAATCAGTTAGGACAACAGGAAAAAAGCTTCCTGAACATCCCACAAATGCAAACGTTTATTGCAAAACCAGGAGTGATTTTAGGATTAATGATACTTAGGCCACACTGGCATTAGCATGTAACTTCATTAATATGAAACATCTCCTCCAAAAAAATCATGTGCTGAGGACAAGCAGAAGCGAGAAGTGTCTAATCCAATATGGCAATGCCTACACTCCACAGAATCACAGAATCACAGAATGATTTGAGTTGGAAGACACCCTCTAGTTCCAACCCCTTTGCTGTGGGCAAGGAATCCTCCATTGGCCCATCACCTTTACTCTGGTCTTTCAAATTTAATCCAAATATATAAGAAAAGAGGAAGAAATAGCATCCAACCTCTCCCCCCACAACCAAAGATTCAGATGTATCTCCAGACAAATAAAAGAATCTTGTGATTCCCAGTCCCTAGATTTATGCACAGGTCAAAAAAGGTACAATACAGACTTCAGAGAGCTTGCGTTTTCTTAATGCAAGACTCTAGACATTAAAAGAACTCTGCGTTTCCACTTTGGTCTTTACTTAAAGATTTCTCAGTTTGCTTTTCCCCCCCACATTATATAACTGAATTTAGAATTTAGAAAAGGCAAGAGAACGGTCCAGAAATCCATTTTGTGATTAAAAATTCCAGCAGTCCCTGGCACATAAGAATTCCTGTTACACCTGTGCTCAAGAGCATGCAACTGATACAGCCCTACTAGGTGAAAGTTACTGCATACAGGCAGCCCAGGCAGCTGCCTGAGCTCAGGTTGAGCTCAGGGTCCTCAGAGCACACCATGGAAGGCAGATCTGCTCTACAAAGCTCCCACAGAGACTTGCAGTTGAAAAAGAAAGAATGGCACAGCTGAAAAAATAGATTTTATTATTGCTTTGTGGCTCTATTAGCATTACTTTTGCAGACGTGTGCATTTGCACATGGCTCTACGCAGACATTAAAAAAACTAGATGAACAGATAAGATGATAAAATAAATATGCTATTTTGCAGTGGGTTTTTTTTTTTTCAAACATCTGCCAAAAAGCCCCACCCCTAAAGCTCCCAAACCTACCATTCTGGGAAAAGCATCATTTTCCATTATGCTCTGGTCTATTCTTTTTCCCTTCCAATTTGTAACATTCTGCTGGAATCAGTGATGAAGAACATATGTTTGAGGTAAATTACACCCAGGAGAAATCTTGGAACTGTTACATTCAGTTTTATTACCCAAGGCATTAGGATACTCTAGCACAACACTTATTTAACAGTTCCATCAAACAAGACACTGCTAATGTACTTTTATATTATTATGCATGCAAAAATTAGTATCGTATTTCTTAAAACTCAGTGTGTAATTAATGTCATTTTACTTTACAGTTCCAGGATAGTTTTTAGCGCTTCAATGAAACAAGGTGTTACATAAATGCAGAATGCTATTGTACAAATATTTGGGAAAACATATGTTCAGGCAACAGTAAGGTTGAGTATCCTAACACTCAACAGCCAGGAAATTGGAAGGGCTTGTGCTTCTTACACAATATAAGCTTGTGCAAGTGCTGCATCTTTAACATATTCTGCAGAGGGCTGTAACCTAGACTGCGGCCAATGGGACAGACAGGCCCTGTCTCTGACAATGGCTTTCTTTCCACTGCTGCAAATACTAGTCCAGTTTCACTAGGTAACCCCAAATAGCACAAATGTTCACTGTGCACCTGTGGGCTGCCTCTTTTGGGGGAGATTTGCACTAGCTCTGTGAGGTAGTCACATAACTGGAGATATCCTATAGCCATAGACTCACGCAAGCATCAATAAGTTTACATTTAACAAGTATAAAAGGAATAAAAGATATCTCATATAAACCTGACTATTACTTTGACTGATAATTTGATCTCAAAGGACAAGTCCTCTAAACCTTTTAAAAGATTTTGCATTGCATTCTCAAGTGACTCTATGAGAAAAACAAATAAAACCAAGAAAAAAGTGTACTTGTTAAGACTTCACAACTTCTATGCTTTGCAGAAAAGAAGAAAGCAAAAGGCTGAGGCAGCAGTTTGAAGCCA
This sequence comes from Phainopepla nitens, assembly GCA_013400175.1. Lineage (NCBI taxonomy): Eukaryota > Metazoa > Chordata > Aves > Passeriformes > Bombycillidae > Phainopepla > Phainopepla nitens. The sequence goes on from VXBQ01010787.1 coordinate 400,161, forward strand.
CAGCTACGATATGGCTTTTAATTTAAATTTCAATTTAAATCAACCACAGAGCCTTAATACAGTGTTGGGCACAAGCTAAAAACATCAAGCACCAGGTGTATCGGGAAGCAGAGTATAAAGTCCCCTCTGTTCAAAGACATGTAATCACTAATACCTCAAAATTTAATGACTTTCTGCTTCAAGTTCCAAAATGAGCCACAAAGCTGAGAGTACCAGTCCACTTCATCAACTGCAAACTGAGAACCAGAGAAAGTTACTGAATATCATAAGAGCCTTGCTTACTTTATTAGTACTTCTTCCTCATGTGAAGAATAACTGAAGCTATCCTGTTGTAGTTCTCTGTGGTGTTCAGTCCATACAGTGAATGCAGCCACGGATTACAGAAAATACACTCTATAATCATGAAATTGAGGACTTTGCTACAATGCACACAGGAGTCAAATGATGGTTACATGGGAAAATTACTCACTGGCATTTCTCAACTTTGAAGTGCTTGGATTTGCAGCCTACATGTTAATACTTCTGTGTGCCCTTTTTTAGAGGCAACAATAATTTTTGGTATCTCTTGCTATAACTCAAGCTGTCCAATCATGGATTGCCAGCAGGGTTTGAAATTTCAGCATGGAGGTGAGGAATAGGCCAGCAGGCAGTGTCTCTCAAATCCACCCAATAACTGGCATAGTTTTCTCTCCTGATGCATCTCATTTAATATTCTTACTATTACTTACCTTGATGGACAGGTGCAAATAAAAGACCATGAACATTTTACTTTGTTCTGATCATGAATGAATACTTCTAAGCATTATTGAAATTTATCTTATTCCAATTAACTTTTGTGGCCCTTTAAGAACAAAAAAAAAAGGTTTTCTTGTTTCTGACTTAAAAGTAAAATGAGGGCAGAACGTTGTAGGTCTGGAACATGATATGTCCAGACTTGTGGCTGTTGCTAACTTGCAGAGCTGTGTTCACCTTGTGAAAATATACCAACCTGCGTGTGCTAAAAGGAATAGTCAGTCTGTAGTTTATAGATGTTCTGCTGGTAGCAGAGTATGTCTTGGCACTAGATCTACAACTGGGAAAAAAGGAGAAACCATCACTGCTCTCTATTCCCTGACTTTCAGCCCTGCTACAAAGAGAGTTGTGCTGTACCTTTGAAGGAAAGCTTGTGGATGGTGCTACAGTTCTGACTTGCTTTGCTCTCAAATAGCAAGCAAACTACTTGAGGTTCAGAGGGCAACAGGCTATAGAACAAAGGCCTGGCAAAATAGAGATCAAGGAGGAGTAGGTCTAAGGCTGGTCAAGTTTTAAGTCTTCCCAACTCAACTGTACGGCAAACACAGCAAATTGCAAATTCAGCAAATTCCACTAGCACTGAAAAAGCAAATGGTTGGATAAATAAAGGCTTGAAAACTACCTATGGAGTATTCCTAGAAATTTCATGTGAAACTTTGCTGCCAACATGATGTTTATTTCTGGTTATAACAATAGATGTCATTTTCCTTTGCCCTCTCCCATGAATAACTCAAAATAAATAAGATATAAAATGAAAAAATGTTGAAAAAAGTATCAAACAATAAGTATGCAAAAAGTATGCAATACTATCACCTACTTGTGCAGACTGCACAGACATGGTTGTACTAAAACACAGATACAGAAACATAAGGATGCAAAGACTCTGGCTTTGCAATTATTTTCATAATTATTATTAATTATTTTCATGTTATGCAATTGATTTCATCACATAATAATGATGGGCTTGGTCCAAAACTACCTGTACTGGGTTTCTCCTCAGCTTCTCTTTGGTACTCATCTGAAGTTTTAGAGACTTAAAATCTTCACATACTTACATTAAGCATAATGAAGAGAAACTGACAAAACTGTGATTTAAAACTTCTTTGATTATCGGAGAAAGGGGAAAATACAAAACCAGAGATTTAGAAATTACTACATCCCATCCACTAGAAGACACCACTGAAGTTGTGAGGGAAGCACCATTTGGTGGACAAGATGTGCAGTACATATTGAAAAAGAGGAAGGCAAAAGCCTACAAGAAGCCTGGAACACTATGGGCACTGTGGCCAGGAGTATTAAAATAACACCACAGTGCAAATATGACTGAGTGATCCCATTCCTACCCTAAGTCTTTTAACTATTTACAGTATTTTACACTCAAAGCAACAGCAGACCAGTGAGACCACACCTGTATTTTGAATTAGAAGTGTCCACAGGGAATAGTACCAGAATAACCAGCAGCAGTACTATTCTACTTCGCTTGAGACTCCCCACTTAGGCCCATTCTTGGCAAACACTTTCAATTGTAAGCTCCCCTCAACATCTTGATTTACGTTCATATGCTCCCTACATCAAAGACAACCTGGTCAATAACCTGCTCAATATTACAAATACCGAGAAAACTGATAGCTGAAAGTGAGATCCCCTTTGCCATGCTAGGCCAGCCCTGAGCCATAGCTCATTCATTTAAAATCGCGTTTTTAACAATTATTTTTTTCTAAAATGTGCTATCAGCTACAAGAGGTTAGGGCTTTCCTATTCTATGAGTGCTCATCTAAAAAAAGGCTTACCATGCTACTTTTAAAGGCTAATGTTCATGTTGTTTCAGCAAAAAGCTCAGTGTTGGTTTTAGACACATTTCTTCTTTTATGCCAGACAAGCCAGCTCCTCGTATTCACAAAGCAACTGTGGTTCACTGAACATGTTTCCAGGATTAATTCTGACTTCCCAGGGTCAACTTTACACCAATCAATGAAAGAAATTGTGGAAAAGATTACCTTATGAAAGCACACAAACTTAGCCAACTTTTAACAAAAAGAACAACTTGTAGAGCTTTCATCAGACTCAGCACTCTTCAAGGACAGCCTGTCAGCATTTGGCATATATGAACACAGGAGATGGAACAAATCTACAGGAAATCCTTGTGCTTACTCATGTATTCTCAGCACCACAGACAAGTCAAGCCATTTTTATACACTTCTCCCAGTTCACACGTTCCCAGACATCCAATTTCTCACCACACAAGCAGAATCTTACCTGTAATTTTCTGCAACAAAGGAGATGGCTCTGGCTCATCACAAATTGCCTTGATGAGGGCCCTTTTCACCTCTTCTTCAGCTGTGTCCAGCTCTTTTCCACATTTGATTTCTCCAACCACAGAATATATGTATACTAGCAAAACAAGGAAGTCCTCACAAGCATAATCATCTTTTGTCCTTTCGTTGTAAGACTTGATCATTGGCAATAACTGCTTCAAAACACTGGGCATTTCTGACTCACCAATAGTCTGAAAAACAGAAGGAAAATCATGTTAGATTGCCTTCATAGTGTTTGTAAACTAGGGACCAGACATACTCCTGCGGCACATAATTCAATATTCACATTCTCAGTAGTCAGTAGATGGTGATGCGATTTATTTGCTGCTCAGAGAGCAAATTTATTAGTTGTCTACAGTTTTTTTTTAGGGATTCATGATAGCAGCATTTTATCACTTGAAAAGCCTTATGATTAGATCTTCTCCAAGTACCAGTATGATGAGGGGGTGAGAGCATCCATCCCTTGGTATGGGTAGAAATGGTACAAAGCATAGGGTCAAACACTTTAAATTTTAGGCTTAGTCCTTGGATCTGATTTTGTACATGAGCAGGGGGTTCAAAGCCCAGCTTCCACTGACTTCCTGACATCCACAACACGCAACACCAGAACTGCCATTTAGATCCATTGGGCAGGTCTCTGCCACTCAGAGCAGGCCAGTGACTAATTGTACCATCAAACTACCACCCTCACTACCCACAAACACCTGTGGATGAAACTTCTACATGCTAATTTTCTGCTTTGACTAAACTGGGAACTCAGCAGCAGGATCGGGTGAGAGGTGGGAACACCCCAAGGCAAACAGGAAGAACACTCTGCTCTTTTATGGGGAGGAACATGTGGGAGGAAAGAAGAACAGTCTTTCTCTCCTGGTGGTAGCGATTGCTCAGATCCATCCAGGAGGTCTCTTGCAACACCAGTACCCTGCCCCTTGTTCTGTGATCACCTAAAAGGTCTCCCTGTGAAAAACTGTGGGTCAGTTCATAGTGTACAGTGAAACATCAAATCTCTTGTAATCCAAGGAGTCAAGTCTGCAAACATTTATTCTTGGTTGTTGCTACAGTAACTTCACACAGATTAGTCATGGCAAATAGGCACCACAGCCAAAAATATGCCCTTTAAATTGATGCCAAATAAGTAAATAAAATACAAATCAAACATACTAGGAAGAGACACAAGTTTATACAACAGCAAAACCATGCAATAGCTTTAGGAATACAGAAACCGAAAGCTTTATCTCCTGGTATACTCCACACAAGACTTCAGATGGTCTGGCTGCATTTTTAGTAGTTGTTCTTTGTCAGTAATGCTAACAAGCATCTCATAAACTGTCATTTTTATACCTACACTGATCCACCACAGATTTCAATCATTAAGAAGGTATGAAGTACCTAAGCTCCAAGAAACTTTTTTCCAGGCTGTGTTATAAGAGACTACACTTCTGTGGACCTTTGTACTCCACCCTGCTCTTGACATACAAGTTTTGCCATGGACCCATCTTTCCTGGGACTTCAGTGTGGTCAGATGTTATGTTTCCATTTGAATATATTCTTTGGAGAAGAATTTTCTAACTATGCACTAAACCTAACAGTACATGTGACTGCAGACTTGAAGCAGTAAATTACAAAGCTGCAGTGGTCAAAAGCATGTGGGAGCCAAGAAGGAACATTCTGAAATCCAGGAGGGGTTGGCACCCTCAGTGTTTGGGCAGGGAATGATAAATCACATATGCAGTAATTCCAAGCACTGCTCCACCCAGGAAGCAAATCTATGGTGTTTGGCACCCGTCTGGCATGTGCTGGTAGCTGGGCCATCCTCAAGACGAGACTGTTTGATTCTTGAATTTCATCTCAGCCCTGCCTTAGTTCAGTATTACCTCTTCTCTTCTGGAAAAAAGACACAAATAGATTCTCATCTGGATGCCAGTACAATAAATAACAGACCTTTCAGATCCTTAGATGGAAAAAGACAAAGCTTCATGGAATTCAGAGGTATGCATCTATCATAAGAAAGCCATCTGCAATGAACAAAAGCCTAATCAGCCCTAACAATGTAAGAAATCAAGATAAACCAACATGTGGAGTTATTCTGGAATAGATGACAAACTTCAGTCTATATTAACCTGAATTCATTTTTATGAAAAGGCAAGACCTAGGCCAGGTATTATTGAACATCATCTACTGGAGCATCATCTATTCCCCTCCTCCCCTCCCAATACACAAACTCTACTTCACTTCATCTCTAAACATGCCCCAGCATGCTGCTACACCACCAAAAAGCTCTTGAAAAAGCTGTATTTTGCATGCATGGATTATCCACAGGCACAGAGCAGTGTACATGTACATGGTTGTAGAGTGAACAGCTCCTGCTTGAGGATCGTAGCTCCTGTACAAAGTACACATGTACAGCATCTTTGGCAAACTTTCAAACATACATGGTTAAAAAAAAAAAATCATCATGTCTAAACTTTCAGGGTGATTTACTAAATCAGGACAGGCTAAAACTCAACAACTTCAAGTAACAATTGCCACCCCTTATCTTCAAAGTAAAAATGAAAGAGGGAAAAAAAATTAAAGAGCTGTAATAAACCATTAACTTCAGACTGCACATAGGGTCTTTCTGAGTATGAACTTCTCTGGAATGTTTCTCCCCTTATCTCTTGGGAAATGGCACCACAGAGAACTTCAAATGGAACTTCCAAGTTTCAGAGGCTATTTTGTCCAAACAGGCCGGTTGGACTGGACCGTGCATGAAAAAAAAAAGGGACTCACAAGCTCAGGGCAGAGCATGGCTCCACAGGGAGCTGGGAAATTCGCCGTAAACAAAATCCACTGGCAGATTGTCATTATCTGGCCACCTCCAGTGATTTAAGGGCTCCCTGCACCACCTAACAATCAATCAATTACCCTGATTGAACAGCCCTAGAACACAAGTTTTAAAAATGTAACTACCCATGACCCAAATTTCCTGCTGGTTATGTTGGCCTCAAGTTAGTCCCATTTGTCTATCATCAAGGGAGCCAATAAAAATAATAAAAACAGGTCAATTCTGAGCTTTCCAAAGGCTGTATAAAAACATTAATGCTGCTTAATGCAGAGCCAGCTAAAAGGCCCAAGCTCAAATACTTTCTGCTCAGATGCATTGTTTGGACATTTTAATGCTCTAATTATATATTCTCCAGAATTCTGGGAGAGTTTGTGATATTTTTTTGTTGTTTTCCAACTTTTTCCTCCACCCTCTCTAGTTATTTATTTTTAGAACTTCAGCAGTGTAAAAATTTGATGTCCCTAAGGATAAATAAACTGATGTCAATTTGCTGATTTCTGCAAAAGACCTGAATTTTGGCAGATGGGAGAACAGTGAAGAAAGTACAAACATATTTTTAGGGGGGTTTTAAATACTGAACATGACATTGTCCTTCAAAATCTTATTTAAAATCTTATTTATAGGATTTACAGGAATTAGGAGGAAGTGTAATAATCCAAGAAAAAGTTTTGCAATTTTGTTAGAGGCATTATTTTCAGTATTAAAAAAATCTGTAAGAATCTAAAGCCATGCATATCATTAGACTTATTTTACACAATGGAGTGAGTTTGAGAGGAATAGAAGAGGAGGGTCAGAGTCTACTTGAATTAACATGTGTTCCTGACAAAACTTAGAAGAGAACTGAGCACTGTCACCCCTGTGCTTCTAGCCCAGTGTCCTCAGCTCATCATTAAAAATATTAAAGCAAAAATCAGCTTCAACCAAGTGGAATTTATTTTCTTTAAAATCCAGGAGGAAAGAGGACATAAATCTTGAGAGACTACTTCACTATGTAAATATTCTAGTGGCTTTCCGTTCAGGAAGCAAAACATGCTTAATTCCTTCAGAGGTCACATGAGTTAAACAGAACTTCTTGGAATGGGATCCACACAGCTTTATACAAGTGAAGAATTTTATGGGGAAAATCAAAACTAAAAAACAACCCCAAACCCCAGCTGGAGGTAAAACCAGCAGAAGAATCAGTGGAAACTCAGAAGCCCTTGGGTAATTTGCTGCCCCATGCTCCTGGACTGGCCTATTTAAAAACAGTTCTTTTTATTGATAACTGAGGTGGGAAAAGAGACGTAGAATAAGCAGCTTTCCAATCTTGCGCTATTTGATTTTTCATGTTTTACCTGGGCTTGGCTTTCTGTGGTTTGTGATTTTGCCACACTGCATATTAACTTTCCCACTGTCCAGACAGAGGCAAGAACATTCTAACTGCTAGAAGTGACAATGGCACCGAAAGAGGACCTCATGGGTATGTGAAACTGGCTCAGATCCTTTGATGGTAATAGATCTCTGCAGCAATAGTCATTTTAGTGAAAACAACAGGCGCTGCCAAGCTAAGGAGGAGTCCTTGCTGCCTGCAGTGCTCAGCTGCCCATAAATCAAACGCCGCAGTTCTGCTACTCGCTGTTTTACACTGTTTGGTCTGAGATTTGGGTAGATTGCACGTAATTTCCATATGGGTGGGAAGATTTCTGTACTCCCTGCAAAACAATTATTTCATGTATTTAGTTTTTATTAAATGGCCTACATGTGACTAGGGATTTGACGCAATAAATCAGTTAAGTATGATCTTACCATTCAAATTATGATTCACCATATGAAGCTCTAGAAATCATTATAATTATTGACTTAGGCAGATGTTGATAAAAATGTACCTCTGCTTTGTCTTCTCTTTACATATTTCTAGGGTATGATTCAAGAATAAGCAACCAAGAAGACAACACTAAAAAAAAAAATTCTTCGAAGTACCACACTCTCACCATTAGGAAACACTTCTATCTGTATAAGTCAAAATACAGAGCATACAGTTACTCAGACAGGTGATTTTAGATAACCAAAGTCCACTGTCTATATATTTCCTTTTGCAGGAAGTAAAGTGTTAAGTCTCAAGCTTATGTTTTCATCTGGGGAGGGGCTGACAAAGCCTCTCCTCAAAAGGAGAATAAGCAAACTTTGGCTTTAAGGGAAAGCAGACAAAGCATTAAGTGAACTCACAGCAGATTGAGAGTGGAGGTGTAAGATGCTGGAAGTAAATGGCTGCCTCCAGTTAAAAAAAAAAAAGGTGTTAGCCATTAAAGATCAGGAGAGACATCAATTGCCTTTTGTTGGAGACCAAAACAGCTTTATGACTTGTCCCTGCCAATACCAAGAGACTGCATCTTCCTCTCTTTAATATAAAGAAAACAGCAGAGAACTCAACTGCTAGTGAGAGACATAGGAAATAGTAAAAGAATCTAGGACCTGTCTCCTCTGTCATTACTTTTAATGATTCGTCTGTTTTAATGAAATATTCCTACAGAGCTAAATCGATCTCCTGCCCTCTTTTCCGCATTTATCACTCACTCTGAACACGGCCCAAGGAACTATGTTCTCAACACTGTAGAGACAATTTTCAGGCTCTCCTTGTAGAGAGACAGCATCTTAAAATTTTACTGTAAGCAAATAAAAGAAAAGGAGTAAGCTTTCCAGAAGCTATTTTTAACCTGGCTCGTGCTGTGGAAGATACAGATTCACATTCATCCTATGTCCATGCTCTCCCAATTAGACTTCATTCTCGCCTTCCACTCACCACAGCAACCTCTTCCTTCTGCACCTGCTAGAGTGTTTCGACTGTGCATTAAAATAAATAATTTTAACCATACTGGTTCTCTGCTTCGATTTACTGCTTGGCCACAGAAACACAAGTTGTGAAGGACAAAGATTGGACTGCCTCCTTATGCAACAGTGCTGGCTTGAAGCTTAGATAAACTAGAGTTTAAGGCTGTCAAGAGAAAAAATAAAATTATAGAAATAATCATCTGCTCATTGGATGACTTCTTCAATACAGTGTCATATGGCTAGTTGCTTAATTGGTGTCTATCAGTCAACACAACAGACATCAATAGCCCTTTGATATACCTGATGAATACTTATCCAGGATGGTAGAAGTTACTAAAGAACACAGTTACAAGTCAAAGGCAAGAAAAAATTACTGACAACATAAAACTTTTTAAAAACACAACACTTGTAAACTCTTCTGGTCAGAGATAATTTTTTAACATGTCTTGCATAATTCCAAAAACCACAACACTGACACTTAACAGCTAATATGTGATAACAACACAAATATTTAAAACAAGCTCTTCCAGCCCTATCATTTCTAAAACCAAAACAAAAGCAAAGCCCAGGACAGTTTTTTCTGCCAATAACTCCCTAGCCTATGATCATGACCTAAGCAATTTGATTCCATCTGGATCCCACAGCCAAAGTAGTGTATTCCAGTATTTTTCTTTAACTAATATCCTTAGGACATAAAGAAACTATATTTTGAACAATACACAATTAAGATTTCTTCTTAACACATTTCTACTGTTTTCACTGAGCACCACAGTTGCTTGACAACAATTTCCTGGTTTTAATCATCTTACAATTTCTTCAGTTATTTTTGTTTCTTCTGCTACAACAAGCAGATTCTGTCACAATGTCAGTACTCAAGACTTATACATTTTGAGAAAATTCAAGTGCCCACTGATACCTCTTCTTCCACACAACCAAAATCACCTCATCATAGTGAGTTATGCTGTTGGGCAATGTATCATTACATCATATGGTCCAGTTTTTCCCCCTCTCTTTGGAGATCATCTACATGTACAGCTGTGTTAAGAAATTTTAATGGGTTCGTAGGGGCTCAGGAGCAACACTGTACTGAAAAAAAAAGGATATTTCATAAGTCTGGATTATATTAGACGAAGTTCTGCAAGGATAAGGAGAATTTTACCTAAATCACCTCCTGTCTGAAATAAGAGACTCCTAAGCAGGTTAAAAAGGGAATACTTCCAACCTACTCAGTCAAAGTTTTTAGCTGTAATAGTTTCTACAGATATGCTTGGTAAAAACATGAATCAGCACAGCAAAAACAGTGTCAGAACAATGAAAAAGGAATACAGGCACAGTCAAGATAAAACCTGTGTCAGAAAAAGATCTTGGTGCTATGCATGTCAGGATTTTTTGCATGTGGTCTTTGAGGCTGTTTGTTTCTATAAGTCTTGGAATATTGAGAAAACTGCCAGAAGATGGTTGGGGTTCAAAACTGAGAAAAGGGCACAGGGATAACACAGTATCCTATGAGGTTAAAACTCATATCAACTTTCAGGGAAACAATGGGAAAGCATTCAATCACTACAAAGCAAGGGATAAGAATCCAGAGGGTTAGAAAACAAATAAAGGGGGTATAAATCAAGAAAAATATAGTATAACCATTAGGCCATTCAATAGTGCAGATCAGGTCTGCAGAAGGAGAGGATTCTGTCCCAGGAGATGATTACTGAAAAATATTTGGGAGATGCTCAGGACAAAGAAAAGGACTGAATTCTTGCATAGATGACAGGATCCTGCTAATCATTCAGGTCAGAAAAATAGATAACCCAGTAAAGAGAAAAGGTCTAAAAATCATGAGAGGACTAGAGAAGGCAGGTAGGGAATGATTGCTGTCTCTGTCTCACTACAACAACAAAGACGCAATACACTAAGCTGGTAAGGAGCCAGTTAAAGAGCAAATTAAATGGAGATATTTCCTCATGCAATTTGCTCAGATGTGGAACTTCTTGCCAAATGTTGTGCTGCTAAATTTTTACTTGGGCTTGCAAAGATGATGGAAAATCTCACAGGGGAAAAAAATTCCATCAAATATTAGTACATACACAGAAACCACAACTGTTACAGAACTCATAATGGTTGGAACAGGGAGAATATCATATAACCTTGTCTATTCTCTTAATCTTCTGTAGGCAGCTGCTTTTGAGCAGAAGTGAACTTTTTTTTGTTAAACAAACTAGCTCAGCTGTATTTTTGATCCAATCCATAATAAACATACTTACCTCAAGGCCATGGCAAAAGGACCAATATAACTATAAAATACAGTATCCACGGGACAGAAGTAGGAAAGCAGGTTTACTACAGCATGTGGGACTGTCTGGGATTAATTCCTATATATAGCGATAAGTCCTAGAGTCCATATTTCTAAGAGGATGTGAAAAACTAGAGATAACATTCAAAGGAGTTACAAAACAATTGAAAGGGTAAATTTCTTCATAGTGGGAGACAGTTCCTTATCAAAAGGAAGATTAACAGTTTGTGTATGTCTGTTCGGACAGAAGAAAATTTCAGAGTATGAGACAGCTCTTGAATCTAGTCAAGAAAGGCACATGAGGAGCAAGGGAAGTTGAAACTATGGTTTTTCCAGTTTTCAAGTTGGTGAGGATGTTCTCAGTGGTGTGCACATTTCACAAAGACTTTTGAGGGTGAAAGGGCAGAAAACAAGCAGAAAGCATAGACTCAGTGGTCTCATGGAATAGAATACTGTGCATTAAATACATCTGGTGAATAAAGCTATAAACTGTTTAGCACATTCTTGATTGCAGTGAAAGGAATTGTGAACTGTGAGGGAAAAATACTTCAGAAACAGCAGAAAGGATGAACGCTGTGAAGGCTGTAAGCACTGAGTCATAAAAGGAGACTGTAAGTCAAAGCAAGCCCATCTTGTGCTTTCCCTTCACACTCTTGCCTTTTCTATAATCTCTTTTCTCTCAAACCTTCATTTTATGCATCATCCTTCACTCCTATGTTAACCTAACACCAGATGTTCCAGAAACTCCTCAGGGTGGCAGGAAAACCTCCAGACTTTTGGTGATGGGTCAGACCATGACGGACACTGGTACCAGAAATGAAAAAAGAGGGTTAGGGGCAAGGGTAAAACGGCAAAATCAGTCATATCAAATAAAAAACAAAAGGGGTTTGGAGCCTGCATGACTGTTTGGGTCCATTTGAAAGACATTCATTTTCTAAGTGCTATTGGCTTTTTGTGTTTAAGTGTGTTATCTCACCATCAGACTTTTAAAAATAAATCCTGTCAACCTCTGCTCCTACAAGTTTGATACTAACAACTAGGATATCAATCATACATTGCTACAAGCCACAATGCCAGTTTGCACCAAAGCATCACACAGATCATGATTTCAACTAAGGCTGGCCAAACATATACCTGATATCTTTTAGTGATGCTTAGAGATCATAATATGCTGAACAAGAGTACCATCTTGACCAAAACATACCCCATTTTACAGTATCCCTGAGATTCAACTTTCTGTTGGCTACTTCAGTGGAAATGGATACAGATCTCAGCAAAGCAGCATTCTCTTTCCCTATTCCTTCTATTTTGCTTCTTTATTTTTCAAAAAAGTAGCCAAGAGTCTTGGTGAAAATCTATCACTAAAACAAACATACCTACCAAAATCTGTTGGAATTTACCAAAGTACTAGTAACTGAAACTCCTACATGTCAAGAAACTTGAAAGACACAAAAACCATCAAGTTGCATGAGACGGTTGTATGAGACTAGATGCCAGATGATGTTGTTACATGAATTTAAACAGTAGCTGATTTGAAAATCTTTTGCATTGTATTTGAAATATTTTAAACCTTGGTATGCAGATAGACAAAGACATAATACATAAAAATACATGGACATGGGAGGTTTGCAGAGGAGATCCCACTGCTCTGTCCACAGCCCCAGCTGGAACCACAGGAAGGAGACACAACGGCAACACAGACACATGAAGGCAGATTATCAGTCCACTGCAAAGCACCACAGCTGTTAATCAGTACAGTAAATGTTATCACAATAGAGTACTGACATTTCTAGCCCTTGTACAAGGTTCACCATGCTTCAAGCAGGATTCAGGCTTTCACGATGATTAAAGGCAGATGTCATATGTATAAGTAAGTTTATAACTTAGGAATGCCTGGTTCATTTTTGCGTGTGGAAGGAATCTTTCATTCACAGGACATTTTCATTGGAGGATGCTCACTGTGGCATGATTTGCATAAGAAAGAACATGTTTGTCCCCTCTTCAGGTTGGAGAGAATAAAAGAAAGTTAATTATATAACCATATCTCATTCCATCCAATGAAATGTATAAGGTTAAAACCTTAATTTTCCTGTCCAGTTTTCTACTACCATAAAAACTAATTATCTTTCAGAGAGCAGCAGATGGCAGAACAGTGATACTTCAAAGAAAAGGACATTTTTGCCCTAAAAATGTGTGAATTGCAGCAAAAACAACTACTCAGCGTGTATCTAATATCAAACATCAAGTGAAACACAGGCGTAGGCAAAGTGACCATTATAGTAAAACACTATTGAAATCCCACTCTTTTAATCTTCTCATCCCATCTTGGAAATGCTTTCCTGCTCTAGAAGGTAACAGTACTCTTTTCAAGCACAATTTAACTCAACTGCCCACAAGCTATTTCTTCAGCTCCCTAACTGGGCAGGAATCTTCTGTGCTGGTATTCACCTGCAGTGGTGACCACACTGCACAGGGCTGGGCATGCCTGTGCACGGGTATGTGAATTGTTAGATGCTCATTATTAGAGAGTACACACAACACCTGCTTGTCAGTCATGATGCTCTTTGTCTCTTGGCCCACGTGTCCTTCCTTTGGTTGGCATGTGGCAAGTCCTCTCCTCTTTTGGTTCCGTTCAGCGTTCCCATCACCCCGTGTGGAGCCAGGCCAGCTGGGTGGCACCGGCAGTGGTTTTGCTGCTGGCTCCTTGCTCTGGGTGGCAAAGACGTCAGACTGCTTTCCCACCGCCAGCTGCAAGGGCCATGTGAGGGCATCCTGGCTGCCAGGGATTGCTCCTGCCACACCTCTCCATCCATTTGTCCAGCATGAGCTACAATTAGAAAAACAATCCTACTTTCTGTCCTTCTGGGATTTCCCTCCCACTCAGCCAAACGCCTGAGTCAGCACAGCTATCCCTCATGATAGCCCATTTGTGCAAAGGGACACGACTGGAGCACAGGACATCTGGTCCCAATATCTAAAAACACTTAAATCATGCATGTCATTCTAAATATTCAAGGACTTCAGAAGTTTTCAGTTATTTTCATATATATGTCCTAGTTCCTTCATGCAGAAAGCATTTCTTATGTTCCAAGTTTCCCTCTAAAGAGGTGGGCAAATGTATATTCCACCTCATTTTAACTCAGAAAAAAAACCCCTGCTTTAAAGATAAGACTAGGTCTGGCTTAAGCTACTTCTATGTTATCTACCTTAAAAAAAAATTTTAGGAGAATATTAACATGTCCTGAAATACAATACAATTCAGATTCCACTAACAGGCAAAAAAAGGTGGTTATTATATGTAATGTAAAAAAAGCCCCAAACCTATCCAACAAAGAAATAAAAATCCTACAAATTCAGCTGTATATGCTAGAAGGTGAGGTTCCAAGATGTTTTTCAGTTAGTTATCCATTGTGAATTTTGGAAGCAGAGAAAGGAGTCCTGGCCCAGTGGTCAGCACTAGACTGATCCTCTGGAGACCAGTGCTCAGCTCCAAGTCCAAATGTGAGCTGCTTGCTTTTCTACGCCTGTAAGCAGTGGTAGCTTCTCATGCTATGAAACATTAATTTGAGTGCTCTGACAGCCTGATGCTGAGGCCTGGGTATGAGAAATAACATTCAGTGCAGCTAAGAATTCCCTTTACAGTCCCCACCTACATTGTGAGTCATGGTATGCTGATGCCAATACAACAGAGGCAGACTTGAGCCTGCTGTAACCTATTTAGTGTGAGCTTCAGTGGCCATCAAGCTGTCACAAGACAGAGCTCACCATCAACTGCCTTCTTTTTTGAAAAGTCAGTATGTGTATGTCTACATATCCCACAGTCTCTCTTGTACAGCTCTTACAAGAGAGAAAATACATCATTTTGATATAATTTCTTTCCTTCTTATCTGTCTCCTCACACTTGGGGAAGGGAGTGCTTCCAACCTTCACCATTGTAGCATACTCATACCACTGTAACAGCAGAAAAATCAAAATTTCTTCTTAGAGAACTACTAGAAAATTCTTAAGTCACCCCACAGCACAGAAAGCTTCCACTTTTCTAACAAGCCTTCTGTCAGTATGCTCTCAGGACATGACAATCAGACTTCCGGGTCATAAGTGGTATTCCATATGGAGACACCATTGCAGCAAAAACTACCGAGGTGAGAGACACCCTAGTTTGATGAGAGAATCCGGAGGACCTTAGTTATATATTATAATGCACAAAGTACTTTAAATCATTTATCTGAGTCTTGGATCATATTTTGGAAGGCAGACTAGTATTACAAAGCTCTTTTAGACACTGTTTATTAACACCAAAATGAAATATGAAAAGCACTTTCTGTTAAATCCAGGATCTGAATAACTCCTACAATGTACTCTAAATACAGTAAAATGGCATTGCAACACCTAGAAATAACTGTGTTATTACTAAAAATATTTATTTTTTTACTGCATGAATGTACGTTTACTCCTTCTAAAAATATCCTTTCAAAACAACATCATCACAATGAAGTTACCCAGAAATGTTACAATGTGAGTAGCACTCCAGTCGTCACCTGGGACCCTCACATCCCAGACTACTTCTAGTTTTCCTGGAGTAAACATTTTGATCCTCCCAGCAGACAGTGCTGCAGGCCCCAGCAAAGATCACATACTCCACAAAATTTCTCTGCTACTGTTTAAGAACAGCAGCATGGGAAGGGGGGGGTGGGGTGGAGATAAATCTAGACACAGTTGTTTCTCTTTAAAATTTCACCTTTTTTTCTCTTTTTATAACCACTACAAAAACCTAAACCAGTCTCAGGACAATCTCTTCTCCTGCTTCCAAACAGTTTCCCTCTACCACCTCAGTCACTGCCACTTCTGTCAGACCCTAGCAAACTACTGGTTGGTGGTCTCACTGTTCTACCCTGAGTCACATTTTAATTAGTAAGAGTATTAAGAGAAGATCAGAGCACAGATACTGGCGAATCTTCAAACAAGAGTACACACTGTCCATTTTATTCACAATGAAAAAGCTCTTAAAGAGATTTTGATAAAGATTTGCCTCCTGCTTGCAGCCCACGTTTGTAATGTTTATATAAGTGAGGGATATAAATCTTTTTCAAATGAACCCCACGGTTTTTAAACCAGCCTCGTTATAAACTGCCTGTTTCCGTTTTGCCTGCCTAAGCAAGCAATGCAGAGCCTGCTTGAGATAGACTGGAACTAATTTAATGTGCTCCAGGTTTAATCCCCATCCTCCCGGCTTTTACTGGCAGATTTTACACAGAGGACTACTGCTGACTTTAACAATGATTCATGTGATAAGTGGGTTTTGATTTGTTTTTCCACATCAGAAAACACACAAATGAAATGACACCAAAATCATTTTACTAAAACATGGCGGAGACGGAGCCAAGCTAAAAGAAATAAGAATAATTAAACTTTAACACAAGAACTGTTT
This sequence comes from Phainopepla nitens, assembly GCA_013400175.1. Lineage (NCBI taxonomy): Eukaryota > Metazoa > Chordata > Aves > Passeriformes > Bombycillidae > Phainopepla > Phainopepla nitens. Next base: position 416,615 of record VXBQ01010787.1, read on the forward strand.
CTCTGTGTTTGAATTTATAAGGTTGAATTTCTAGCTCGCTTTATGCAGAAGAGCAAAGAGAAGCGCACGGACCTCTCCGCTGGTGTGGAAGGAGGCCAGACCAGGATCTGTGACGAGGAAGACGAAGCAGCGGGACAGACCGCACGGTGGGACAGACCCCAGGCAGGACAGACCCTAGGCAGAACCGACTTCGCAGCGGGGCAGCTCCCACGCGAGACAGACCCCAGACGGGACAGAGCGCACGGCGGGACAGACCCCAGACGGGACAGACCCCAGGCGGGACAGACCCCAGACGGGACAGACCCCAGGCGGGACAGACCCCAGACGGGACAGAGCGCACGGCGGGACAGAGCGCACGGCGGGAGTCGCAGGCAGGAGAGCGCCCAGGCCGGCCCGAGCCCGGGCGCTCCCGGCGGCGCGGCCCGAGCGCCCCGGCCACGGCGGCGCCCTGCAGGTGGCGCTGTTGGAGCGCCGCGGAGCCGCCGCCTGGAAAATGGATCCAGGCTGAACTCGGCGCAGCAGTTACCCAGTATCGGGAAAATCCTGCTATGCGTTTCTGCTGCGGACATGCTGCTTCGCTCTCTTCTTTTTTTTTTTTTCCTTTTTTCTTTTTTTTGTTTTTCTTTTTTCTTTCTTTTTTATAAAATTTGTTTTAATTTCGCAGGAGCAAAACATGTTCATTAACACGGTACACTGAAAAAGGGACAGCAGTTACAGACGTAATAGCTGTTTACTTTTGTAAAAGGCAACTGAATGACTGATGCAGAGACCACGTAGATGCTATTTTGCAATCACCTTCTCGTATATCGGATTCCCTGCTCATTTACATAAACCAGATGTTTCCCCGACAAACCAAATTCCTTGAAGAAAAACCAGAAGTTGCTATACTTCATGTGCACAATGAAAGATGATGTGAATGTTCCATTAGCCACTAAAGGCAAGTGTATACGTTAAGTGCCACGGTTTCCTTTTATTTAGCACAACTTTTGTGGGGGTTTAGATGATCCTCGGCAGAACCGTTAGAAAAGAAAAATGACACTACTTAAATTTACCTACTGGCCTCAATAGCTTCCAAGCTCCCTTGGGAGTGAAATGTCTTTGCCAGATCTTGACACTCAAACTAGTCCACAGAGTGGACAAATACTCTGAAACAATTAATCAGAATCCTTATTCCTGTAGGAGAGTTGGCTCCTGGAATCTTTCTTTCTGGTACCAGATTCCCAGAGGATCATTGAAGAACAGGAATGATTGTTTTACTAGTTTAATGATAATTTAAAACTTGCAACCTTTTAGTACATGTGAGTAAAGTGAAGGACATGAAAAATATACATTTGCTGTTACTGAAAGAAAAAATTATTATCAGGAAAAAATTCTGAACTCTCTCAGTTACCCCTAATTCTTACTGCTTTTACCAAAAAACAGCTTGGTAAACAGATAACAGTGTCTAACAGCTTTCTAGATTACTACAGGAAAAACAGCATTTTACATTTAAACTGAAGGGCTGAATTAATGGAAGATGCCTGAAGGTTATACTTGTTACTCACCTAATCTTGCAGAATATATCCATTTCCTTCCAATACATGGATCTACCAACTTTTGGTGCGAAGATATTAGAATCCTGGTAAGAAGTGGAAATCCTCAGGCACAGAGCAATAGAAAATTTGCAATAAAAGCAAAACATTCAGCCTGAGAGATAAACTAGTAGGTAACTGATCAACAATCAAATGACCAATAATAACCCAAACATCAGGAAAAGAGCACGGGTGAGCTACAAAAGCCAGTATTTCATGCTGTTCTCTGCAAAGAGTGCTATGAAATCTAGAATATTTAGTGCCATGGCCATGAAATTCAGAACAGGCTCTGATGCTGCAGGTAGGAATGTAGAAACCACACAGCAAAGTCAATTTTGCTAATGGCAATGGCAAAACAATGGGTAAAATTTCTTGATTTGAAAAAATGTTAGGACTCCTGGGATGTTCCAAACTCACTCTTTATCTGAGATTGATGTATCAATGGGCTTTGCAAGAGCTGACTCAGCTTTCAGCTCCTTAGAAGCAGTACAACCATCTTTTCTCAGCTCTTCTTTTCAGCACAGGCTAGCAAATACTGAGCCAACTGCAACTGAGAATTGGACATAAAGAACCACTCCACCAGTTCTCAGTCCTGAATTAGGTCACACGTTTTACTAGCCACCTATCTCATCTAAATATGTCATGAATTTAGAAGACAAGGTTATTAAATCTCTATATCAAACCACTCAATGAATGTATGTGGTAACTTCAGTAAAGCAAAATTGAAACAAAATACTCCAGAACAATGTGTTACAATTAACCTGTACAACTGGTCCTTTCCAAAGACACTGCAGCCCTAGAAGGGCTATGTAGCCCTAGTGTATGGCAGTCATGTTTCCCTCTCCTCCAAACAGCACAGCACTGCTACAAAGCCCAGAGTTCTCACATCCAAGTGCTCCTACAGTGGCCACTGAGACAGTCCTACCGACTACAGTTAAATCTTCCACATCCACAAAAGCTACTCTGGGTGTCTCAAACCCTCCTGTACTTACGTTTCCACTTGCTGGCAAGAATGATTACATTAACGTGATCATGTACAAAAGGATAAACATTGATCCACAAACTGAGCCTCCTGCAAACACAGACAAAAAACCTGACATGTATAACAGGGGAAAAAAAATGTTAAAATACGATTTTGGCTGCATCCCTCCAAGCTGCAATGAGAGCTGAGCCTTTGAAAGACATTCCTCCAAAATCACAAGTTCTCAGCTTACAGTTATATCCACATAAAATAACGTGGTATCTTCACATGCTGGGAGAAATTTAACTCAGTCTAGAATAGATTTCCCTCCAAATCTTATTATGCAAATAAATAAACAAACAGCATGACTGATCCACCATTTTAACACAACATAATCAGAGCAATTCTAAGTCAGCATTTATGCCTTTTTTTTTCATTAAGGGGGAAAAACCAACCTCTTAGTGTATCTACCAAAAAGATTACTCACATAGTTTGTTCCCAGCACTTACCAGTAAAACACACTAATTACCATCAGAGGCTCCCTTTACACATCTGATATCACAGGAGGGGGCTGAACCCAAGTCCATTCTACATAATTAAATTCAGTGTTTTCATCTTAGAGCAAAGACCAGATTGACAGCACGGTGAAGCAAAAGCCCTTGTCTACACAACTGATAAAGTAAGTATGCAAAAGCTCAGGAGGTTAGGGGGTAGCCCAAGCTCCCATACTATTCAATCTCTGCCAATTTGGCATCAATTAGACCCCTAAGAACGAGACTTGGTATGTGCCATGAATAGCCGGGATGTAACACTGCCTTTAAACCAATGGTCTAAAACTACATTTCCTTGCTTATGGCTTATCAAAATCAGTGTCAAACTGATTCTTCCAGTCACATCTGATGTTTTCCAAATAATCAGTAATGATCATTGCCTGACTGCACTATTTGTGATACACTGCTTTAAGTAATGTTGTAGTCTGCCAGCTTCAAAGCTGACTTCACAATGTTAGGACTTCATACTATTGGTGGAATTTTAGTATTATTTCTATCAGGTCTCAAACTTTCCAGAACATAACTTTTATATTTAAAGTTATCTACTCATGAAGAACAAACAATTCTCCCTAGGCATATGACACAGACACTTTTTTAAAAATTATGGTGCACAACACAAACAGATGTAAAAATTAAAATATCAAGTCCATTTTCCTAACACTACTTAACTGTTCCCTAGAGTGTGCATTTCGTTCATAATAAACTGTAATGTGTGAAGAACTGAAAAAGAAACTCAATGTACTGTTCTCAGGAAGTTTTTCCCCAACACATTTTTGTCAGAATAGCTCTCCTGGTCTGTGTAACATCCTTTGCTTTTCAGTCTTCCATGCCTGCTACATTATTCAGCAGCTAGACTGGTGAATTATGAGGTTATGAATAACATGATGTTCAGTATTTATATGAAGACTACACTTAAAATGTTTTCTTGGAAGAAATGCAAAAGCAGCTTGCTTCTCAACAAAAAAAAAACCAAAAAAACACAAAACCTAAAAGCACATGCTGAAACAGACATGGAAGGCTGACATTACCAACAGTGAGGAGCACCTGGAACTTCTGCAATGGGTGGGGAAAAGTTGGGAAGGGTAACAATTAGAAATGTTCTGGAAGAAGAAAACATTTTTTAGGGTGAAAGCTAATTTTTACTGTGCCAATCCCAATTTAAGTTAAATTCAAGTTTATTTTTCCTCATTCATTTTATGATCTCATCTAGTCTTCAAGGATGACTGATGATGTTTCAGCATTTGGGCATTTGCCAGTTGCAAGTAAAAGGGAATTATTTATTTTTCTTTAGCACTACACTGCTGCCATTAACTGTATCCCACCCCTTTTGTTTACAGCCTGTCACTGAAGCCACAGCTTTATTTTAATGTGGTATAAGCTCTTGTCTGGGGTTGATAGTGTAAGTGATCTAGCAGACGTCTTGCAAAAAGAGCATCATTTTGCACAGAAAACACACAGCCTTTACTTCTGAAATGATCCCTGCCACTGATCCAGAGAGGATTGTCTTCTCCCATTTCAATGTGGACTTCAAAGCCGTAAGTGAGCAATGGACCCTGTAATTTTCCTTGTGGTAAAACTACATTTATTTAATCCCTTTAAAAACAAACAAACAAGAAAATTACTTTGACCTTTGCCTTGGCACAAGGATTCTGATTTGAAATGTGTATTACATGTCTAATGCGCTGTAACTGTGTCCAGCTGAACTGGGTCAGATTTATGTGCAATTAGGAAAAAAGGAAACCAAAACAACTTCATTTTCATATTTGTTAATATCAAAACATCTCGTAGCAACATTAAGTTTTAACTGAAACACACAGAACAATGAAAAAATAAAATAACTGGAGAAGGAGTGATCTGATGAAAACTGCATTAAATAAATAATATGGACTTTCTCACTTGCATTTTTTCTGGATTAAACTATTTAAAAATGTATGTTTGAATGTCCCCACTTTGGCTGTTCATAAGCCACAGGGAGGTTTTTTTGCATGAACTCTTCAACCTGAGAGTTTTAGCAGAAAAGCTTCTTTACAAGGCTTAATTAAAAGCAGGTTTAAGTCAGGGCCCTCACTCAGTCTGGGTTTTATTTTGGCCTTCGCTCTGTGTCAGAAGTCAAGTCCCAAAAGAGAAATGAAGTTCATTATTGAGTCAAGAGAACATTTTCTCCTTCATTCTAAGCCCAACTAAACATGTTTCAGGTTTGAGTGTGGGTTTAGGTATCTCCAAATAAGATTTTATATAATATGCACCTAAGGGTAAAATGCAAGAAGATGCTAATCATTATGTCTAACTTTGCCCTACATAATAAATAATGTGTGAAAAGCCCACTGCAATCTTCTTTGCATGCAACTGGTTTGGTATGGGGAAATGTATATTCTAAACACATGGTGTTCACAATGAGTGTACTTCACACCATCAGATGTTCACGATAAATGCAACATCATTGTCATGAAGCGTGGTAAATAGCCATGCAGTCACATTATAAAATGCACTGAGCAATGTACCAAACCAGAAGAGTACTGGCAGATCTGTCGGAAAACATTTAACGTTTCCCAGAATGTTTTAAGTAGTAGTTTCTTGGAGATTTTTGACATTGAAGACTACATTAGCAGTTTTTAAAGCATGCTCTCCTCAAAAGCAAGGTTATATTTAGCATAAATAACTATAAAAAAGTTAATTCCTATCAGTCATTCTAGGGCAAGGAACAAGGACCAATAGTCAAGCAGTTAATCACTTCAGTTAACAGGAAATGTATTATGTTATCGTTGGTGGTTTTGTAACTGGACAGTAGGCACAGCCTAGTGCATCCTGTTTGCAACCAATAGCAGAAGCAGATGCAAGACTGTGGTATTTGTCATAAGCATTTCTAAGAACAAAAACATGGTGGTGCTTTTCAAAAGGCTTTTCAATGTTCACCAGATGTGGAACACATGTGACCCTTGAATGTGAGAGAATAATGTGACAATAAAGTTGAATCAATATAACATGTGCCAGTAATCACACCAAGATGACATGCAAATGTTTTAAAAACAAGAATATGTAAATTATTTTTAGTTCTTCAGGACAGAAAAACCGGGCACCTGGTCATCCATGAGTTGCTGTTTCCATCCTCATTTGAAAGCCCATCTGCTTGAAATATGTTTCTCCCTGTGTGAGACAGTGCCTAGCTTTTGTATTTTTACGTAAAGAAATTCCATTCCTGTGTCATTATTTACTGAAAACAATTAAGAGTTAAGAGATTTAAAGCTTTCCTGTGCCTCTATGTATTTCATGAAAATAAAACTCCTATGAACAACACATGCAGGAAAAGGATAAGAAAACTAGTGCCAGGCAAGAGTGCTTTAGTGATGTCTTAAAACTCTGTCTCCTCTTTTGACTTACAGAAGAGAAACACAACGGAAAGAGGCACACCACTCCATAGTTATCTTTACTACTCTAAGTCTACCCATCAGATACTAAAGAAACAATTCATTTTCTGCTAGTGATCACTTCTGAAGGAGATCTTGCTCAGGCTATGGACAAAACACATGTGCACACAGCAATAGGCTAGGAAACAATTAATTTCACAGAGGCAACAAAACCATTTGCAGATGGTGATGTTTGAAGTTCAAACCGATAGTCTTACATGGATGAATTCATACAGAGAAAAAATTTCATTCCATGTAGCTCAAAAATTGGGTGAAATCAGAACCCAAAGAAAACATTGCATTTTTGCAAGCTGTTAACAGACTTCCCCCACAATACATGGTGGCTTCCCAATCTATACAAGTTGTTGCAAATGCTTGCAGTTTGACTCCTACAAATTAAATGTGGGCACGTATGTCTTCAGTATATTCATCCTCTTCTCTGCAGCTAAACCAGCATGTAGACAAACCCAAACTTGGCCTATGCCAGAGAGTGACACTCCCTTGAAGCAGCAGCACTGCATGTCCTTGTGCATCTGCTGTCACCTCTGTAGATGCAAGGAGAAGATGTTGTGAACCATTTTTCTCCTACAGTAGGCAGCTTCTCAAACAGCAGATAAGGGGACACAGAAGGTGCTAACTGAGTAGTTCTAAAGCTCTCCAGGACTACTGTGGAATTCAGAGTAGTTGAATGTTGTATACTGACTCCTTGAGCATTGAGTATGTTTTGTGGAATTCCAGAAATTAAATAACCTGGTCAGAAAATACACCTACAGTCTGGGGAAAAACCTACAGAGAGGGAGGCAGGATAATCAACTTAAGTGAGAAAGCTACGAGAGCTTTTAACTTTTTCTTTTTGGTCCAAGAACATATATTTTGAAATTTATTCCTATGTATCATATAGTTACAATCAGAATAATTATGTCCAGCTGAGGCTACTGTCCAGTAGAAATAATGAACTTTAAGTAGTGGTACTTAAGAACTTTAGCTTTTTAAATATTCTTTGTTTGTGATGTAAGCAGAGACTTGCAGAGTTTTTTCATAACTATATCTGTTAAAACAGATAAAAGAATAAGTGATTTTTTAAAAATATACTTTCTAAACCAAAGAGAACTTAAAAAAAAAATCATGCCAGTGAGAGCCTGGTCACCAGGGACACCAAAGCCATAATTAAAATATGTGTTAATAAAAAGTCAGTTGAGGATCTGTGCCAGTCTTCCTCAGGGATCTTTAACGTTAACACTCTGATACTGTTACTGGAAAACAATATTCTGAGCAGATACATTTAATAGCTACAGCTATTAATAGTTACCGGTATCTTAATACAGTAACTACATGTTCCCAAATTCAACTGTCCTATCTCTGTTGCTGTGTTGCAGAAGAATACTGGGTTAAGAAACTCAGATAAAGATAGAGACAATTTTTAAAAACTAAAAGAACATGTTCCTTATTTTTTATCAGAGAAGAATATTTCAGCTCCATTCAGATAAGGCAACAGCACTATGCAAGGGTAAGTCAGATGCAACTATGAAACATGCCTGAATCCTTTGCTGCCTACAGCTTAGCAGCTATTCCATTTTCCCTAGACTTGAGGATGGGTAGGGAAGAAATACTAGAAGAAAAAGTAGTGGATAGGATTAAGTCATGTTTGGAAAGTTTCTCATCTCTGGCACATTACCTTTTCCTCTTCTCTTCCAAATGCCCTCGTTAAAAAGAATTTGAAACTTTTCCCTTCCCCAGAGACTCAGACTATCATTTATTACTCATCTGTTATCTACATTTTATTTTCCTGAAGAATAAACCTACATCAATCTGACAGTTGTGCTGAATGGCAATGGTTTATGGACCAAGTAATTTATTTATTGTAACTACAACCATATGTTCTAACCTGCTACAAAATTATGAAATACTTCCCATCAATAGTCAGTCCAAGTTAGATTTCTATACTGAATTGCCTAATGTGAATGCACAGCATTTCTGTACTTCAAACAAACAGAGTGAGGACGTAAACAGCAGTTAAATGTATTCATGCCTAATTAGACACAGCTGCAAAAATGGGCTGTCATATTTCATTAGAAAATACCGTACAAGTTTTACGTGTGCGCAGTACCCTTCATTTCTGCAGGCAACACAACTACTTTAAATTACAGTAACACTCACAGAACCATATGCTATTTGTTTTAAAGGCACACAAAGGCAAACAATCTGGGATGAGGTGGTGCAGGGGGGATATCCAGAGGAAAATTTAATTTTTTCTCCTATGCCCACCACATTTTTATTTAACAAAGCATTCTTATTAAATACACAAAAGAGTAAACACAGAGACTACAATGCTACAGAAGCTTCAGAATAAAGAAATGCAGGTAATTTCTAGGTATGGAGCAAGTACTTCCTTTTGCTTTTTGGGGGAAGGTGGGATACAAATGAGAATCAAGCATCTTGTATCAGCCCTCACACTGCTCTGCACCAAGCCAGGAACACAACAGTCAGCAGGCAGCTTTGAGCATAAATCCACTTTTGTCAGGTCTAGGGGATGCTGACTTTAATGTTCTTTTCAAATATGGTGCCATGGGGTGAAATAGGGACGCCTCTGAAGAGGCATCTTTTTAGACTGAGAGAGTCTCTAGAAAAACTTCATGGCAATGTAAGGTAACTTAGCTGAAGAGATGTGAACTGGAGAAAACCTAAAGAAAGATAACCTCTAGAGGAAAATCTCTCTTCATTTCCCAAGAAAACTCAGGAACGTGCAGGAAACACCTAGTAGGTTGAGTAATTTGTCTGTTACACATTCCTGTGGGACAGCAGATGTAGTAGTAATCTCTTTGATTAAATTCTAATATTTTACACCTCCTAAGAGGGAAGAGTTAGAGCAACAACTCTGTCTTAAGTATTAAAGTTTTAAGTATTTGGAGTATTTAACTCCAAAACAATGCCCGGCAATAAGTACTACACAGGCAGAACTCTGGCAAGACAGATTTGATTTTAAAAATTATTCTTCATTATCTACTGCAGAGGTAAAATTCCACTAGTATTTTGCTGGCCAAATCAGCATGTTGCTTTCAAACATGACTTGCTTTTCTAACCTAGAGAAGGAGATCTGAGCCTGCCTTCTTTGCTGGAAATGAGCAAACAATAGCAAGCAAGTCTATACATCTACAAACAATTATGTAATAATTTATAAGGAACAAAAATCTACCATGGCTCCATAGCTGGACTGAGCCACAATCAGCTTGTTGTGTACTAGTGTCTTTTTGTGTAGCTTCCGTTGGGAGTGGGGTTTTCATTGAAAACAACAGAGTTTTGCGAGTTCTCCAACACATTGCCAGTTCCACTTCACCACATAAAAGACAAAATCTTAAGTCAGAAAAAGAAGTTAAGTCCTAGACCACCCTGCTCTCAGCTGGTCTGAAAGCTCAGAAAATTAATACCACCTTGTTTTCCATCAAACAAGCAAAATCAAATTTAATAATATACTTGTTTTCCTACTGAATGTAAGTGCACTTCTATGTCTATGCGTGCTACATGTACTTAGAAATATCTGATCCAAGGAAGCGTAGGTGACCTGTTGAAAGTTAATATAACTCATTAAGGTGGAGAGACAAAGGAATTGCAATGTGGCAGCCCCACTGTTAATTCTGGATGTTGCCCACAGTAAAGTTTTCACTAGTTTTCAGCTGTGTTGTTTCTCTGCATTCTCCTTGCCAGTCTGTAGGAAATAATCAAGTATATCCTCCAAAGGAAGGAAAACCAAACTGACAGACTAATATGCTCCCACTCCATCCCACATATACACTGCTGGCACTATCAAACTGCAGATAAGAGATTTGATAGGTGATTACTGCCTTTGAGCTAAGAAACACAATGATAAGCAGTTCCTATGAATAAAGCTCTCACTACACACTGTGCTTTGTGGTGTTGACTTCATTGTTATTACAATAGTATCTGTTGGGAGGGAGGACACATCAGCTGTAAAAATAAGGCAATGCTCATTTCCTAAAAGACTACAGTATAGTTAGTGAAACCAGAAAACATCCAAAGGTAAACACAGTCTGGCTCTAAAAAGAGGGCAATATCCAATTACGATTATTAGCTAAGAAATCCTACATATCATCTCAAAATTAACCCCTTGCCTTTCTAACCTAGCCTATGACAAGCCGAGTGAACCATTTTGACTGAAAGAATTAAAAAAATGCACCAAACAAGGATTTTTATCAAATAATTATGAGTAGCATAATGAATGAAATTGACACAAAATAAAATGCTAGAATACAAAAGGAGCTGTCTACTCCCCCATCTCCATTCATATATGTCTTTGCCTGCCAGTAACACTCAATTAACATCAAATTGATGAGCTTATCAGCAGAGACTTAACACCACAAAACCACACTTGATTCAGTACTCAGTAAAACCTTGACAATTAACTTGTCCATCAGGAGGCTGATAAATGGGCATTACTAAGGGCATCTCTGTAGCTAAGAGGCAAAAAGATGAACTAAAGGAATCTGCAGTCTTACACTGCTTACCTGTCACCACAGAGGCCATATTTAAAAAGGCACCACTTACAAGTCCCTTCCTTCCAATATAAAAGATGCTGCTGGCAAGAGTTCTTGACTCCTCCACTTTGTTGGATCCAAAATAATGCGTGCCATTTTTCTGTGGATTAATAAGCCATGACATTTGTCCAGTCTACTGGAGACAATTTCCATGTAGGAAAAGTGCTTCTTAAAACACATTTCATGTATGACTCTGCCTGTCCTGTGCAAATAAAACCAGAAAGAAGCAAGACAATTTTTTTTTTGTGAGGGTGGCACCAATCTCCTTAAGAAGCAGACACTGGAAACCAGACCCTGCATCTAAAGGAAATGAGGTAGTAGGCAACTCATTACTGGAGCACCGTGTAGAGCAAAGCAAGGACTTACTGGGAGTACATGCAACAGAAGCTTTGCCTCTTGGAGCACAATTAGCAGTATAAGAACAAATGATGACTTACTCAGTATTGTTAACACTGTGTCTCCTCACTACTCCTCTACATTTATTGCCTGGGATGGTGGGTACCCCCTTTATGGTACAGTTAATATAACTCTTACAGAAAGGAAGGAGTTAATGTGACATTTGAAGGAGAAAAGTCACAGAGGAGAAAGAATGGCAAGTGAGAGGCAGAGCCATAGCTCCACACAGGGATTCCCAGGACTGGTGAAGGACTCTGGGTTTCATTTTGTGGTGAGTGTTCATATGACACTGAGAATAATGCTGCCCTTCTGCAGCAGGGGTTAACCAGGTATCAACTGCCATGTAATCACAACATATATCTAAAAAAACTTGGCTAGTAAAAGGTATTAATTGTTTAAACTTCTAATAAAAAAAGTGCATTGGTGTAGAGGGGGGTGATAGTGGATTTCTGCTTTCCCCCTGAAAAGCTGGCTCCTATTACAATCATTTATACATCGGGATTCTTTCATTTTAAAAGAAGTATTTTGGTTTTGTACATAGAACATTAATTTGACAGTTCCAATTGACTTAATATGTTTAGCCTCTTCCCACAAGGCTTTAAAAGTTTTACAGATGTTGACATTTGTTCACTTAAGAAAGACATTTCTTCATGTAGTGCTCATTTTAGAGGCTCTAGGTGACCTGTGTCTGGATACAAAATATTAGCCCTTTCACAGGGTGAGGGAGGGAGAACTTTGTGTTTTAAATGAGAGCCACAATGGCAATACTTGGCAATTTTCAGACCAAATGCAAACACATTTTTTTGACAAGAATACTGAAAGATGTTCTTAATTCCCATGTGATATGGTAACAATATTTAAACTATTTTAACCCCTTGTCATCCAGAATTGGAAAAACTTCAAATAGTTTTCTTTCAACAGATTAATAAACTGTCAATAAACACAGCTTCTGTTTATTCTTAAAGCATTTATTTAATGTTAAAACAATTCTTACCTGTATTTTATTTTGTACTTTCAAACTAGTCTGAGCAAGAGCATTCTACACAGGAAATTATTTTAACTAGCAACTAGCTAGAAGCTATAACTACATGTATATTCTATATATATGTACAGAATAAAAAAAATTATACATGTATATATACACATATACACATCTTTCTTTCTGAGCAAAACTACTTGGAATGCCTTAATCCTGGCATGTCAAACCTGGGAAATGGCTCATAACTAAGCTCCCTAAGCCCATGGAATATGAATTGTAAGCAATAAGCTCCTCCTCTATAGAGTGCCACAGACGGTGACACAAAACCAAACACACTCAAAAGAGCTCATCACTTCCTCAAACTTCGTTCACTGTTTTACCTGTATTGCTGTAGTACTAAGATGCCTCCAGCAGTTTAGGGCTCTGCTTTATATAGATGTTTAAAAACACACAAACACATCTGAATTCCTGTTAAAAACAAGGTAGCATGAGCATAAGAGGCACTGAGCAAGCAAAATAAATGAATGAACTGAGACCAGGTGAGATACGTGTCAAGATACTTCAGGGCTTGCATATACCAATTTCTATGAAAGGCCATGAAATTTACCATAAATTTTATTTAAAATAAATACTTAAGAAGTTAAAAATATCACGTATGTAAGAGAAGAATCCAAATGGGTTTACATGTAATGGAGACAACTCCAGTGTAAATGCAGCAAGTCTAACAAGCAGACAGCTAAGTAAGAACTAACAGCAAATAATCTGTAAGCTTAAGCAATTGATACATGACTATTTTCACTTCATCAACAAATTACATTTGATTGTTTAGCTGTGTAAGACAGAATGTGTTCAGACTGCAATCTCATCCAAAAGATACCAAATTCCAGAGGATGACCTTTGCAATCACCATGGTATCATGCAAGACTCCCACCAAGACAATTCCTTCCATATGTAGCTTTATGTTGAAAAGTGACCGAACTAATTTCAAGATTTATTTTTTTTAATGTAAAATCTCTAATTGTGGGCAGCTAAAACTATGGGTCTTCTTTCAAAATACTATTGCAATATCTCTTCTGAAGTGATTAAGTGATTAAAATTGTAGGTCACCAAAAAGATAGTTTATTGCACTGAGCTGAGCTATGTAATGATAAATTACACACAGAATAAGGAATATAAATAATAACAAGGAATGTCACTGATCTTAATCTAGTCTATGTAGAAGTGAAGGTCTCTCAACAGCTGACCTATGAATTATTCTTGCAGAGCAAAAGGAAGTACTCCAAAAGCTTTTTTATATTCTCACTTCTTTCTATTAAACTGCTTGCTTTAGCAGAGTGAAGCCCATGCTTAAGCTCTTGGTTTACACCAGTTTAGAGACAATAATGTTACTTAGTAACTACTGTATCCTGTAGAAAAGTAGAGCAGTCTGAAAACTACATTGAGTTCCAGGAAGGGAAACTTTTTAAGCTGTCTTACAGTTTCCAAATTTCTTGGCAAAGGATTCTGCACAAGCGCGCATATGTGAGGAACGCCTAACCTATTATGTGCAAATAAATAATAATGTCACCTTTGATCAAATAATGAGTCTTGTACCTTACATTTGTAAAAATGCTAAAGAATCACAGCACAGGATGGCATGGTTACTAACACCATAGCTTTTAGATCTTGCTAGAGAAACATTAACTACAATATAAAATACTCAGCAATGTTGAGATTTTTCCACTTTTTTTTTTTGGGGGGGGAGTTTGAACGCTAATATTCATAAGAGAAAGAATTATGTCATTGATTAAACTCATAACCACTTTCTGCCAAAAGGAAAATAAAAACATTGGAACGACATCTGGCATTAAATCTCTATTTCCTTAAAAACATTATACTTTTTGTTTCCCAAGACACCAAGAACAACAATAAATTCTGTATTCTGACAAATTTTACAGCATCAAATTAGTACTAATTAGTACTTGGAATTTTAAACATGAAAATACTATACTGTCAAGAGCTCTCCACATAAGTCTATGTATACAGCTTCCACCACCAGAGTATTTGACCTACTTATATTACTACCAGGAGTGACTAAAAATTCCAGTTGCTTTTGCTAAAATATTAGACTATTCTCTTTTTTTATGGTAGCTGAAAGGATTTTTAGTCAGATAGGCATCGTAAAGGTAATTATATTCACTGATCTATTGGAAGAAACTGTGAATGTGTTAATGATTTTTGGTTATGGATTGATTTTGTGAATTTGTTGAGTTTGTGGGTTTTTATAGTATTATTTATTATGAATTTTAAAATATTTATTATTAATTTAATTCAAATTCAAATTACTCTTGAGATTATGTGACATTTATCAGCATCACAAACCAAAACTTTGACAGTTCTGAGATCCAATGGTAGCATAATGGTTTTTAGGTCAATGCTGAAGCTATCTAATTTCCTGGGAAACTGTGAAATGTTGGACAGCAGGTGCAAAAACTTTGTGGCACAAAAAATCTCAAGAAGAAAGACTTCCCTCTCCAACACCATAAGAACAATGAATTGAATAATCTTCCAGATATCTTTATTTTTGCCAATCCAGCTATTCTAAGACAACAGTGCTGGTACATTTGCAGATTTAGAAGAAGTTTACCCCAGACATCTTAAATAAAAAGAGAATGTCCTCATCCTAAAGAAGAAAGACAGTTTCCTCTTTCAGGAAGGGTCACTGAAAAAAACCATAATCTTGGAATTTAAACGGTGAGGGTATTAATAAAATAGACTTCTACTCAGTATGAAAAGTACTTCACTCTTAAATCCTGAGAATAAGTTATGCCAGAAGGATTCAGCCAATGCTAAGAGGTTGTAGGAATTCAGAACACAGGAATATCTCCTGTGCCTGTCCTGAGAGGTTTTATTTCTCAGGAGAGCACAGCTTTTAGTCTCTGGCCATGGAAAAAGCTTCCAAGACTTTGTGAGAAGTTGAGTTTTTGTTAATGTGTATAGTAGATGATATTGTAGTTTATCACATGGTCAAAAAGTAGATTTTGGGTTTTAGCATGGATGTAGGTGAAAGACAAGATGGAGGACTTTGGGTATTGACTCAGCTTCTTCCTTCTTCTTCATCTGCTCCATTTTCTGTAGTTTTGGGTAGCACAAATGATTGGTTAGACAAAGTCACAATGCAGATGTAAAGTGACCGAAGAATAATTAGGAATTGGTAGAAAAATAAAAACATACTACGTGTTAGGTACATTGTGGAACTGAATTGGACAAGGTATTTGTATAAAAATCCTTGGAATTGTCCATTTTGTCTCTTTCTGGCACATGTCATTGAAGTGTGCAGGGCCTGTTGTCATCTAAAGGCTCTGAACTGTGATAAGGAAATAATAAACAACTGAAGACCAAAGCCAGCGGCTCCTGTTGGTCTCATTCCTGGTTCCTGACCCCGGCACAGACTTTTCTCAGGGGATTCCCAGAAAGGGGATCCCCGTGGCTGGTGGCAAAGACTCCAACATCAAGTGCCCCTGTGCAGGTGGTCGGTGACTCCTACAAGAGGTAGCACTCAACCTTGGCAATTTTGGAGTAGTGCCATTCAAAGAGGAGCAGCACTTCCCCTTGGGGCACATTATGGTCCCATTCACACTATCTGCTGGGTACTTTTAAACTGAATTTGGAGGCAGAAATCCCTGCTCAGTAAAAAAATGAATAGTATATGTTAAAAACAGTAAAAGTTTCTTTTCTCTCACAGTGTCACATTTTGTTTACTCTGGAGAGAGCTCCTGTTGTGCTTTTGTATTTCATGGGCCCACACTGCTTAATAAACCTGCACTAAAAACATAAATTTTAGAGGAACAAGGAATATAGCTACAAAATATAGAGTGGGAACACTCTTTCTTATTTGTTACCTCCCTAAATATTAAATCTTCATTTGCAGGAAAACAAGGCAGTGACATGAGGAATACTGGGGAGTTACAGGCTGTGTTGGAGCAGCATTTAGCATCCATTTTATGGATGGTCAGAATGGGATAAAATAGAAAGAGGATCTCACAAGAAGAAAAATACAATGAGGTAGGATATCTCCTTGGTAAATAGGACAAAGTGTTTCAATTCACACAGCATTTAAAACTCCTCAGTAGTGAAAGTTCTATCATGTGCAGAAGTAGAGCAGTAGAACACAGAGAAATCATTTTGATGCATTACTCTTAGATCATGATCCTCTTTCCTTTGAGGTCAACACATGATTCCATTGAAATCTAATTTCACTCTCAAACTATTCATCCATCCCAGTTAAGGAGAGAACAACACTGTGGTATGCAGCTGCATTTTTAGCAGACCTTCAGTCAAAACCAAACTTCCTTGATGCAGATGTAAAAAATTAATGAGACAACATAGGTCTGAAAAATGTAGAGATTTTGGTTACAACAAAATAGCAGAAGTGGGCTGTTTTCATCTCTAGCAGGCCATTTTTTGAACTGAGTATTTGCAATCAAAAAGGGTAAATCAAGGAGTAGAGAGAAAAAGAAAAACAGAAAAGGTTATTCATTGTAATTGATAGACTAAAGGTTTCTTGTCAACAATGTTTTTTTCTGAAGAGTACGAAATAGACTAAGCAGAGAATCATGAGTGCCATCAGAGAGATCCAGTAATGACAGAAATTCCAACACCATGCAGATTTATATTTTGCGAAATCTGAGATTCTAACATCAACTGTTTTACTGTGTTATCTCCTTTAGCATCAACTGGAGTCTGACATGCATCCATCAGCAGAAAATCTAGAATTCCTACATTGTCAGAGTCTAACAATATTAGTCCCAGTAGATCTTTTACAAACAGTTGTCTTCCATGTTGTTCCAATACACAATAGAAACAATACCACTTTCATGCTGAAACAAGTTCTTTTTACTGAGGATCCTTTAAGATTTATTATTTTAACCTATACGAAACATAACAAATATGCTAAAGAATTTCTCAGTAGTACTGCTGAAATAAACTATCACAGCACTGAATTTAGTGCAGTGTGCTATGTACCAACCATTCACAAAGTAATGTCCCGGTTGATTTTTTTTAAATAAAAATATCTCCAGTGTTTTCTGGGTCTCAACACTTTGCTCTCCCTACAAACCCTGTTAGCAGCTCAAAGGCAGGCCATGCGCTCAGAACAGATAATGCACGTCAGATTTTGTCTTCTAAATCGAGTCTATGTAATTCAAAATAACTGTTGTTTGAACTACTGAAAATAAGTTTGCGCTCAAGGAACAGTTACAAAAGTTAGCCTAGAAAGTTTGCTTTGGCTAATACAGTTTACCTTAATATGATGGCTGGAAAGCAGAAGGTATAATCCAAAGCCACCTATGATTATGAGAGTGCTTGTTAATCATTTCTTTTTTATGAAATATATAGTTTGGTTGTTCCTTACCTCTGTTTTCCCACTCCCTGCTGATTTACTGCATGCCTTTTATATAGGCAGCTGTCTGTTGTTGTGAGAACAATGCTGAGCTTGCAGTTTTATTTTAATTTTAAAGCTGAACTGCTTTTAAGATGGAACTTAGCCAGCCTCTGAGAAGAGCTGTGTGACATGACTCACTCTGGGAGAGAGAACGCAGCTATGGGCTGTCAGTCCCATCCTCTACAGAAAAACTAAAGAATGGCTGGAATAAGTTCTTTTACCTGAGGTGTGTTGTTTTTTTAAACAGGGAAAGAAAGTTGCCTATGACACTCAAAAATATTTCCGTCTTACCAATAGACAATAGTTTTGAAAACGAATTTAGACAAGAGCTTGTACTATGTAAGTTTTGCAGTTTTTTGCTCTCCAAACCTTGCAGAAAGTCATTGACTACAAAGCTATGAAGTCTGGGCATGTTCTCCCAGGGACTGTACCCTGCTGCCAGAGATCACGGGGAGAATCAAATTGGCTGGTTGCTCTAGACACCTGATTTTTACAGAGCTATCTGGTTTTCACTCATTTAAGGCTGACTCTAACTTTATTATGAGTTTGCTCATCAAGACATGCCTCTTGCTAGGGTTTCAGAAGATAGTTAAAACAATAAAATGGCAGAAGAGACAGTAGAGGAAGAAAAGTTTTGAGCTTTCTGTAAACTTCAGCAGAAATTTGCTTTACTAGGTTCTTAGAAAAAGCTCCTCCTTTGCTTGGTACATCTCCAAAGGTTAGTGGGATAGAGGTCAATATACCACTAACTTAATTTCCTGAGAGAAATCCAAACGTGATAGAAAATGGTATGTAAATAATACTGTGGTCACAAACAGGATGCCATAAAAAATGTGGTAGTGGGAAAAACTAAGGGTGGATGACAGTTGTGAACAAGAGAAACCTCAATCTGTTGGTGAATGGAATTTCCAATTATTCTTTCATCAACTCAGCAAATTACACAAGTTTTACACTTACATAGTAACAAATTCCTCTCTGCATTTGATTCAGCATGTTACCTCACGGAGCGTATAATATTAATATTAATAACAACAAAAACAATACTAGGCAATGCCAGAAGTTATAACTTCTTGAAACTTCATATTAATGCAAAACTGTTACCCAATTCAGATTACTTATATGCTTCACCTTTAAGGCCTACTCTTTTGTTTCTAAAATTTCTTAGACACAGCTATAAAAGAATAAATATGCAGGTTCCCATTCCTTTTACCCATTTGGTAATAAGGAACAGCTCTTTAGCAAGACATACTAACACACTTCTTCATAAACAAGTACAAGCTACAGAATGGAATGGAAAAACAAAACATTCAACATAATGTGTACCTGCAGAAGTAATCTCTCAAAGGCAAGGAAATTGTCCCATTTGGAAGTCTGGGGGTGTTTCAAAGTCTGGACCGTGGCCAGCACGAGTTGTAGAAGACCACAGTGGTTCTCCAAAGCTTTGAGATTGTTTCTGAAAAGCTGAATGTATGAGCTGAGCTGCTCTGGGGTGACTCTGCCTGCAGAAAGGAAAACAGGACACAGCATTCAGTGGTGACAAATGCAAAACTCAATTTTTTAATTATAGTGTAAAGGTTAAAGAGAACTTAAGAGGCCTCTCCACTATAGGCCTATTCTTAGCTTTGCTGCAGTCACTGGGAGCTTCAGCTGCAGCAACAGGTCAGGACAAAGACCTACATCATCCATGAATTGTGCCCTGAAGTACGTAATATGGCAGGTTTTTAATAACGCACAACAGATGGTGATATAAAGGGTAATACTTTTGTTTCCAGACAAAGAGTGACATTCATTTCAGCTAGGGAAATAGTATTTGATGACTACTTCTAAACAATCTTTCTGTTTCTACCAGAAGTCCAATGAGAATTTGTAAGCCTTTCACCTTACAGCAAACTCAAATCTTCTCCCCACTTCCCGAGGGTGCATTTTTTGATTAGTCTTGACTCAAGAAACAGATATAATATTAGTGATGCAAGGAACTGATTTCTGGAGCTGTTCTTGGAAGGGATACTTCCAAGGTGTGACTCTTCAGTTTCTGACATGCAGTAACCACAGCATGATTTCACCAGCTGTTTCAAAATAAACACCCCAGAGCACACACATGGTCCTGTAGATCTCTCCTTATTAGAAGAGCATGAGGGGCACCATTTGGGCCAGACAAACACTACAGGATTAGCTGTTGTTCTATCCAACATTAAAATGCCAGCTGAACTGCTCAAGCATTTTATATTTTGGAAGGGATCTCTTTCAGGAAGGAGGGCAGCTCATCTATCTCACGAAAATTGCCACAGGCGATTACACATGCCATCAACAGACAGGCAAAAATGGTGTCAAAAACATCATTCTAGTTGCAAGACTGGATTGTGATGCAGTCCAGGGCTGGTTCGTGGAAGCCTCTGCCAGTAACAAGTCATCTTCCTCCAGCAAACCAGATTTAAAAATCCGGGATACATGAGGTGGAGTGAGGAGGATCCTTTAACTTAAACAGGACAATCTTTGGTGCCAGGAAGACATGAGGGTGTCCTGATGCTCCACAGCTTACAACACTGATTATTTCAGTCAGAATTTTTCCATAAAGGAAAAATCTTGTAAAACAGCCACTGTATTTCTTCTCTGTGTTTGGTTATATCATCACTTAACAAGGCTCCCCATCTGCCTTCATCCTTTCAGTATCATATAAATGGCAAATAAATTTTTAACAGCGAATAAATGTTGAAAGCTCTTCCTCTTAGTTTCAGTGATATCAAGGGCGGTCCTTGGAAGAGCATTTAGATTTGGGAAAGCTGCTAAATAAAGTGAAAACATACGGGCTCTTTATGTGAATTTTTATGGAAAGCATCAAACCGAAAAGTCAGCAAATTAACACACAAATCAAGCTGACACCACTCAGTAGGCCAGAGGGCTGACAAAAGGCTTCCACAGTTAGCCCACATAGGCTAAAACAGCAACCATGGCCATGTGTGTTTTTAGACTAAACACTGGAGCTTTCAGTCTTGTTTTATTTCTTTTAAAGCTGTGTCAGGCAGATTTACACGGTGATTTGAAAATGTCAGTCCATGATGCCTTGCAGCATACCTTTGATAATGACTGCATTATTACCCAGAGCAGTCCTGATATATTGTAGCATATTCAAAATCTGATAACCTGCTTCAATTGAGAAAACATGCAGTTGCCAGCCCTTCCCTCATGCGAATCAGAAAAATAAGAGGGCTTTCAAGACTTCTGATTTCAATTAAAAAAAAAAAAATTAAGAGTTTTGTTCCACATTGTTCCTTGTGAAAGTGAATCCAGATGCAGCACTGAATCAGTCTGAGATCCATTCAGCACCATTTTAGATAAACAATCAAATTCTTTCCCACCCTCAGAATACCACCAAAAGAAAGTCCAACACATATGTAAGTTTAAGGAAAATCCTGACCTTAGCAAGTCATTAACAAAACTTACACCGGCATTAAGGAGTGCAGCATCTCATCTGTGATATTTACAATACCCATAGAACCACTCAGATCCAGGGTTTGAGAGTTCTAGCCAACTTCTACACAGAAATCTCCCTGGACCACTGGCTGATAAATATAGTTCCAGTATTTTACTATTCCAGTAGCTGAGGAAAGGAATTTGGGAGAGTAATTGGTGGTAATCAGCAATTAAATGACTTTTCCCAAGGCCTAAATCCTCATCATCTTCTCTGCTGCTTGCTCACACGGAGATTTCAGCACAAGAGACTAATGTGAATCTAATTGCAACCCTAACAGCCCTTTGGATTTTTAAAGTCTCTCTGTTGTTTCAAGTTGTTTCATTGCAATGTGGCAGATAGGTCCTAAGAAATCAAGAGATCTATTTCAACCACATCATGTTTCAACTGTCATTTTGTTCTCTTAAAGCATATTTCAAAATTCACAGGCAGAACATGGACACTGCTGGCAAAAAGACTTTAGCGCAAGCGTCTTGTCGTGCTCTCTTCTTCCTGCTCCATCACAGTCATACGCTGCTCCAAACTCTAGACCCATGCATAATCAGAAGTCTGTGTGGGCAGCAAAGCCTGACTTGTGAGAAATACATTATGTTGACAAAGCACTCAATACTTATTAAATTTCTGGATGTGGAAAGGAAAAGCTTGGCCTCAAGCACTGTTAAGGGATTTAAAAATACTGATAACCTTTTTGCTCAAATACCAGAAATTCCACATTGTCTAAGAAATAACCTTTGCCATTAATAGTTATTAAGCAGTGTCATAGGTTACAATGTAAAGATGTGCCCAAGAGTATGTAGTCTATCACCATCTTCATCAGCTGTTGAAACCAGGAGGGGCAGTGTTTTCCTTGCTTCCTCCCCAAGACTATCCCCTGTTAATGGCCCATCGATGCCTTGCCCCATGAGTCACAGATAACTCCCTCGGGGAGCCATTTCTGTTTAATGGGCAATGAAGGGCCCACTGCATGACTGATAGAATGACATCAGCCCATTGTGAGATGCTCCACCCAGAGGGAGGAGCCAAGCATTCCCACCTGGATATAATCTGGGGATTGGGACAGAATAAGCAGCCCTTACCCACTGGTTTCCAGAGGACAAGAGCTACCAAGAGGACAAGAGTTACCAGACCTTTCTACAGTATCGCTACTTCAGCAAGACTGCTTCACTTGGACTGCTACCGCCACCCTAACTAGCGGGGTGTCAGGCTGTATTCTGACTCTGTCAGTGGTTTTGTTTTGTACTACTGTATGCATTTTACTTTTTCCTATTAAATTGCATTTCTGACTCGGAGTCTCAATGGGTTTTGCTTTCAAACCAGCTCAACCAGAATGTGTGAAACAGATACCATTAGGATGATAGAGAACTAACATTAAGAAAGTAAAACAGAAATGTCTGGCTTATATGGGCTCCCTGTACCAGCTGGAAAAAAAAAAAAAGAGGTCTCTTTGAATGCATAAAAAAATATTTACATGATAGTTCAATACAGGTACTACACTCAATGGGGTAAATAATACATGAATATATTCACACAAGACATTAAGAAACATCAATGTTTTAATCAGTCTCCCAGTAGTGGAGGCAAACATATGTAACTTGTTCTAAGGTGAGGTCTGACGAGTGTCTAATGAGCAGCTGCATAAATGTTCACAAGACTTAATTCAATACAAATGGCTCCCTTCAATCCTTTATTCCAATGGTAATTAATTTATAAACATATTGGTTGAATTCCAACTCCAACTTTCAAGAATTTAGAGCAGATCCCAAAAGAATGGCAGATCAATTTTGCCTACTTTTTAATTGGAGAAGATGTTGCTTGGTTTTTTTTTTTTTAATAACTAATCGAATGAATAATTTGTTGCTAAGATTTTAAATGTTTTACCATATCAAACATACACAGTTCATAATACATGTACAAATGATGACATGCACAATTAATCTGAAGAGAAGAAGTATTTCTGCTAGTGGCAAACCAGATCGCTCAGGACACATATACTGTGGCAGAAATTACCAGGAATTGATATTAAAGGTCTGTCAAAAATCTGGGTTTGAGTAGTAAGAACAGACTGAATGGAACAGAAAGACTTTCGCCTTAATAGTTACACAAAAAAATCAACTGGACAAACCACAACTGTAGACATTAAGACACAATTTACCAGTATGACTTTTTTTCCATTTGAAATGAATTCTGCAGTCTATGCAGTGCAGTGCAGACATTGCTTCAAGAATATAATTATTTTTCAAGCTAGATATACTGGTAGAAATAATTCTTTTAAAATTCAGAATCCAAAAGCACTTATGCATCCAATAAAAATTTATGGATGAACAAGGTGCCTAAAGAGCAAAGGTCAGAATTATCAACGCACCGCTCCAAACATCCAGGCCTTTTTTTTTTTCTTCATAAAACAGTTAATTATCTCTACAGGGACAAGGAAACAAGTAAAGAAGAAAATACATTTTGAGACCAATGGAGTAAATCAATGGACGCTCTTCCAAGACTGCAGGAACTGCCAAATACACACAGCTTTTAACTTTATTCAGTTTTATGCAAGAACACAGGGCTTCACTGGCTGGAATCCTTTTGCTGAGGTCCATTTTCCACTTGAAAGAATAAGAAACAATATTGGCACGCTTACGTTCACAGATGAGATTTTTCAAGTCAACAGAGGGCTGAAGAAATCCAGATAAATTGTTTTCCTTGTCCACAGTTTAAGCAACATGGACCTATCTCTCCCAGTAGCAAGGCCGGATACTTGTGAATAATGTAGAAAGCTCTTGTACTCCACAAAGCCAACTGGGCAACTGTGCTGCTAAGGGAGCTGGATATTTGACAAACTGAGTGAGAGCAATTTAGCAGGACAGATGATGCCCCTTAGGTCTCCCTGTTAGTGTGATTTCCAGATGTTGTTATTAACTCAAAATTTTTTGTGCTTCTTGGGAAGCTTCAATAACATCTTTAACAACAAGCTCCAGGAAAGTAATTTAATCTCAACTTGTGTTTAGCTTACTTCAAAAGTGGTCCAGCTCTTAAACTGTTAATAAAGAAAAGAAGAACATCAGCTAATCCCTAGCTCTTTGGAGAGAAGTAGGCCAGTATGCGATGCTGTTTGGCTGGCTTCTCCAGAATAAGGCTCTGGACCTGAAAAGCTCTAAACCTTACTGCAGACTGAAAGCAGATGTCTCTTTCTAACAGTGCACGCTCATCTCCTACAAATGTGAGCCCATCTGTTCTGCGGTTTACGGTTTCTTGTAGGCCTCTCCCTTTTTTGTGGCAGAAACACCAGTACCCAGCTAACCCCATGGTCACAGATATGAGTATAAACAGGAGGCCCCCACTAGAGCAATGCCAGGATAAGTCCCTTTTGGGAGTCTGAGCACCCACTGAAGTACATCCCAAAGTATGCTGCCACAAGGCAGTGGCAGCCTCCTGCTGCCTGTCCCCATAGCACTGTGCCATCAAGGAAGAGCTGTGATAGGTCCTTACTGACTTCCATTCCTCCTGGCACCTTAACAACACCTGCAGAACACAGGCACTGGAGGTCAGCCACTCTTCTCTATCTGTCATAAGCTTTCCAGCACATCTCAAGACCTTAAGGGAGGCAGAGCCTGCCACATCTCACCTCTGAAGGCGTGTATCGCAGTGGCTTTCATGGAGCCACAGATGATGGTGACTATACTAATGTTTACCAAATTCTGGAATAGAGGCATGTACCTAGAACAAATAAAGCTAGACTCCATTTACTACTCACCTAGCACCTGCCATGTGAGCTTGAACATCTAACCCAATTTGGCTTCGGTCCCATCGGCTGTAGCATTGAGTTAGTTATCCCAAAAGCAGTTTATTTTCTATCACTAGATGTGTAAGGTATCATTAAACCGTTGTTCTAAAGGTGTTCCTATAGAGACTGAACTACATTCATATAAGTGCCATATGCTGTTTTAGTTTTCTCTCCCAATAAGCCTTAATCTTTTATTACAAAATGGAAACCATGCTTAAATATCAGTTCTGTTGACTATTCTTTTGAAATTCTTTTACATGCCTTAAAACAAATAAAACCTAATGAATCAGGTGAGACAATTATAACTAAAGCACTCTAATATAATCATCATGATTTTCAGTTCTAAGCACTTAAATCCAGATGTCTAAATATGACCCTAGCTATGATTTATGACTCCTAGACCATTTATAATTTCATGTTTTCAAATACATCCTGAAGGCTTTGACAAACATATAGTTTAGGTGTTTCAACATGAAGTGATTTTTTTTTCTTTTCTGTCCTTCAGAACTTTGTTTTTAAATGTCCTGGCCCTTCAAATGATTGTTTCCTTCTTTGTGTACTCTACCATTCAGTTTTCCCTCTTCTGATTGTTAAGTCACTATGCACAAAAAAGTAACAACCATCTCTAGCCAGTGTCTACAATACTCTCTGAGTGCCCACTCAAATATTAGAGCAAACTTTGGAAAAAAAAAAAAAGAGAACTGTTTGAATAAACAGGTGAAATGTCATCTTCCACAATTAAGCTTCCCGAGGGTTGTCATCAATATTAAACTTGTAATTTAATACTGGCACACCAGAGTTTACCAAATACTCCTCAAAATTCTGAGTAAATATGCACAGGGGTTGGATTTTATTACTTAGTTTTTACCACTTCCACCAAGTTAATAAATACAGAGTACTAGGCCGACTCCCAAACAAAGAGTCTCCAGCCCTTAAAACCCAATAACCCTTGAAAACAGTAATTCACTGTGACTGCAAAAGGACTTGAAATCTACAAATTCGGTTGAATTATCTCCAGAACACTTTAAACTTCTCACAAAAAATGAATCAACTTGTTTGTCTTAAAAATAACATTCCCAAAGGAATGTCAGGTGGCTTGCGCATGTCCTCATTTAGCCCTAGGACATATGTTTTCAGACACTGAAGCGCTTCATTGTGTTCCTGGCACACTGCTCCAGAGAGAAGGAGGTCATTGTTCTTCTCTGGTACACTACTCACAGGACTCATTATTTCTCTTATGATTTCTGGAAGACTTCTACAGCTGAGAATATCCTAACAATCATTTTGGGTGGTAAGCAATTAAACAGGGATGGAAAACATGATGATGTATGAGTATGTACATATGTAATTCACCATGTCTCTTGTGTAACAAGTCATCCTTCACCAGACTGAATGAAGAGGCTTACACAATTATACTTTGGAAAAAAAGCACTGGGTAACCCACACAGTTGTACTGAACTGCCATGTTCCACCTCACGTTTTACACCTAGAGATGTTGCAAGCACACCAGCACGTATTTTATCCTTGGTTTAAATCCTTTGGAAAAGGCTCTTCTCAGTGACACTTTGTTCCTTTACTTCTACATCACTTTCAGCCACTTTAAGTTTGTTCCACCTCCTTATTTAACATAAGCAAAATCTAAGGTCCTTTCTGTGATTGTCAGACACACAAAGCACATTACTTAGTGCTGACACCCACAACAGTGTTCCACCAAAGTGCAGGTGTCATGTGTTCCCACTGTGTTCCCATGCCAGAATCAGGCATCTGCCAACCCACACTCATCAACTCTTCCTCGATGTAAAACACAGTCCTTGTGGCTGATGCACCCTACAAAATGAAGATATCATAGCACACGTTACAGCAAGTTCTATCTTATTTTCAACCAGGCTGCTTCCCCACAGATATAAAGAACAGCAATTGCAGTGAATTTCATATTCTGAACTTGAAGTATTTTATTCTTCACACAGATAAAAACAGGCTTAAGGGACCTGCTCCTGTATTTTTAACCACATCTTGATTACCACAAATGAACAGTCTACTGTAGAGTAGCTTTTTTTTTAAAAAAAAAAACCTCAAACTTTCAAATTCAAAAAATCAAAATGTTTATTTTCAAGACTGAGATGATACAATAGAACTCAAAATCAGCAAAAAATAAAGAAAGCTTAGTGAGTAAAAAAAGTCTGGTGTTTGCCTGAAAAAAACCCACCAAATAAATTTCAGCGGAGAACAGAAGATGGTAATACAATTGTTTCCTTTCAGGAAGTTGCATCCGCATTCATAACTGATATTTTACAAATTTATGTGTGCCTGTATATAGATATTTCTTTTGTTTTTAATCAGCTTTTTTCTACAGAGAAGGACTTTTGATCTAGCTTTATCAGAACTGACTCACAGGTATTCAAAAATCAGAAGCAGCATTTCAACCTTTTCTGGACAATTTGGTTTGTTTGGTATAAAAGCTGTTTGCTTAGGGACGTTAGAAACTGACTTGCTACCACTAAAGATTCCAGAAAATGAACAAGTAAAGTTGTGAAATCCCTCAAAAAATACCAGTTGCCAGTGTATGTGCAAGTAAATGCTTTTTTAATTTTTAGCCTTTAACTCAAAATCATTTTCTCTTGATTTAAACAGTACAAAAAATTAGTAACAATATGGATTTTCATTAAACCTTTGTTTCAAAACTTCACAAATGTTTATCTGCACATCAGTGTTTGCTCCTAACAATTGTGAGCATCATTGAAATTGTCCAGAGGAAGACTACAGTAACACAGGCTTTTCCTTATTATAAGACAAAAAGACTTCATATTGAAGTTTATATAAGCTTTGCAGTATGACATTAGCAAATAATACAAATAATGAAATGACATATTTACAGAACTTCTGCAAGAACAACACTTCTGTTTACTTTTAAATTTTTAAGAATTATCTTCAATTCTAATCACAACCAGACACAGAAGGAGACTTGGCCCCATGCTTATATTTCAGTGTTTTGGTTTATTTTCTATGAAAAAAGCTGATATAATAATGAAAAAATTGAAACTTTATCCAAAAGAATCCAGGCACATAGAAAGACTAATGTCACCCCACTCTCTTCTTAAAAGTAACAGTAAGGTTTGCCAAATAGTCCTGCACCCATGTGCCAACTACAATTTAATAAAAGAAAACATACTACCAACATATTTTTCTGTTTCCCATCACTACACAGGGTTCTGTGTTTCACTTCCACCTGCTAACTGTTTCATAGCAGTGAAGTGCAAAGTAGATGAGGTATGAGACACAAATATGACAGGATTTACAATTTTATTAGGGCTTGAACCATTACTCATCTTACACCATAAGAAACTACTTAGCATGCAGTACATTATTCACAGAACAACGAGAGACAATTGAGACAAAAATACCTTTACTGATTCTTCAAAAACTGACTTAACCTAAGAACTGCTATCCATATTCTGTGGCAAGAATATGAAGCCACAGAATCAGAAATAAAGTAAAAAAAAAAAAAAAAAAAAAAAAAAAAAAAAAAAAATCAACAAGACCTGAATGTAAAATGTGGTATTTGGTACTTCAGAAGGAGCTGAAATTTTTCTTTAAACTTAAATCAAGAGTGAGTACTTCCAATATTACACTTTTTTTTAAGGTAAATTCACACAACCCATAATTAAGTAGTCACTAAACAATCAAACAAAAAAAACCTAACTCAAACCAACCCACAACACTCAAAACAAATCTCAAGAACACTTGATCTGCTAAACAAGAACAGCAAAAAGCCATTTACAGTCACCTGCAGGGAATATCTCCCAAAAATATTGAGAGAGAAATTTTGCCTCCAAATAAACGTCTTGCAATAGAGAGGCTACAGAATGCTCCCCAAGAGGTTTGTTTTTTTTTTTTTAATTTCAGTACTATTCTGGGTAGTTGTAGTTTTGGATTAAAACAGCTCTGCTTACCTATTCTGCTTAAAATTTATTTTTGTTATGAGAGCACTTCACATTATCAATCTCAGTCTACTCCTATAAACATAGCATGCTTCCTAGAAGAATAGGGCAGGACTTAGCTCTCAGGACCCCTTCCAAACTCATTCTCAAAAGTTGTGGCTATTGTTGCAGTAGCAGAAGCCAGTGGGATTGCACATTCCAAACCATTCTTTTCATCTCTACAATTCAGATGAGGATTTGGTACTCCAAGATACTTTTTTTTCAGAGAGGAGGTATAAACGACACAGATGTTCAAGCATCCATTTATAACTCTCTTCTCACCTCAGGTGGATTTGAGTGTGTATGTTTCCTAGAAAAAAAAAAATCCTGTACTTTGAGAGTCAAATTGATACTCAGCCATTAAAGATAATACAAACCAGTGATAAAATAACAGGTAGACATGAAGTGGTGTTTTCCCCAATTTGTAAAGGAACGTAACCTACTGAAAGACAACTCAGTAGGCAAAAGAGGGAGAGGATCAAGGAAAGGTAAGAGACAAACAAAAGATATGGGTAAGTTGTTAAAAAAAAGAAAAAAACAAAACCAGAGAGAATAATTGACTGAATCTGCTGAGCTGCTACAAGATTGACAGAGTTGGTTAAGAACAAGGTTAAGAACAAGGTGGAAGCTACCTATAGCTGACTTTTTCATTTTAGACTTTATTTCTTCTTCATGAAATAGTTGAGAGTTCCTTCACTATTAAATTCATAGAATAGTCTAATAGTAGATCTGTGACCTTTGTCCTTTGATTAAATGTGTCTGTCCAGTTGAACACGAACCAGCCATATGCCCTTGCACCAATTAAAGTGAATCATGTACTAGGTGGCATCAGCACAAATGCAACTAGCAGGCAGAGGGAAGTGGTTGTAAATCTCTAGTACTTGAGAGACAGCATCTGAAATATGAAGTTTTGGGCTCCAGAGTACAAGGTACACTAGAGTAAGTTCAGAGAAGGGTCCCTACAATGGTTTAGGCTAGAGAAAATGATGCACAAGTAAAGGCTGAGGGAGATGCATTTGCTTAATCTCAAAATATGAAAGCAGCAAGGGGTCTTACTGTCTTCATGGACGTGGTGAGTGATTACAGTGAAGACTGAATCAGACTTGTTGGAGGTGCTGAGTGAGAGGACAAGAAGCCATGGTCACATACTGCAGCATGTGAAAAATCAAACTGTACAGAAAGGAGGACATTTTCTCTGCAAGAAATGTTCTGGTGCAGAGACCCGTGCAGAGTAGCCAGACAGGCTGTGGAATTTAGTGGCCAGTGCTCAACCCACCACATTAATATTCAAAATCCAGCTGAACAAGGTACAACGCATACAGCCTAACTCTTAAGCTGTCCTTGATTTGAGTAGGAGGTTGGACTACAAGAACTCCAGAGATCCCTTCCAACCCAAGATTCTACAGTTCATCCCTATTTGTTGATAGCCCTCATTCTGTGCTATGATGGAAGCAGTCATCAAAAAGGGCAAAATTCCTGCCAGACTTTTTCAATCAACTTTATATCACGTTCCTCTGGAATGCACTTGATAAGGAAGGATGAATAGCTGTGCTATCAAAATGAGCCTTCTGCCACTGCCTTTTCTTCTTCTTTACCACCAAGCTTCTGCCACACAGTTGCCTCCACACCAACAGCTGTTTCCAAGCCCAGTAAGAACTCACTTCAATCTTCAATCTGCACAGGATTCACACCAGGAGCATGAATACTTGCTTCTCATAAATCACATGATTCTTTCAACTACAGGAACCTATAAGTGCTAGACAGAAAAAAAAAGGATGGATAAATTGCAAAATATGCATATGGACGTCTCAGTTCACATAGTTCCAGCTACTTTGGGGTGTGTTTGTTTTTTCTTTTGAGTAATTATTTTAAGCTCTCAGGATGCTACTCTTGTGAATCAGCAGGTGAGAGTGAAAAGCAAATGAACAGGCACAACATCCAGCTTGAAAGATATATAATTATTAGTACAAAGATGGCTCCTCAGCTGGTGATGCCTCTAAACAACACTACATGCTAATGCAGTGTCACTTACTGATGAAAACCAATACATTCCTGTACTCATGAATATCTCTCCATCTCAGCTACTTTGTCACACCTCCTGAAAAACAGAGAACTTTGTTGGTAGGAATATGAGTATCATTCATCTTTTCTATTACAATTAGTGAGTTATAGAGATTAAGTGAAAAGTTTAGTTGTTTAAGAAAAACAGCAGAAGGCTACATACTCTCTGCACATGTGGAGGCTGGAACATTTCTGTCCTAAACTGTCAAACCCAGATGGTTATCAGAAGACAGGATCTATTTAGTTAGTTAGGTAAACCCTCAGCAGGGTTTACCTAGGCCCTGAACTTCAGCCTGTGGTAACACTGCAAAGTGAAACAGCCAGTGAAAAAGCCAGCCTTTCTACAGTTCTCAATGTGGTAAATACTGTTTAGAAACCACCTTCATCAACAGTTACAAGGGAAAGCCTATCCCCACAATACTCAAAGTGCATTCCCCTAAGAATGAAGAAGCCTCCCAAATAGGAACATCTCCAAATTTTACAGAAACACTTCAAAGTCTTCAAAAACATTTAGCACACTGAGAAGCAAAAAGCCTTCCTGCCTCCGGGGGTGAATGATGCAGCGAAACATCTGCTATACTGACCATCACTGAGGCTGGGAACATTTGCTTCAGGTCAAGACTACGTTTTTAGCTGCACTACAGGGAGAAATCAGGAACTTGCTATTGCAATAGGCTGGAAAAAAAAAAAAATCCACTTGGCTAGAAGGACCCACACTGCAGGCTCCTGTTACTTTTAAAGAGACGAAGAGCAGACTAATTTAACTTAAGAACTGTCTGTTCAGGATCCAGGCTGCACAATGGAAGGAATTCAGGTCTGAGAAAAGCAGCATTCCCTCTCCTTGGAAAAATGCCCTGAGAAGATCAGGGAGCCCTTGACAGACCACTGCAAGACCCACTATTAAACATTTGGGAAACCTCAGGCTAAGCCAGGCCTGTGTCAGTAGAGTTGGTACAGGAAGCCACTCACTTCACGAGGGGGCCTGCAGGAGAACTTTGGCTGCTGCCTTACTGACCCTGTTGCTTGCTCTCCCAAAGGATTTGGAGACCAGGTAAACAGGCATCAGAGAAACATAATAAGCATCCCAAAAACCAGTCTACAATATGATGTCTTCTCTGCAAAATGAGGGGTCACAGTGTCTCCAAACCCAGCTGTTATCCAGGTGCCTATCACTTACTCAGATACCTGCTGCAGAATGTATTCAAATACCCCACAGACCACACTGAGCTCTGCAATGACAACCTTCCTTGATGCGGCCCCCCGGAGATGGCTAGCTCTTACAGGCAAGTCACCCACTTGCCAGTGCCCCAGGAGAACACCGCACTGGGAGTGGGGAAGGGTCCTGGCGACGATGGTTCAGGATACCAACCTGTGAGCCGCTGCTCACTGAGGGTATGGCTGCAATCCGAGGGAGAGTAAAGAGGCAGAGGCAGTCCTTGTAGGCTCGGGGCGACCCAACTATTTAACGGCGTTGAAGGTGAACGAGGTGACAAGGCCCCGAACAAGGGTGTGCAGGGGATTATAGACGGTTGCAAACCAGGGGGATGGAACATTCAACAACCCAATAGGGTTACAGGAGGGGCGGAGTAAGGGGATTATATCATGGCTGATGGGCAAATAGGAACAGGGGGAGGAGAGAAAGGGGTCACAAGGGCCAATGGGGCATCGAAATTAAGGGGAATTCCAAGGGGGTGGACACTGCAAGGATTGGCCCATGTGGGGATTGACATGGAAGGGTCTGTTATAATGGGCAGGTTGAACTGATTGATAGGGAAGGAGCTGGAACAAGGGGAGGAGCTGTGAGGGGAGCAAACCAACTTGGAAAAATGAGAGGGGGAGATTAGGATTGAACCATAACTTCAGGGGAGAAACAAAACTAGGGGCTGCAACACTTCCTTGAGGTAAGAACCTCAAGCTCAGACTGGTGTTGTCTCACTACTTGTCTTCATCACAAAATTGTCCTAATGGTTGGCCAGATGGATTTTAGATACCCGAGATAAGACTTGTTTTATCTAGAAAGATATGTGTATATATATGTACTTACCTTCCTTATGAGCTCATTATCTTGGCCAGTAGCTTTTATCCTTAAAATTTATTCCGGAAATTTATGGTATTGAATATTTTTATATTTGTCTCATAAAGAACAAATAGCATGGTAAACATTGCTGCAGTCCAGTGTGACTCTTCATTAAAAAGAAAATAATGCACATTTTATATGCTTTATGTTTTTAGATAAAGCATTGGTCTACTGTACTGATCCTGTCCACTTTAAGCTACTGCTCTAAACTCAAAATATTATCTCGTATTGTCACACTAGAATGTAAGCATCTTCTTATTTCTGCCCAAACAAATAGGAGTTCAATTCAACCCATACAAACCACCCCATTTGAAAAAGTTAAAGCACTCTTTTTTTACTTCACAAAGATTATGGCTTTGCTACTTTTATAGCGAGATTGATTTTCAAAACTGTATTTGTTCAATTCAAATAGAAAGAAACCAAACAGCTTTTCTCCTGCTAACAAGGGCTTGTGTAACAGCACACTGCCCTTTGTTTCTGTTACTATACCAGTGTTTCGACTTCCATCAGTCTCCATGCCAGTAAAAAGACACAATAAAGGAATTCAGACTCAGTCAAGGTTTACTGTGCTCTTTTCAAACAGAAGAGTAAGGGTGTTGCTAAAGCCACAAAAGAACATTTGTAGCAAAGTTTTGACCACTGCCAAATACTACACTAATAGTAAAGCTTTCAAGGAGAGAGTCAGGGGTGGCCGTGCTCAGAGGATGATTAAGATATGCATCAGACCTATGAAGAATGGAGCAGGAAATTCAGGAATGGAAAAAGCAGCAATCTCTCTGCTGCTCCAGAGCAGCTTCACTTACAGAGTCACTTACTAAGGGGTGGGTAGAAGAAATCCCTTTCCAGCATTTACAATTTCACTTCAATTTAGCACAATGCTATAAATCTTACCCAAAAGCTATTAAGACAATCTTACCTTCCAAAGAGCTTTTCAGAAGGATATTTAATTCTTTAAATAAAGTATATTTTAAATGCCAGGATTTTTATTATGCCAAAATAATTTATACCTACACAATAGGATATCTGACCAGAATTTGGCAAGTATTTACCAGCACTCATCTGGATACATAATACACGAATGCAAATACCTCAGAGGAAAAATGGAGCTGATGTATTTCTTAAAAAGTGTTGTTTGTTGGCTTTTGAGGTTTTTGAAGTGTGTGTGTGTGTATAGATTAACATGCAATATTTTAATGCCTCTTTATTTAAATGACATCTAGAAAAGGACAGCTTCACCTATTTGCATGCAAACAAATACTTCAGACATCTCTACTACCACTTCCCTTGATACAACTAAAACAATGAATACGCACATCAAGAGCACCTGAAAGCAGAGCTCCAATCTATCTAGCTCAAAAAATGTAACCATAATTGTTGTATCATTTATTTCTCTTTTTTCTCCTTCATTAGATCTCCTTTCTTCCTGCTGATTACAATAGAAAAAGATGGAGTTCTCAGTGGTCTGCAGAGGTGCTGGAGAGAAGACATGTGTCCCCTTCTACAGTTTTCCTACTCTCCTTCCTTCTCAGGAGGAGGAGAACACATGCAGAAGACATCAGAAAGCAAAAGCTTGAGCTGTGTGTTCTCCCAGAACTGTCATTGCTCCTGCCACGTGTAGCTAGGCAGAGAAAGAGGAAAGCTGGACATCAGGCACATCCCTTGCAAGGGAAATGTGGGCAAGCACATGAACCCCTCAGAGCAATGAGCAGCCTTTCAAAGCCCAGAAAACAACAGAATTTCTCTTCCTTTCACTGAAAATACAGAAACAGGATGGGATTGAGTTTCCCATTACTGCACAGAGCTCCCATGCTGCCAGTGTCACAAGTGATGCCGTTTTTCAGGCAGGTGGCCACTGCAGGAGGGCTCAGCTACACCAAATGGAATTCAAAGCTTTGCTTTCAAATGTAATCCACTCCTCATTTCCAGGGGGAAAAAAAAGCAAAAAAGAAGTAGTAAGGAAAATACTCTTACCATCTGACACAGCTGGTCTTAGTAAAGACAGTAGGAGGAAACTTCCATGCTAGAAGATTTCTGACATTTAATATCAGGGCCATAAAAAAACTCAGAAAATACCTTAAGTGTTGAGAAAAACAATGAGCAATCCACCGAGATCTTCCAATACAGGAAGAACCTGAGGTAAAAATCATAAAAACTCAAGTCTAAGCTCAGAGCCCAGTGAAAGCATTTCCCTTCTCTCCAGCCAGAGTTGCCTCATATCACAGCTGCAGTGGAAGGAGACTTTCAAAAAAACACAGCAATCAGGACCAGAACAGGCCACTACAATTTTTTGCTTCTCAGCAAATGCAGCAATTGATAAACAGTAGAATTTCCAGCTTCCCTACAGAGAAGGAAGATGTTCTGCAGCATGGTGAACAAGCAGTGAATACTGTATAGACGACCATTTTAAGAAGTCATTAACAAACATGTGTCATTGCACAATATGACATCTGGTGAGTTTTGAGTTTTCTGCATTTCTGCTCCATAAGGAATGTTTTATTTTGGTGACTGTAGTGTCCCCCTATCCTTGTTTCTGATTTTATCCCTATTTATCATTGACAAGACTGTCTCAAACTTTATTTCATCCTTTGTATTTCAACTAAAAAGTTAACAACTGATTATGATTCCACTTCACAGAAGAACAAAATTCAGTGAATATTAATTTATGCTCCATTTCAACAACAAAAGAAAAATTCGAAATTTGTTTCAGCATCAACTCCTAATGTTTCCATATAGCACTGTATCGGGCCCATGTATGCAAGATATTCAGTGTCAGCTACTGTGATTACAAACTAAGTTACTGCAGCCTTCACTGGATACTACAGGAAGGTGACACAGAGTGGCTAATCTAATCATTCACACAAAGGAGTAAAGGTCACAGATGGATCATTACCTCTTAAAGACAAGAAACAATTACTTTTATAACAAAGACGAATTTCAACGTTAATAATAATTGCATTTACAGTGTATGTCACAGAAAAATTGTGGGGGCTTCTTAAAATTATTATGGTAAATACTCACACACACCTATAAAAACTTAAACAAGATTTTATTGTTTACTGAATCTTCATTCCTTCAGACAAATTTGTAATAGCCTTTTCTGAGCTACTCCTTTTCCATTTCTTTAAAACAGCTTACAACATAACTGTTGCAGAAATCTAGTATTTCTGATTAATAACCTATTAAACGCATGCTCTAGGTACAATACAATATCTTACATGTTACAGCTGTAAAGAATTCATGAGTTGGTTGTACATCTAATTCAACAATTTCTTGGCAGTTTATTCTGGAGTCACAGATAAAAGTCTGTTACTCTAATTCCATGAGGATCTTTCTCTCTTGATGAAAAGTTCAGCCAGAAGTAGAAGCGCACACACAATACAAAAAATATTGCTCTATAGAGGCAATACGCCTGATATATCAATTTCCACATTTTACTGAGTATGGTACATGATCACAACAACGTTCTAAAAGAGCTAATGAAAGCCATTGTGTCCTAATATGCTTCTCTAAAATTTTGAAAAATTGAGGTTTAAAGTGTGTCCAGATATGGTTTTCAGCTTAAACTCCCCTGAGCCAGGCAGCCTTATTAGACAGAAACCTCATTACCTATGTAATGTAAATACTACCTATATAATGTCATCATAGGCAACAGTTGCACAACTTCCAGTTGCTATTTACAATACCTGCTTTCAGGACACAAATCTTGCTGACATCTTTAGAAAAAAATTCTCATGTTCTGAAAAATAAAGACAAGTAGCATTGCTAACCATTTACATGCCTTTAAAACTCTCCTTCTAGAACTCCAATGCTTCTCCATGGTCTCAACCTTCTTAAGGTTGTTGTATTTTTTTTTTTTTAATTGTCTCACTTATACACCAGAAAGATCCTATGGTAGCCATGATGGTCACCTGAGATCTGTTGACAAGGATGGAGATGAACCCAGAATGGGTGGGTTTTGCCCAAGAGGGTTATGTGGAAAAAGAGAAGCTGACATCATCTTTCACATTATCATGATGTAAGGGAAACCATGTCACATTACTCACCCATGCTCATCTTAATAGGCAAATTTTCTCTGCTTGCAGCCTCCACCAGGTGTCTCCTGGCCTCCATCACAGCTTCCTTTTGTTTGAGGTTCATGAAGGACTCCCAGAGAGCTTTGGCAGCCGGATCACTGTAAGAAAACGACACTGTTACATTAAACATTGCTTGAATAATGGAGTAAACGTAAGACAACATTTATGTTTTGAGATGAATGCTTCTATTTGCTAATCTCTCATGTGGGGAGGATACAAGCAAAAATAAAGTGATAAAAAGCTTGATTATTCTTAGTAGAACAGTTGCTACAGTTTTACAGAAAAGCTAAAATTTTTTGCTACTCATTTTAAAGCATTAGAATTCACATATAATAAATAGGCATGTCATTCTAAAAGTAACCACTACTGTTCAACCATGAGAATATCCAAAACAGTTCAAACTTCTTCACTTACTACAAAGCTATGGAAAGGATGGGTTCTAACTTCCCCGTGTGAGTTTATATCCAAAAGCTGGTACTTCCAATGCTGAAGGCTGTTGTTATAATTTTGATGAACTACTGTCACTTTGGGTTTCATGGATTCTCTGTATGTGAAATGAATAATCTGTAGCAGAAATTAACTGTCCTTATGATTTCTGTAATTACAGATTTCCTTTTTTTTTGTTGTTGCTGCTAAACTTAAATTAGGCATATGTGTAGCTCATTTGCCCTCAGCTCCCTGTCTTTCCTCCAGGACACTGCATCTGTTGCTACTGTTAAGGAATTCAGTGTTCTCTCAGTGGCAGGGAAGGATAAGGTAGGAGAATCCCTAGCTTGGGGCTATAGCCACACATTGGGATTAATTTGCTGATATTTCTTTTTCATTTACTTTTTGTTTTAAAGGAAAAGCTTCCCTCTGTTTTTCCCTCAGGAGACATTTAATTCCTTAAGACATTTTGATGTCATTTAAAACATGCTTATAAACATGCCAAAACAAGGTTTGTTTCATGGAAATAGAAATTCATAGTAGTTCATTTGATACCCATTCCAGAGCAGCTGTTCTTATGCTCTGCTGCAACAGCAGGGCTGTATTTAGCAAATCTGTGCTGTCTCCCAAACCAAGGAAATCACCAATTCCCATTTCTGACATCCAAGCAATCCACATCCGCTGTCAAAGCCTGAGTGGGTAGAAGGACTGTGGGAAGAAGGTTGAGTTACCCTTCTTCTGAACAAATCACAAATTAATGGGAAGTGCAAATTTCACCCTGGTGCCACGGTTTAAAGAAAAAAAAAGAAAATCAGATGACCTAACACTGTTTTTCCATTTTTCTTTCACACAGCGCAACTCGACTTCCTAAAAACAGAGGCAGGAGGCAGCACCTCCCAAAAGCAGCTGGGGCACCTGCAGCAGCTCCCTCTACTCTATACCAAGTGCAATCTGAGCTTTGGTGCTGTGACTTTTCATGATTCCTCATAAGAAAAAACTACAGTGATATGTAACATACAATAGTGCAAGAAATGAGAGAATTCCAAAGCAACTAGATGCTTCAATACAACAAAAAATATACTTTATGGAAGGGGTTGTCATGCACTGGGACAGGTTCCCCAGGGAAGTGGTGGAGTCAGCATACCTGGAAGCATCCAAAAATTAGCAGATCTGGCACTTTGCGGTATGGTTTAGTGGGCATGGGAGTACTCAGTCAAAGGTTTGACTTGATGATCTTGGAGGTCTTTTAAAAGCTCTGACTCTATAAATCTCAGGTATGCTACTTTTACAGATTATCTACTCAATCTACTCCCCATCCAACATCACTTATAAATGTACTGTATTGATCCTGTTCACATCACATTCACAGAGTATGTCTCACTGTCATTTACAACTGTGCCTGAGGTTTGGATTTTATAAGGCCACTGCATTGCCTGATAACTAATCCCTTCCTGAACATACAGTTCGGATACCAAATCTATAGAGATCAGGAATTGGACCTGAAACAGCATGAA
Organism: Phainopepla nitens; assembly: GCA_013400175.1. NCBI lineage: Eukaryota > Metazoa > Chordata > Aves > Passeriformes > Bombycillidae > Phainopepla > Phainopepla nitens. The sequence goes on from VXBQ01010787.1 coordinate 455,821, forward strand.
GCTAGGTTTAAAAACACTTTTTTCCCTATTTGGAAGAAAAAAAGTCAAGCTTCTGTTTCAGATCTTTAACCTGTTCTCATTCTCACAATTCTCTTCATCGCCATAAACTTGAGCACAGAATCTCACATAAAAAAGATGCCAGGAGCTAAGCCTTTCAAACAAAGGAAAACAAGCAACATAAGGAAACTAAAATAAAAGCCTACCAGATTTTGCACAGGTTTTTTAGTCTCATCTTTCTCACTCCTACATATCATAAAGATACTTAGCAAAGAGTAAAGTGTGGAAAACTCATCCTAAAAGCAACTGTAGAAGTCAATAAAAGAGTGCATGTGATAAGGTTACACCATTTTTCCATAATCCTTGCTTGCTGCTCTCCCTTTCCACACCATGTGTGGATCAGTCCTTTTACTTTAGATGGCAAGGTCTTTGAAAGCAACATGTATCATCCTATACTGTATCATCACTACCAGAAGTCCCTGTTTCAGCTGGTACTTCTACTTAACAAACTTTATAATATTACTCCAAAATAACAGGCCCATTATTTTAAACTAAACAAAGAAACAAAAATTAAGAATGAGTCATAGTAATGCTTTAAGAAAACAAAAAAAAGGGAGGGGTGTGGATTTGCTGTTTGCTTTGTATATTCTTTCTTCCTCCTTTAGCCATAGTAAGTTTATCTTTAATCCTAAGGACCAAAGTTTGCAGGACCCCTGAGGGTTGCTTTAATAAACCAAAATTAGCAAAAAGCAAAACAACTATGGTACAGACTGAAAGGAGATGAGTCAGCCACACTCCTGGATGCTACATCTCTGTCATCCAGAGTTTCTGGAGACATTTCGCTTCCCACTGCTTTGCAGAATACTTAGTGGTTTAGGTATCATATTTAACTATATATAAGCAGGATGAGGTCAATGTATATCAACAGCTAACACAGTCAACTAACGAGGTCAATCCACAAAAAAACATTTTTAAGCTTTTTTTTTTTTAATATAATAGGGGAAAAGAGCCACAAAAGTACTTGTGCTAACACTTTTCCTGTCCCTCCTCTGTAACCCTTTCCAAGAAAGGCTCTTGCTTTGAAAAACACCCACTCTTAACCTTCATCAGTGACAAGACAGGAATGACTGCTGGGAATGAGTCAGTAGGACACATCACAGGGCTCTGGTGTTGCCTCTTGCCTCATCTGAGAAGTTACCACAACATTTTCCTTTCAGAGATTTCTAACAGTCAGAAAATATATTATCTTATCTTACTCTTTTGGGGAAACATTTTTCTGCAACTGCCTTCCAGCTCTTGTCATGGTGCCCTTTCCCTCTTTTTTTTCCCATCTGCAGTTCTTCTACTTTGGTGCAAATGCCTCAATCCAGTGGCACTGGTAATCAGTGATTTCTATGGAATCCAGCAACCCAATCCAAATTTCTCTCTCGTCTTGCATTCCTTGACTTCCCAAGAACTATATATTGATTTTACACATTATCTAGTCAATCTCTGCACTCTGAAAGTAGTTTTCTGAAATGAAACAGGGTTTTTTTTAAATATTCAATGTATTACAAAACCTTTAAAATATATTGTCTGATGATAGTTTGCTTAAGAAAAAATAAATCCTTTACAGTTACACAACTGTACAGCTCAGAGATTCAATAACATCCTTCAAAATAAATGTCACAAAATTAGGTAATTATTACAGTACACACTTCTGTGCATTTCTATTACAAAATGTTTTGCAAAGCACCGCAAGCTTGACAAAGAGAACACTAAAATTCAGGGGTCTCTCCAATAAATCAGTTTCACCAACAGGGGTAGAGTTTTGCTCACAGATTTGATACCCTGTCCATTTCTTTTATTGCTATAGTCATTGTATTGTACCTAATCAACCAGTTATTTTAGAAAACAGAATTTAATAAAAACAAGCATAGCAGTAACCTGGTAGAAAATTTATTAAACAAAAATATCACATTAAGTCCAGAGAAAAAGCATAAGTCTTTGAAAAGCCACATTGGACACAGTTATACCATTCAATTTACATTAAAGCAGTCTCTGACAGACATCTCACAATTGCAAATTTCTCCCTTCCCCTCATACACAATTTTTTAAATGAGACATTCTCTGTTCCAAAACTAATTAAAACTTAATTTGTACTTTAAAATGACAGTGAAAAAGATTATAAAGAAAGAGGGAGAAATCTAGACAACTAAAAGATCCAGCTTCCCTACTTCTGGTATTTGCACGCCAGCTTTCAAAGCTGAATCATGAAGACAGAGGGGAAAAGGACAAAGTCATCAGATCCATAGTCTATATAAATCCTAAAATGAGACACCAGCTGGCAAGAGTGCCAGGAAAAAGATGCTGATGAGAACCAGTCAGAAAGACCGGGATGTTCCATGCTGACTAAAGCTTGATGCAGGTGCCTCAAAGCAGTTAAAATTTGCAGGCTCCAAAGGCACACTTTCTCTAATTAAAGAGAGGAGAGATAGAAAACCAAAAATAAAAATCAATAATAAAACCATTTAGCCATGAAGTGGCTAACTAGCTGGCTTCTCAAATTTATAATATCCAAAGGAAAGATCACACAATGAAATCTGTTGCTTACAAGGTGCAGAGAGAAAGCCAAAACTCTGAGCAGAAGTAAGGGTATAGTATGGTAAGAAGTTCTTTTGGTGATGGCTCACTAGCTTCAGCAATACTCACTGTGGGGGAGTTTGCTCTCATTCCCATGGAACTCATTTCAGCAATGTGTTCTGATAATTAAACTAATTTGTTTGATCTAGACATTTACAGGTTGATTATCAAATGCCTAATCTTGCATCTGTTAAAATAATTGTAACTTACTCTCTTGATCTGGTCTAGTTCAGTCCTGCAACGACAACACTGCCAAGTTTATCTGACAGACAGGAAGTATCCCTATCCCTGATCATCTGTCGGCTTAGTTTCAAAGCTACTCATTTTGAACAAATTTGGGGGAGAACAGGGGAGGTTGGTGGCACTGGGATGTGCTATTACCAAGCTGGAGGCAGTAATCTGGAAATAGGTGAAATCAAGCATCAGTCAATGGAGAGCAAACTCTCAGAGCAGATACAAAACTAGAGGCAAATACAGAAATCTGGGGGCAGTCATCCTGAGGGGGTCCCATGCACAACACCACAATTTACCCTTGGCTGAAATGACATGTGTCTTGCTTCATACCACCATTACAGAAAGATATTTACTTCCCTTACTGCTTCAGGTCTTGTCTATTATTCACAAATTATTAAAATATGGTCTTCCGGGTCTCTAATGCAAAAGCAAAAGGTTAGGAAGCAATATGCCTATACTAGAAAATATGTTCATTCAATTACTAAGTGCTCCTCATTTACCATTATGTTTTCAGATATATCAATAGACCATTCCTAACTCACCCAGCATTTACAGTATTAGTTTGGCAATATATTTCTTCAATCAGCATGAGTAATCAACCAATAAAAACAAGTCAAACACTCTTGTCCAAGCAGCATACCATAATCACTAAAATTATCAGCCACATATGTAGTCTCTGGCAAGCCATTGCAAATTATTATGACGTGATCTAACTCCCAGTCAAGGAAGATAAAAGTGACATATACATTATCTATTACTGGATTTTTGTCTGGACTTCTTTGCCTAACAGGACAAATTCAGGTCATCCTGTTTTCTCCTTATAAAACACTGGCATTTTTTCCAGTTACATGTAGGCCTTGCCATGCCCCTAGGCTTACTGAAAAACAGGTCAAGAGTCCCTTCCATAACCTTTTAAAAGGCCAAATTGAGAAATCAGTATCTACATAAAGTTTCCTTTACAGATCTCCTGTAGCTTAAATGAAGGAAGAAAAAGATGACTTTGTAGAGTTTTATTTTGGTTTTAAACCTCCTGGTGTCAGGTGAAAGCACAGCCTATATCATAACATCATAAACAGCAAATAACTAGGTGGAGGACATCATATGAGCAAGATATTAATACAGAAGAAAGAATAAGCAAATGTTCTTATTTATACACCTGGCAAAGGACATCAGATTTCAAACAGCAATTTGCTGACACAGGCTCTGAATAGGAGACAGAAAATAACTGTGAGTGGGCTTCAAAAATTAATCAACTGAAATGACAGAATTTCAGCATAACAAAGTAGTTGTGTTTATACTTTCATAAATAAAAAAAATATTAGAAAGAAAACTGTAGTAGTCTCAACATGTGACAGATTCTGTGGCTATTGTATCAGCAAAGCTTTCACCTTTCGTCTATACAGCTTTACAACTCAGCTGCGCCTGTATATTTTCACAAGAGGAAGGGAGAAGGGGAAAATTCAGTAAAGATTAAATCAGAGGGTCATTAATACCACAAAGCTGCCCACAAAGCCGAGTGACTACTAAAAAAAAAAAGTGTGTGCTGCCAAGTATTGCCTTTGCAATAACACATTTCTTTAACGACAATGCAACACCCACATTAAGTGCACAGCACTTCAAAAAACAACACCAAGTGGTCAGAAGGCCATTACTATGAAGGACAAATCCATTGCTGCAATATGTCATTTGAATGCCAATAAACCAAAGAGAAGCACAAGGCTGGGATAAGATGCAACGATTTGGCTTTGAGCCTGGAGCAAAGGGCCACATATCAAGAGACATCCTCCCTCCTCCAACTGCCCTGCTGTTTGGGACACAGAGGAGGCTGTGCCAAGGCTGCTCCAGGTGTACTCTGGATTCCTGGGAAGCAGTGCCAGCCTGACAGCTGTGGTGGGGACAGCCAAGTGCCTGACTGCACCCCAGCACACATACAGCAGCCCCCCCAGTGCAAACAACCAACAACACCTGGAATAGCCTGCCTGGAACAGCAGCTCCTCCGTGCCATGGGGACTGTGTGGACATGCTGTGGGGAATACCAGCTGCATGAGAAGAGCTCCACACTGCCATGTTCCCAGAACACAGCTGGGCCCAGAGAATGAAGCTGCTCTTCATTTCATCCTTCTGAAAGTGACCAAACAGCTTCAACATAATTTATCTAAAATTTTCCATATAGAAACAGCTATCAGTATTTCCAGGAGCTCAGTCTCTAGCATGGCTTCAATTTGAGCACGTCCCAAGCATGTGCTCTCAATGGGCTAGGCCAATGTGTATTCAACTAAAGATTCAACAATACTTTACTCAGAGAAAAAAATACAAAATCCACAAAATTTCTGTTTTCAGATAAATGTAAATTACACATGCCCAGAAGGGACTAACATTATTTCTAAGAAAGCAAAATAATGTTAAGTTTTAAAGTGGTTCCTAGCAGTGGGCTGTCATTGTGCTGTTGAACAATTTATACGGTTGGCAGATCTGCTCAGCCTAATTAAAGGCACATCAGATAGTAGAAACTGGAACTATTTTCCAATCCATTCTAACCTTAGAAAAAAAAAAATCATACAAAAAGCTAATGTCATCTTGGTATTGTGCTTGCATAAAACTGCAGGAACATGAAAATTACCACTACACCTCTGCCACAGATTAGTAAAAATCTTGCAACATGGCATAACACAAAAAATCTTTTAAAAAACAAGTTCTTTGCAGCCCTTCAACTTAGAACATTGATCTCACATCCTCACTTAGATGTATGCTAAAATGCTCCTATGTATTGGTTTTTATGATTAGAACACAAAGCAAATAGTACAAAAAAAAAGTACAACAGCCAATATTAAAGAACATAAATATGATCCTGAATAATTTAATGGCTACTTCCCAGTTTCACTCCAAGCCCTAAAGCCACTCGCTGGGTGTAATCTGTCCTAGACTCAACTGTGGCTGTATACTTTGGCACTGAGTCAAAACAGAGAGGTTATTGTTTGATTTATATGCCAAGGGCCTCTCAGATAAAGGGCTAATAGCAGGCTGATAGCTTCAGCCTCTGCATATGGTGTTTATACAGACCGTTCTTTCCCCTCCCTCCTTTCTGTGTATACTCCAGGAAGGCTGTGTCACATCAAGATCAAGTTAATTAATTAACTCATACTAGCATAATTTGATTGATAAAACAATTGATTCACTACAGGTCACACAGAGTTCTGTTAAAACACCAACTTTTCTGCCTCAACAACACAAGGCTTTGAGATTTGCATTTTTCCATGCTGCAAACATGAATTTTAAAGAAATAATCCCACTAAAAAATAGATGAAAGAAGCTATGAGAAATTAATCTGTCAATTAAAGTGCACTGCAAAGTTCAGAAACTAATCAGTGCTTCATGAGATATTTAAGCAAAAAATAAATCATGTCCTTCAACAGAAAGGGTCACATAAATGAATTTTCTGTATTGTTAGTTCTGCAAACTATTGAGCTTCCCCCAAAAGAAAACTAGAGGCCTTGCATATGTGATATACTTTGCTAGTTACTATATCCAAACGAGGAGTATTTCCTAGTACAAAAGTTTCTATATGGTTCAAACACTTCAGAATAGTCCAGTATGACCAAGTCATTATTTATTAGATCTTACGGAACTTCATTACCAAAGTATACAGTAATTACTTTTCTGCAAGACAAACACTGTAAATTTAATTTAAAAAATATAATCTAGTTTCAAAAATATAGACAAAAATCATTACAATAAGACTAGACGTTTAAGAGCCTTTTGTCACCAATTTATTTTAAAACACTTACTTTAAACAACAGACATAAAAAATAAGCTGCCAGGCATTTTAAAAGTAGTTCTGAAATAATATTTAAAGTGTTGCAAATCAGCTTACAGCCACCAAGGCTGAAGGGCTTTGAGCAAAACTGTGAGCTGGTTATTAGCCACAGTTTTACAATGGATTCTCCTCTGGACTACCTGAAATATCTGTGGTGATAAAAGAGGTGAGAAGCAACAGGAGTTTGTCAGTTCAGTGTATGCTGTTTAATATCCAGGTATACATACAAAGGAAGTACAGTATTCACTGGACTAATACAGTAGATTAATTCATAAAAAGGCAAGATTTGCCCCTAGAAGTCAAAAATTTCTTAATATTTTGCCTCCTCCTCTGTTTTTACTTTGGCATGCGCCTCCTTGTGCCAGTAATACTGACCCAGCGTGCAAAATCACTTTGCAAACCAAACCAGGAGCAGAGAACTTCCTTTGCCTACTCCTTGACAGCTGGCAGGTGCTGCCAGGCAGTTCCACAGGATACAGCCCATGTTTTCCTTCATTACTGGTTTTGCCTACAACTGACTCAACATGGCCATAAAAAACCCCAACACGCAGAGCACATGGGTTACTCTTTGAAAGCTCTGCCTCACAAAAGAAGGGTACGTTGTGGAGTGCACCAGGGGAAAGTTGGTTAAAACACACCAATAAGACAAGGAACAGTTACTGTACACAAGTTATCATATTCAAGCCATGATATTTAGCTTCATAAAGGTATACCAACAGATACTGACGCTTCAAGGCAATGCCAGTCATGTAAACTTGAATTTTGCAATCATTTTCAGATGTGGGATGATAAAATAGATTTTTGCTTACCATTAGGAGAAGATGAAATAAGATTGACAAGGCACAACCAGTGACTAAGATCAATAGTAATATGAAAGTGTTCTTTGAATTTGTTATTGAACATCATGAGAGAATAAGTTTCCATTTATCTTACAAAGAAGCATATGGAAGCATGGGACAGGATTTTCACAAACATAGTCGCAAGGTCTAAAATATGTTGAGAACACAAAAAATCAAAAGTTTATTTCAGATAGACAAAAATTGTGAAAAGAGTGATATCAAACCAGTTTTTAAACATCATCGTAATTTTAAATTGCAAAACTGCTGTTTTGTACAAACTATTATCTTTGTAGAAGAAAACCATGACCACTATACTCCAAACCAGGAAGAAATATGCTCCCTGTTATCAGCAGAGCATGGGAGAACTTAAAAATAAACATTTCAAGAGGACGCAACCAACACAGCAACCCCAAAATGTCACAAAGCTTCTCTGTTTACCTACAGCTCTTTGCTTTGGGATGAATTCTTCCTCCTTCCTTTATAGATAATTGAAAGTAAATCAGACTCTTAACACTTGACATCTTTTTGGTCCCACAGGTGAACTGAATTGCAATAAAATTTAATAAATAATTATTAAAAGGTTGGGAAGGATTCAGTTCACATCAGGAATTGATTAAAAAGAAGGGAAACAAAACCTCCCATCAAAAGTAAATGATAACATAGCATTCTATATTTTCCCTTTTTTTTCCTTAAATAAAAAAATAAAAGAGAAACTTAACTCTATTTGGCTCATTCATAGATCTACTTTACAGATGGCCATACTTATAAATTAAAATCCATACACAAGTCTGATGAGTGTGGTCAACCACCATCTGAAGCATGTTTGTCTCTTGCCAAACCCACCATCTCCAGTTTTATCAAACATTTCCTCGATCCAAGCATCATGTAAACTTGCAAGGACAAGTATTTTAATCACAGCCTTGTTTCATGTGGATCTAAATATAGACATATATATATATATATGCTGTGATACACATACAATAAGTATTTTGGCTTCAGAAAGCCAAAAGGTTTAACATACACACTGCAGCATCTATGACACAAAACAACTTTGCTTGCTAACAACCACATACATGAGACAGTGCAGCTGTGCACAAATGATGTTATTAAAAAGCAATGCAACTCCACTCATTGCTGCTTCCAATATCAAAGAAATACAGAGTAAACCAATGACACCAGTGTGCATTAAACCAAGACTGCAGAAAATAATCTCTGCACTGTATTTTACCATAATACAAGTCAGTACAAATGCATGTATGCACAGGTACACAGAGTACCTGAAAATTACGAAATCCTCTTATTCTATTCCATTTATATAGACCAGTAATACAGAATTTCTTTTTCAGCTTAATATTAGAACAGTTAGTGAAAAATTTCTTATAAAATATCCAGAGTTTTTTTCAATGTAGAAAATATATATATGTCAAATTATTCGGTCACAATAATCCTCCAGCCAGATAGCATTTCTATGTTTCAGCTGATTATAGATGGCCAATACAACCCTTTCCTGTGCTAAAAACCAAAACTACACAGTCCAACAAACAGCTTAGGGAGCGATGGGTTCTCGTCCCTTTTGAGTTCTGTTTATTCTAGCTATTCCCAAGACCATTAATATCCATTTGAACCTGTAAACTTAAAGGTCAACAAAAGGTGAAACATAAGGAAGCAATATAATATGGCATATTCAACTAGATTATATATAGTGAAACATGAAGGCAGTTTCCTTAAACTACACTTTTAAATTTTTTTTTTCCTTAGTAGTAGAAAAGATAGGAAGATAAACTCCATGTTAAGCCAGAGTTTAATTTGGAGGATTTACAGAAAGACTAGCAATTCCTTTTAGTTAGTAATTTTAAAATTAACTAACTCTGCCTTTCTAGAAAATGCTATGCAATCAGAATGAATGGAGTAGAAAAATAGTTATCAAACAGTCCAGAGATGGAACAAAAATACACGCCCAAAATTGTAATATTGTACAAATGTCTTACCACTGTCACAAGCAACATGAACGCTCTAACCCAAGTCTGCATTGACTGCTGTTGTTAAGCTACAGCAGTGACATGTTATGTTACATGTATAAGCTTGTGACCAGCAGCACTGGGAACACACAAAAGTCTTACAAACACACCACCTCTCAAGATCAAGAGGGGTTTGTCTGTGGACTAAACATCAAACAAAGTCTCTGCAATTCCTGGACTACCTTTCTTCTCATAGCTATCCTTCTGCAAATGACACATGCCAACACTAAAAAAGCTATGCATGCAAATAAACCAGATCATCTCTATTTGTGACTTCAGAAGAAAATACAGATATAAATCGTCATGCCCTACATGTGCTGTGGCACCGATAGCAGTACTTCAAATCTGAAAAATAAACTGACTAAACAGAAGAGGCTGACATTGCAGGGAGAAACTGCTTGGATCTGGACTCTTCATCTTCCCAAACTACCCTGTGAAAAAGATAACTAGTGCTTAATTCCATAAAGCCCTGTTGCCTGCAAATTACAAAATTACTGGATTTAGGTTACTGACCGGTACACCAAAGCTCCCATTGGAAAATTCTGATTTAAATGTAACGCTGTCACACAAACACACATACTGGAAGTCATGTAAGCAAACTGACTTAGCTCTCCAACTTCATATGGCAGCTGATACTGCTACAAGACAATTTTTGCATCAGCCATCAAATGTTTTGGTAGAGAGAACATTTCTCCAAACAAGTATGGCTGCTCCGGGGAACTACTGGAAGAAGAAACAGTACCAGCATAAAACGGCTGGCAAAGGAGCAGGTTCAACCTAAATAAATTTCTGAAGCCGGCTCTACTCACATTCTACAAAACCAACTGCCAGCGATGTTTCACACCATTACATGACTACTGTGCAAACTGCAAAGTTTTTTGTCGTCATGCTTATTCTGGAAGATGTTACCCTGAGGCAAGTGTTGAGGAAACAAAGGCACATTTCGGAAGGTAAGGACTGTAGGAAAAGGAGCCCATGCAGAGCTGTGCTGCTGGCCAGGCTGAAGCATGAGTGGAAGGGAAGCATTAGTCATGCAAACAGCCTGAAACAGAAGCCATGCCTGGCCATTGTATCAACAAGAAACAGATCATCGTCCTCGCCTGAAGTCCTTTTATGACAGTTACTTATCGACTTCAAGAACCTCTGAAGTCTATAATCTTGCATGATTATTACCCTGCAACCAAATGCCTCTGAATGTTTTAAATACATGCATTTCGGTGTGTCTCTTTCAAAAGCTGGATTATCTGAAAAACTTTACTGAAAGTATATCAAGAAAAGAGGGATTTTATTAATCTTTTTTTAAGGCTTATTCTTTTTTGATCTACAGCAAGTGTACTTAAACACGAGGTTGGATCATTTTAACCCTATTTGCTGACAGCCAAAGCAGAGGGAGCTGGAAGTTTACTTTGAGGGTAATGGAGAACAAACAAGACGCCTCTCAGGAAAGTAGGGCTGGTTTTGACAGATGCCAACAGATCTTTTGGTCTTACTAATCCTTGAAGTATTAAATCCTACTAAGCTCCATCTTGTGTACTGACATGATTTTGAGCATGTTCTGTGCAAAGAGAAAAGCAGATTAACTATCCACTGGGCAAAGTATCCTAGCTCTGAGATGTGGTCAGGACACCTTAAAACAGTTTAACTCTATCCTTCCTCTAATCCCTAGCTATTCCTTTTTAAAATTATGTTTTTTAAAAATACATAACACATACTGTTAGAATTTTTTATCTATTAACCAGCTGGTAACATTCCCTCCCTTCTGCAATAGCTTCACAGCACTCATCTCTGCAGAAGAGCCTTTATTACAGGCAACACAACATTTAGCCTCTCTAAAACTTTTCCATTATTAAATAGTACTAAAGGAGATTTTAAACAATTATGGTGATACTGAGGCACTCTGTGGATAACGACGCATCATACTTGAACTTGGACAAGCAAGTTTCAGTTCCAACCAAGTATATGGTAGTGTTGCTGCTTCTTGACAGGTCTAGGAGTGCTCCTTCCTATTCTTCTCTTGCACCCCCACCCCTACAGTCATAATAAATTCCTTGGAAGTCTTCAGAGATTTATCAAAAGGATCAGAAGGAATAGAAAGGTAAGGGGTGTAGCCTGGAACAGTATGTGGATTCATTGTCAAATACAGTTAAAAACCAACCAAACAAAAACCCCAACCAAAAAAAAAAAAAAAAACAACCTAAAAAAAGGTTACACCATTCAAAAGCAGAAGTGACACCTGATATTTAGACCTCCAGAGCAACAATTAAATGCAGACTGGTCCAAATAAACAACCAAGCACACCACAGCAATTGGAGGACTGCCAGAAACAAAACAACTGACATGTTGTTTTGACAGATGAACACTGAGGCCAGTTTGCTTCCTCCAAGAAAACAAATGAAAAAAAATCACTGAAAAGTGAAATTCTTTCTTTCAGAAGTAGAATTTCTTATTGTGACCTGATCCACCCTGTTTTCCAATTAGCAGATCTGGATATAAACTACTTCACAAGGTAAAGGGAAGGATTGATGCTGAAAGGCTTCCCAGATATATCACAGGCCTCTTAGCCCTCTTACCCACTGTAATAAAACATGCCATCATTCCAGCATTACCCCAAAATTCACTCTTGCTCCTCTAACAGTGGCCAAACTCTGCAGGGGTGAAGGAAAAAAATGTGCATACAAATACTTTCTTAAAACTTTCTACTCATAACCATCACTTAACCCTGTCTGAGTTTCAACTGGCTGCCTTTTCGTCCAAGCAAATGTTTCAGCAAAACTTTTTCATTCCTAAAAGCTGCAGGACAGCTTATGCAGAATGCCAGACTGAGTTACTGCATGAACCAAGTTAATTGAAAGCTTCTGAGTAGGATTTTGTGCACTACAAGGTACAGCAAAATTCTTGGCAAGGATCTCTTTAAAATGTGTATATTAAAGAGTTACTTGTCAGGGATTTTAATTTCAGTTTTGGACAAAGCAATGAATTATACTAAATATAAAGTCTGATGCTTACAACAAACATATTGCTTGAGAATATTACATGTAGCACAATAGGTTACTTTAGAGCATTCTGCTCTGCGTTTTAAAGCTATTGCATAAGGTTATTTTAATAAAAATGATTCCAGGGAAAGAGCAGTTAGTAATGAGGTGCTGACAATTGAATCTACATTTAGGGACAGCACTGGAGTGCCAACTCCACTTTTTACAGATGTGCTGCTTAGCTATCCAGTAGATGTCCTTAGGGCTTGTAAGACCAATGTATTTTGGGTCACGTTTGGCAGCAGAGATAGATGAGACAAGTGAAAACATTTACCAAGAACACATCTGACGTGTGTTTTTCTTATTAGAGAAATGTAGGAAAATAAACCCAGATACCATGGAATGCCAGGAATTCCTTCTCCTCAATGTTTTTGATTTACAAGGCCAATTTTTGGTAGTCTCCTTTGACCTCCCGCCTTCATTTGCTTGCCTAAAGCCTGGAGTCATCAACGCAACCTCTTGACAAAGTCATTTTGAGGGCTTAATGTACAAAAATACACCTTCATCACAGATGGAAAGACAACTCTTTGCATAAATGACTCAGTTACCACAAAAATCATTGCTTACTAAGTTTTATGGCACAACTAGTCAAAAGAGTCAAAGATACTCTTTTTATAACTTGAGAACAAGCATTCAAGTACATACTTTGACATTCAAAATACATCATAAAAAAATCTGAAGCAGTCTTTACATCTTAAAGATGAGATGTTTGAGCACGCAGGGCCAGATTCTTTGCTAGCATGTTGGTGAAACTTAGATCAACTTGAGGGCTGGGTCCTGCATATCTTCATTATTCCCCTTTCTTACTTCAAAGTGGCACATTCATCATAGTTTCAATGCAAACTTAGAGCCCTAGCTTCCTCAGATCTCAGGCAAACCTAATATGGACAATTCTAGCCTTCAAAACCAAACTGACAGCTATTCAGAAAGAATAAAGCGCCAGTCTCAGGCTTTCATTCTTACAACTATTTCCATACTCTGGTTGATCTGTCATGAGAAACAGATAAGGACTTCTGTCCACATTGCATATATTTATACTTTGTTCTGGGTATCTTCTCACCACCTCTACCTGATACACTTCTGTCTGCCACAGAATGAGTGATGAGAGCAGAAGTTTGTCCTAATCCAAAATCTCTGGATTTTTTAGTCGCTTTTTGTAGTCATTCAATATTAACTCTGCATCCTCCTCCTAAAACAGGCTTCTACAATTAGTGTGTTTGGTGCAATCCAATTCCCTCCTCCTCCACATACCCTCCTTACCACCAAACCAAGCATCCCATTGATGGCATTTTCTGACCTGTCAAAGAAGGTCTGAAGCCATGACCCATTCATCAATAACAATGGCAATTTCTTCTGCTGAGGTTAATTTCCCTTTTTTTTTTAAGGTGTAACTGGAGCTTAAGCAGCCACATGTAGTGTACACATTCAGCATGTGTTCTGTGGCTGTTTCCAGTTACTGAAAATGACATGATATGGATTTCTTTTTCTTCTTACTTATTTAAATAAGTAGTAGAGTTGTGCAGAGAATTAGGTAAGGTCATAAAACTTTCTCTCTCCCACAGAGGTTGGAAATCTTTTCCAGTTGAAGATCATTTAAAAAAATATACTCACAACCTATGGAAACTAAGTGGTACTTGGTGGAGCACAGTCATCCAGAACCTGCAGAAGGACTTCTTGGGGGTTGCAGGTCATCAGGGCATAAGAACTGGCTTGGCTTGGTCACAACCCCTTTTGAAACTGTGAACAGTTATAAAATAGCAATTCCCATTTCAGTATCCCCAAAATACGCTTCAGGAAAAAGAACACACAAACACTAAACCTAGGCATCACGAGTTAGATTCCAAAGATCTGCCACCTAAGTAACAGAAGCCACACTAAATATTATTTAGCCATGCTAAATCTCAGAAAAGAATGCTGGACTTTTGGCTCAATTACATTAAAATCAATAGTTGTGTATGTATTTATCTGTGAAAGATTCTATCTACTTTTCAAAGTAAAAGCATCTTCAAGTTCTGACAGGTAAATAGCTGACTTCACATAAATTTAAGCCTTTGTAAACTTTGATTCCTGGTTCATATTCAGCCTGGAATCATGAAATAACCCAAATCATATAGTCAAAACTTGCAATCAGACCTGCTGCCAACAGATAATACTGTTTCCTTCCGAAACATTACTTCGTCATCCAAATGAGCAGCTGTCATTTGCTCTTCTCATCAGTCTATTACAGCACATTTCTCTCTGTTGTAAGATAGAGCAGGCTTACTTTACAGCATAAGAATGATAAACAAAAACACCCCTCCAGGTCACTCAGTCACTCTCTGTTCTGGCACCATGGCTGAACAGCAAATGAGTAATTCCGCTGTTTGTAATAAGGCCAATGCATATCACTGCATTTTAAAACCTCGCTCTTGAGGTCATTCAGGAGGCAAACTTGAAGGCAGATGGCCAAGCAGAGTAAGAGCTTGTCTTAGAAAAATCTCACATCAGCCAAAGCAATAGTCTCCGGGAGATTGTACTATAACACAAGAAGGATCAGAGCTCACTTTAGAGACCTGTAAAGTCAACTTAAACAGACACAGCCTTTATGCTACTAATAAACTCTGAATACATCTGCACGAAAATGCACTGTGGCCACACCAAGAGAAAAGCACTTTGCAAACTGACACAGGGGAAAAAAAGAAACTCACAAAATTCACAAACAAAAACATTAAGGGAACACAAAAGTTCCCTTAATCAGTTTTAAAAGAAATGCTACAGAGAGACAAAAAACCATTGCCTCTAAGCAACAAAGATCTTTCCTTTCTGTCTTGACTGCAGATAGTAGTTACTCTTTCTGATAGGTCATCAGAAAGAGAATTATCCTTCTTTATATCTTGCAAGGAACAAGCCTGCAGAATAGAGCACAATGGTAACAAGGGAACATCTAGAAGATAAACTGTCTGAGGGGTTGTATTCACTGAATTTCCTTATAGGCATTAAGCCACCTTGCTGTGATAATCAGGTGAAGACTCAAATACTCAGACGTGTTGATGGCTGGACAACTACAGGGTAAGATTCAAATTTATTGTGTCTTTCCATGGACTAAGAAAGTCAAAAACCTGGAACTTAATGGCAGAACTCAAATACAGAGAGACAATATGGAGAATAATATAAATACAGGGAGTCTTTCTTCCTCAGACCTAAAAATACATCTTAAAAATATTAAGCATGAAGGGTTCTGATTTTGCCATTTTCACCAAACTGATTCTACAGGCAAAAATATCTCAAACCTCTTGATCCTTGTACTCTGAGAACTGCTACGATAGTGTCAGAGGGCCCAGGAAAAACAGCCTGAATTCCATCTGAACACTTTCATTACTAAGCCTGGGTAGCCTAGACAAAGAGGGCACAAGTATGAAGTCTTGAGCAGTCCAGCTTCCCACAACCCCCAGAAGTCCTTTTTGTGGGCTGAGAGGCATAGATAAGGAAGAGCCACTCAGCTGATGCCAAGAGCCTGTCAGCCCAATTCATTCTTTATCTCAAGGAAAATAAGCTTCAAACTTCCTCTTATCTAGAAGACAACTTCTAAGGCTTCTGAGTCCTGTCACAACAGACAATCGACAAAAATATGGCACCTAACAGGCAGGAGGATGGTCAGACAAAGAACCCTCGTGAGATTCCTCTGCTGCTTACCTCAACTGACTCACTACTGCAGCAAGCTGGGGTTTTGCAGAGCAGCAGCAAGGTCTTCTAGCAATGCTGTATGTTACATAGCACAGGCAAGCTGGAGGTCCTGACCTCTTTCCAGAATTTTCCACTCTCAGCACAGCCCTCTCACCCCTTCATTTTTTTTCCATTTCAAGGAGGTCCCATGTTGAAAGGATCCAGGCAAATATACACATTTATTGTAAAATATAATAAATCTTATCAGCTTGTTCATCTCATCCTGTGACAACAGTCAATTATTTTCATTTGATTCAGGCTGGTTTGAAACTGAGCAGAAAGCATCTCATGGAAAGCTTGTCTTGACTGACAAACCCCAGAAGCTGATCCAGCCAGGGCTCTTATTTCCAAGAAGAAGATGCCCTGAGAAATTTCAAACAATGAGAAAACTCTAAATAGGCCCCAATTCAGGACTGTGCTCTAAGCCTGTATGAGTACAATAAAGAGGTGATCAGGAAGGCTGCCAGTCCAGGAGCACGGTGCAGGAGAGGAAGGAATGCTGTGTTTGGGACATTCCTACTGCCCAATCCACCACCCTGTGAAGCATCTCCTGGCTGGACTGCTGAAAAGGCAAAAGGTACCAACATAAAAACCTTCTAAAGCACAATTCATCTCCCTGAAAATGGACCTTAGTGGCACAACAGGAGTCCTGGGAACACAGGGCTAGGCTGTAATTTCACCTATCATTGGTGAAACAAAGTCTCAAAGTTTTATTTAATGCAATGGGATGGCTGCTTTTCATAAATTCTGCAGTTAAAACTTCCTTCTCTCCCTGAAGTGCTGCTCACCTTGTTCAAAAAGGCAGATAGGAAACGGATGTATCATGGGTGGTGGCTTCTTATGGGTTGGTTTCGGGTTTTTTTGTGGGTTTTTTTTTGTTGTTGGGGTTTTTTTGGGTTTTTTTTGGTGTTTTTTTTTTTTTATTGGGGGCGTTGAATTTAGGTTTCAAACAATCTTTAGGAGCTGAGTTCAGCAGAGCACTGCAGCAGAGACAGGAGGCCGGGTCCCGGGAGAGCAGGAGCACGCAGATTCCACCAGGGGGAAGTGTCCAGCAGCAGAAAAGCCGCAAGAACCCCAGCAGCAGGGACGGGCAGGGAGCATCCCACCGCTGCTCAGCCACCTCCAACATACCGGGACAGATCCAAAAGCAGTTTTTAGCACGAAGCTGTCTCCCTCCCCGTCTAAAAGAGCCTTGCCATCCTTTATCCTGGGTTACCCTTCCTCCTCTGCAAGACTCGCAGTGGATATAAAGCAATAGAGTCATGACATCTGGATTTTCTTACTGCAATACTAATGTTTCCTCTTTAATATTAACATTCCAGTAAGGAAAATTACTCTAATTTATGCCATAAATTTCCAGTTCATTCAAGAATAACACTGTCCCAAATTACCTTCTCATTATAAGCTTCTAAAAATGTATTCATGAAAAAAAAAAAAAACAACTTGTGGTTATTTTCCTAATTAATACCTACAGCTGATGCAAAGGAAATATTTTTTTAAAAGATTGAAAATATAAAAAAGATCCAAGAATCACACTGTTTAAAAAAAACCCAAAACACCAATATCCTTCAGATGCTTGTTCCCCGATTAAAAAAACAATCAAACCAATAAACTCCAAGAGAATAAAATCAACTATTCAAAAAAAAAGTCTATTTACCAGATTAAAAGGAGACTTTAATCTCCTCTTCAGTTTTACTTCTTGCTGCCCTTTTCTTTGCCATACACACACGAAAAAAAACTCTTCCATTTGAAATTGTCATCATACATGTGACTGTTCAAAGAACACTGCAGTGTGTGTTATACAGAGATCACTGGAACTGCTGTTCCATCACTCCTCAGGAAAGGGGGCCAGGTGAATACAACTCAAAACTGTCTCCCCTCCCCAGGGCAACACAGCACTGTGAGTAGGAGTGGGAAGGACACAGTACCGAAAAAAGCACAAATGAAGATCCTGTTTTCAGTAGTTCTGACACTTTAACTCCCCTTGCACCCATCTGCACTGTTACTTGCACCCCCAGAGACCAGAACCCCTAGGATTTTTCTGCCTTCAGTATGCAAACTTGTATTCTAAGAAACTCCCTGTTTTACTGGTTTAGAAAACAAGTTCCTTGGACAAGGACTACAAGAGGAATCAGAGGCAGAAAGGAATTAAGTGACCTGTCTGAGATTATGCTGCAAGCTGAAAGCAGAGCCAGGACTGGAATACAAGTCCCCTCACCTCATGGCCTTCCTTTACGTTCAGGGTTGTCCAAGTCCCACCAGTACCAGAGGAGCACTGAATCATCACATCACACACAAAAGCAAAAACGCAGCTGGAGCGGGCCTTTCTTCTCCACCCAAATTGTAGCACTTGTAAAAAGTACTGATCAGTCCAAAATGTGAATAACAAATTCAGAACTAAGAATGATTGGGAAAAGTATGTATTTTCAACTGCCACTAACACGAGACATGAAAATTTTAGCATTCCATCTCCAGGAATGTCCTAATTTTTAACCCACTCCCCCAGCACACCTACCTTGCCACCCCTTATACAAAGCCTGAAGAAAGATGTTTGTGGGTGCTGGGATTCAAACATCTGCATAAAAATGCTTTTTGCATCACACCCATCAACACGGTCACTTTATTCTCAACTTATTTCTCCCCCCAATGCAAATACAGATGATTTAGTGGCTCCACCTGCTCTGTCAAAAGTGCCCAGACAGCTCAGCTATATTGCTTATTGAATTGCTTTAGGCACAGCAGGCCAAATATGAACTGTGTTACATTAAAGTATTTCATCTTTATGGAAAAATGCTTGTTGTAAGAGTCCAATGGTTCTTTGTAGATTGCATTAAATAGATACATATTTTAAATAAAAATCTGGACTTTTTGAAATATTTTAACACCATTCTGAATTCTAAGAAGTCTGCAAACTTCAAACGTTGGAGAAAGGAAGCAAGAGTGGAAAAACAGGCAAGAAACCTCTATTCAGCGAGTTCTTGAAATGTGTATAAGCAAATTAAATATTCAGTCTATTCAGCAAAATAGGAGAGCATATCAAAAGTGTTCCTGCCTAATAAAAAAGCATTCTGAAAATGAGTAAACATAGATATTCCTTCGGCTGCCCACACTGTCATATAAATCTTTACTTCTCACACACCACAGGCCTGTGACCAGGATTCAGGCATCTGAACCCTCATTTGGGGTTTTAGGGAGCCACGGGGGCTTCATGCACCTCAGCTTCCAGCTCACAAGAGGTGGAAAAGATAAACCTCCATCAAAATAAACTAATTACTGACAGCAAGACACATCAACATGCTAAAAAAACATCTTAAAAACACAAGATGAGTGCTTTGAGAAACAATGTGGCCAAAATGTTATCAAATGTACAGGATGGATTGCCTACAAACACACAGAGCTTCGCATTCATCCAAACAGACAACATCTAGAAGCCACTACATGCATGCTTAAAATCAGAAGCCGAAATTTGGAAGAACTCCTCCAAAAACACTGTATGGGTTATCAAAATACAACGACCAAGCAAGAGAACTGCAATCAACTTTTTCAAATCACCCCTACCACTAAGCTTTCACTACGATTTCACATCTATTATGCATCATTTGTTTGAAAGGACAGGGTAGCTACTACTTTTCTGAATCAGACACCAACAGTTCTGATCAAGAGTGGATGTCTTTAGCTAAATACCTACCTATAAACTGGTTTTCTTCTGTTATGTACATCTATCTGTATACAAAAAAGAATAAAATACTTGGACACAATTCTGAAAGAACGTAACTTTACTATCATCCACAGTGGAACAGCAACATGTCAGTGACTACGGTAGGGCAAACAATTACTCTGTGGGACTTTTGAGGCTAATAAGACTAAAAAAATCAGGAACTGTAGAATAGTTTGTTTTTTTTTGTTAAGAAATTCTTTTCCTCACAAAGAGAGCACCTTCAATGTACAGTAACTCAAGCAGCATATGGCATTTACATTTTCATCTAAATCTTTAAAGAAGCCCATTATTTCCTTAGATTTGAGAAAAGAACTCTGCTTTATTTCACCACACCAACCATAAATTATTCATTAATTCTTTTTGCTAACTCTGTAACTGAGCCCAGATGTTTCTGCTGGAGTGGCATGCCATAAGAGACGTTAAATATAGCAAGCTGCATGCAAGGACCAGACTCTCTCGCCCCTCACTACAGCATGCTCAAATATTACTTGAGAGAAAACAATGAAAACATTTAAAAATATTCTGAATATGTGAGTCTGAAATGCCACAGTCTGATCACAAAACTTGATGTGAAAGAGCCCCCACACATTTCATTTGGGTGTAACTGAAGTCACTGGTCCTGTCTCTGGGGAAAGGGCTGGCACTTTCACTCAGCAGAGTAAACAGAAAATTTACAAGCGGAGGAACACTCTTTGCCATGCATCATTTACAAATACAAATGAAGACTTAAGTTTTCAATTATAAGAAACACTTCTGAGCCAGCTACCAAGGGCAACAATCAAGTTGATGAGGAATTGAAAGTATCCTAAGGAATTTCTTATGGAATTGACGCAGAAACCTACTGGTGGGAATTTTCAATCCATTGCAGTGCTTCAGAAAAACAACTATTTTACACTAGCAAAGATGATTAATGTTAGCATTTATAAGCCAACACTGAAAATAGTCCTGTTGAACAGAATGGAAACTACCTTCAGCCACACATTCAGCCACTGTTAGGGTTTCAAGCACCCTTCATCAATTGTCTTAAGCTAATTTGGAAATGCCTATTTTAAACTAGGAATTATTCCTGATCATTATATAATTGGAGAAGAAGTGAAAAACAGGTTAAACATCACAGTGTCACTTGGAGTTTGAGACTCTTCTAAGGTCCACAACTCTACCTCAGCTGTGTACAGTGATAACAAGAGAGATTTTCAGAGGTAATCGTGCCCCTTTGCCGTGCTATAGGCAAGATTAAGACTGTTTAAAATATTTGCCTGATCTGTTCCTAAAAATTTCCAGTGTAACAGATTCTGTACCATGAGTTTGCAGAGGGAGGGTATTTTGGAGAAGCTGTTATAGACCAGTGTGTTAATGGCACCACTGCTTTGGTACCAGGTACCAGCCGCTGTCATCCAGCTTTGCCACGCTTGCATCTTGTAGCCAAATCCTGCTGCTCTTTAACCAGCTGTGTCCACATGAGACTTTGCAAAATATGTGAAGACTAACTACTGTTAACAGAGGGCACCTTCCCATTAGCCAGCAAACAGGCAAACAAACCTCAATGTATATATATACTAGTAGCCACCTTAGAACACAGTAAAACTCTGTCAGCTGTTACTAAAAACATGAATATATGACTGAAGTCATAATTTAGCCATGGGAAGGCATACCAGAACTACCTTTAGTCTCCTCAGTGTCAATAATGTGAGAAAAAAATAGAGTGGTAGCACAGGTCAACAATCTCAGGGCAGTAAATATCTTATATTTTTTTCCCTAGTCCACTCTGACAGAATTTTCTTTATTTCTGGTAGCTACTCAAAGTTAGCACAAAACGCTACCACAAAGTTCTGCTATGGACAATGACCTCTCCATTTTGCTGTGTAGAAAGTTCCTTGAAGGACATCTCACTTCTACTTCAGGAATCAGCAGGAAAGCAGGCAGTGAGAGGCAAACCAGAACAAGTTTTATTTAAACTAGTCACCCTGGCAGCAAGTTACAACTGAGTCCACCTCTATGAGGAAATGTTTCCTCTCCAACTTCTATGGAAGAAGAGAAGTATGCAATGTGAAACCTAGAAACTAGACCCAGTTACAGCATGTGTGAGAGATGGAAGGCAACAAAGGAGGCTCTCAGAATATAAAGACCATATGTTGCTAACAGTGGAAATCTGTGAAATCTTTGCTAGGGGGAAGGGAAAAAAAAGGATACAGTGCAGGTGTAAAAATCACAAAACAAGTTAAAAGAGAAGAATAGAAACTATATTAAATAGCCCATCTTGAAAAAACATTTTCTAATATATGAGGAGAGCATTATAGTAAAAGAGAAAGAACTCTTAATCTCCTTTGCACTGTATTAATTTCTAGAGCACTGCTGAGAAAAAATTTTCTTGTGGAGTGAAACCAGCACCTGGTATGTTTCCTTGTTTTTGCATAGTAACAGAAGCTGCGGGAAAGTTTTTGTTTCGACAACTAAATTTAGAAAGTGAAAAATGAAATCTGATACACTTTGCTGGTAAAGTCTTAGCTACACATTATACATAGCTAAGTACAATTGTTTGAAGTTACTGGTTTTAGGTTGCTCTTGTTTAAGCAAAAATCAGGCCCCCGTGAAGCTGTCTGTATACCTGAATTTGCACCTTATTATCCTTCTCCATAGGTACTGTGTTTGGAAACAGGGATAAAACCTTAAATTAACAGGTACTCTAACAAAAATTCAGCATCCAGCTAACTTTATAAAGAGGCTTATGGGAAAAGGAAGTCACCAGTGAGACCCACTTGTTTGCATGACCTATTACTTAGGCAGAAAAAGAAATGTCACTAGGAGAATTTTTGGTGTTAATCTGTACTGATTTCTGCTACAGTAATCTACAGCAATTTAAACAACCCAAATCTAAAAAGTCTTGAGATTCTCCCACTTTTGGAAGTCTTATCTGGCCTACTCACTTAATATACACATATCGACTATTACATTCCAGCAAATTACGACCAGATGGGGTTTTGCTGTAAGCTTGACTGTTTTCTTGTGTGTTTTTGTTTGTTTTTTTTTTTAAGATCTGTTGTCTGTTCACTTTTTCACAGAGAGACAACTAACATATTCAACATTAAAAAATAATAAAAAACTTTAAAAAAATTAAAAAAGAAAGGAGAAAAGAATGTTTACTTTGGTTGTGCTAAGCAGCCAGGTGCTATAATGCGGCAAGTTTCATCTGTAGTCTGCAGTGCTGTAAGTTCCACCATGTTAACCATCACATCGGTCTTGTGGCCGGGAAGTTTAGGAAGCACAGAAAGAATCTTCTCTGCAAGATTGTCACCATGATGACCAACTGCTCCTGAAGAAAATGAAAGAAAAAAAAAAAAAAAAAGAGAGACCCAAAAACTATCAGGTGCATAACTAGAAAAACAAACAAACAAACACAAGGAATTGAAAAGAAAATAACCACATGTTTTGGAGGAAAGGACACTGGTACTCCTAACATCAAAACCACATTTAGCTTTTCAAAAATATTTTTCTACAAAAGTAAAGTTAATTTCCAGAATGTGTAAAGTTAAAAGTAATTACAACATTTCTGAAAGATTCATTTAAAAAGCACAAATTAGACTTAGTTTTACAGCTGTTAGATATTCACTGATTTTACAGTTAGACACGAAAAACATTTTTCTTTGCCTGAGGAAGTTGTTAAATAATATTTGCAATGGTTATTGAAAAAAGCAAGAAAATATTTATATATACACTCACAAGCATACTGTATTTTTCTACATAAACTAATAGGGCTGTGCTTAAAAGGACTATATACAAGCTGCATAAATAGCTACCCAGACAGGCCAGCCAAACATTAAAATAAACAATTACCAATGGCATGTCACAATCAAGATCATCACATTTATATGAACTGAGGGCAGCTCAGGTGAAACAAACATGAAATAACTAAACCAACCCAAGTTACAAAGTATAAAATGTCAAGCTGACCCTATTCCAAGAGAAACTTTGAACTGCAGCTGGCATATTTTCTTCAATTTTCCTAATTTCAAACACACATGCTTTTCTTTCTATTCATGAACTCTCAACACAGGCTCCACAACCAGTTTAAAAAATATTAGGGCTGTGAGCCAACTCAAAGCAGAAATACATGACACACACTACAGATAAAGTCAAGAGAGGGAGCAGAAACCTTATTGCCTTTAGGTCATGACCAAGTTGAAGGTATTTGTAGTCTGCCACTTAAGCTATGGTTCAGCCATCAACATAGGCTGGACAGCAATGCTGAGCTTAGTTTTGCTGTCCTAGCTTTACCCACAGAAAAACAGGAACTTGTGAAGCACCACTGAGAGGCAATAGAAAGTTCTTTCAGGCTATGGTCCCACTCCATCTAAGTCGGTCTCTGTGGCAGCTATCTGCTCTTATGTTTTCATCATTTCCAAAGACAGAAAAGATCTGTTTCAACAGCTGAATTAGCTTCACATGTTCTATAAATCTAAACAAGGCCCTAACATCAAATATATTGCTGAGGTCAGATTATTAAGTGCTCT
This sequence comes from Phainopepla nitens, assembly GCA_013400175.1. Classification (NCBI taxonomy): domain Eukaryota; kingdom Metazoa; phylum Chordata; class Aves; order Passeriformes; family Bombycillidae; genus Phainopepla; species Phainopepla nitens. Next base: position 480,305 of record VXBQ01010787.1, read on the forward strand.
TGGACAGCAAAAACAGAAGACTGTCTCCAGCAATTCTACAGCAGCCAGGTATCCAGGCTGTAAGCCATGGTTTTCCACAGTTTATCCACTATTCTGCATTGCAAAAGAAGTTGAAAAGAGAAGCAAGGACGAGAAAGGAAGAGAAAAGTGAAGTCAAACTCTGTGCTGGCAATGCCTTTATTCACAGAAAGCAAAGCAGGCACATGTGTGCAGCATGGGATGGTACTGCAGTGTGGACACCTTACCACTCAGCTGGTTTATTACCCATTTGTTTCACCAAAGACTGCAACAACTACAGAATGACAGCAACTTCCTTTTCTACCACTCCCAGCCAGTTATACCAGTGAAGTACAGATGGAATGAGCTGGGCTGTCTTTGTGACTCTCTAAGTGATCTTGTTCTCCAAAATCCCTACATTCTTAGCAGATCAGTGACGTGCAAGGCACACTGCAACGCTTGCAAAGTTGCACAGGGAAAACCCATGGTAATCTTCTGAACCTCCACCCCGTGCACTGGAAGCAACATCTCTCTCTCCACACATGCTGCATGTGAACAACAATTAGCCAGACAAGACATTTGGCTTAACTAGAAACACCTCAAATGCAAATAAACCCACATTAATTATTAACATCCCTCCTTTCTTCTTGGCATAGGGGCAAGACTCAGAGTACTCGAGCTGCTTCCATGAACAGTCAGTGCCATCTCTGTCTCTTTCCCACAACTGTTACTTCTTGGAGGTTTCCACTGCTGCTACTGGCTTTTGCCGTGCCTCATCAAATCAATCACAAAACATCTACTGGAGGTTTTAAAAGTCACTGTCACCCTAATCAACAGCATAAATCAACCAAGCCTGAAAAGATCGTTAAACTTCACAAGACTAGGACATGAAATCATAGGGAGTCACTTTCAAACTGCACTGACTTCAGAAGGCTGCATGGGACTAGTTTTGATCCTCTCTGCTCATCACTTCTGAGGACAGTCAGAAAACTGCCAACAGTCAACAGACTGCTCAGCATCTTCTCATAAGCAACAGTGTTCAAGGCACAGGTGATGGTTTTGAATGCTGCCGAAGTACAGACAGATTGAGTGTTCGTATGACAGCAAGTTATCTGACCACTGCAAAATAGGAGTCTTCATGCCAGGTTAACACCTAGCTTTCAGGATACAAGAATTCTTATGTATCATCCTATGTCTCTTTTTCTTTACATTATAACTTACAAACTGAAATAGGTGACATTCAATACAAGTTGTAGCTGACACAATTTGCAAAGTCAACCAAACAATTCTTTAACAGCAGCCAGGAACTCACTAACTACACCCCCTGCTTCCCCTGTGCATTTTTTACTGTACGGTTTTTAGCAAACCAATAAAACAAGTCGCATTGTGTGGTACTAAATTCAGGTTCATATAGAGCTTTACCTCTGAAATGAACTCGATTTTTCTTCCTTCAGTTTGCAATGTATTTGATAGCAGGAGTATCGGGTCCAAAGCATAGGAATAATTCAATGAAATTACCAATGATTTCTGGAGGCATTTCTTGGTAACAAAAGAAATGCAGAGATCTTAATTTCATTTATGGATACAGAGAACAGAATCTTAAAAAAAAAACAAATCCTGTAACTTCTCATCCTTACACTATGAGCTTTGATGCTTCCTTCCAATGCTGCTCACTACAGCCCTGATGTTATCTCCAAAAAACCTCCTCCTACTGAAATACAAGACTCCACACTTCCCTTCACAGGTTTAAGTTGGTATCAATTATCTCTCTTCATACCTCCTCAAGAGTCTCCTTGTCAGGCAGCTCCCTATCATTCCATATCTGGTTCTTTTTCTTGTTTTTAAGTCTTCTCACTATCTGAGTGCATAAATAAATTCTTTCCCTGTTCCCACCCCAAACCAAAACTCTTCTCACAATTTCATTTAAGGCTCCTTGTCCAAGTCCACCTTCCTGCAGTCTCATGATGAATCTTCCCAACCTCAACACAGCATTAACTGCCTGTTAATGTCATAGCTGCTCTTTAGAACACTGCTGACAACTATGAACCCTACAGCAGTTCAAGGATATACAATGGCAAAGTTTTGGGAAGAAGAAAAATATGGAGGAAAATTCAGAAACAGACGAGCTGCAGGGTGCAACATTGTGCCAAGTACTTGCTACATGGGATGGCAAAAAATTGTGACCTGAATTATTGACTACAAACAGAACCAGGCCCATTCTCTGTGCATGCCAGCAGGAGCTATGTATGATGAGGATAGCAAATGCAGTCATTTCTACATCAACACACATATGTACAGAAACACTTCCAGACATATAGATATGGCTAAGGGTTACACAGAGATGTGTATCTGCTTAGACAGACATAAAAATAAGAGTGACAAGTAGATATACTGGATATTTCATAGCAATCCATAAGGCTGAATCTGAAACATGCAGACTGTTTCCTTCACACCTCAAGGTGGCACACAGGCATAGTTAAGGTCTCTAGTTTGCAGCAAAAGAGAAGTGCTAGAAACAAACTTTTGGATTTCCAGCAGAACCTTCTCCTTTACTCTTCATTTACACCTTCATTTCTATGACGCACTGATACAAGGGTGTGCAAGCAACCGTCATGGCCATGTGGTTAAACATGCTCCCCATCAGTGCTGCCAGATGAAGAACTGTTTGCACTCCTGGTGACTCAGTACAATGACTACTCTCCAAACCACCAGCCTGTGGAATGGAACTGCACATTGCTTATTCAGTAAGATCATGTTAAACAGGAACCAAGAAGTACAGGAGTGTAACCAGCTCAGTTATGCCAACTTTTCCTCTAATTTGGAAAGCAGCACCAATTCATTGGGTAGTTAAGTATGACTCTGGGGTCACTGGCCACCAGGGACCACAAATTTATCAAACCATTTGAGCTATTTTTGTATGAAAGGATGCACCTGGCACCAGGAGTATTGGCACAGTGTTTGGGGTCATGGAAGCAGCCTGTAAGGTACCTTTCCAAACAACTGGATAAGGTGACTAATGTAAACACGGATGTTTGAGAGCAGTGGCTTTTAATCCAGGAAGTAGGAAACTGACACTGTGACAAAAGATTACAGTATATATATCCCAGACGGTAATAGGTGCTTTGGAACAGAAAGGAGGACACGGGGTATAACCAGCAGAATGCTGGAACACCAAGTTTTCCTACTGGAGCAGGATGACGTGGAATTTACAATAACTACTGCTTTGAACTCAGCCATGTTTCTCCAAGCTTCAGAAGAAACCCAGAGTATTACCATGACTGCCTGGTAACCACTGAACAAGTGTATTCTAGCAGACCAGATCTCAAGAGCAATCCTACCTAGGATCCAGAACTGAAACTACATACCGATCGGAGGAGCACGGTACAAGGCAGAATATGGATTTTTGATAACACCAGGTCACCAGGGCTCCCGCTATCTGACACCCTCCCGGTGGGGTGGGTATGGGCCCTCTAGAATGACAGCCCACACCAGCTAAGGATTTCTTACCAGCGAGGTCCAACGTCCTGTCCACGAAAATGACAGAAGCCTTGTTGGTGGCCGTCCTCCTCCTGTTTCTGGCTGGGGCGTAGCTGGCCAGCTCCGCGGCGACCATCCTGCTAAGGGCCCCCACAGCGAAGCTCTCCTCCCGCAGGCCCAGGGCGGTGAAGAGAGAGTCGAGGTCACCCACCAGGGCCCGCACCGCCGCCCGCAGCTCGGCGGGCAGCGCCCCCAGCCCGACCTCTGCGGGGCCGGGGCCGCCGGGGCCGGGCAGCGGCGGGAGGAGC